>QJPP01000123.1:12500-490000 GCA_003996215.1 Jaltomata sinuosa | reverse complement strand
TCCACCAAGAAATAATTAACTAATAATGGAAGAAATCTTTTTTTGTAGAAGGAAATCTTTTTCACCAAGAAAGCTTTTTCGAGGTAAAACATAATTATAGTATAATTCAGATAAAGTAGAAAACTCAGGGCAAACCCTAACAAGAACATCTAGTTTGGGGATATAATTCACTGACTCTTCTTTTTCTTTTTTCATGATTTTATGGATATGTGTAAAACTTCATTGTTGGAATTCTTAAAAGCATGAAGACTTACAAATGGATTTTGAATTTGTTGAAATTTTTAAAAAAATGATGATTGTAATTCGTTGAGGGTGTCATTTTGAAATTGTAGTTAAAATTTGAAGTTATTTGAAAAAGATTTGACTCATTTCAAATGGAGTTTCGTAATTGAAGTTTGCAGAAGACCAAACATAATTTTTATATAAGTTTATATAATTTTGTATAACAACGTAAAAGTGTGTATATACACTTCTTATACACTATTATACACATTTATACAAGTTTATATATTTGTGTACAGTAAATGTATAATGTTGTATAATGATGTATAATAATGTATAATATTGTATATGACGTATAATGATGTATCATGTTGCATATCGTGTAAAAATGGGCTATGCGAGTGTAATTATTTTTATAGGCTATGTAAATATAATTATTTTTCTTAAATGGTATATTTTTTAAATGGAGAAGGGCCTAAATTACCCTTCAAGTATTAGAAATGGTACAAATATACCCTTCTTCCACCTTTAAGCTCTAAAATGTTCTTTTCATCCACCTTTGAGCTCTAAAATACCTTTTTCATCCACATTTGGGCTCTAAAATACCTTCTCATCCACCTTTGGCTCTAAAATACCCTTCTCATCCACTTTTGGATCTTATTTTATCCTTTCCCTTAAAAGACCCTTAGAAAAAAATGATTAGAATTTTTATTTAATATGTGACAGTATTTTATTGATTAAAATTTTAATTAATCAAAATCTATTAACCCAGAAATCTAATTCGGATCCCGAATTTTGGCTCCTCTCCATTTTTTTAAGTTCTTATTCAGATGAGAGACACATGTCATTAATTTAAATTAATGATTGAGATTTAGTCAATTAATGATAAGTCTTAATCATGATTAGAATAATAAATATTTTATATATTTGCTCCAAAATATAATGCAATCCTGCAATTTTAGCCACTAAATTTATTTTTAATTATATTATTTTTCATTTTTTATTTTGTCAAATATTCAAATATCTGATTGTTATATTATTTACAATACAGGAAAAAAGTTATACTAAATTTTGGTAGTAATTTTTTTTTTAAAAGCGGGAGGACTTCTCTTCCAATAGTGAAACTCCTTTCCACCATCCAAACTTAGGCTAAAAATAATTTGAGTGAAAAAAATAGTAGCAAAAAATTAAAAGTAAGAATGATGCATGACAAAATTTACTCAAGGCAAGTACGAATATTTTTTATATTTAGGAAAGATATCTTGTACAAATAAAATTATGAGATTAAAACAATATTTTAAAAGTAAATGTATGAACGTAATTAATTATTTTAATCATAGTTAAGGCTTAATTTTAATTTACTAAATCTCAATCATTAATTTAAATCTATAACATATGTCTCTAATCTAAATAAGAACTTGGAAAAATGGAGAGATGAGAAATGAAGAGGAGCTAAATCCGGGATCTGAATTGGATTTGTGGGTTAATAGGTTTTGATTAATTAAAATTTCAACCAATAAAATATTGTTACATATTAAATAAAAATCCTAATTATTATTCCTAAAAGGTTTGTTAAGGGAAGGGCAAAATAGGCCACAAAGGTGGATGAGAAGGGTATTTTAGAGCCCAAAGGTGGATGTGAAGGGAATTTTAGAGCCCAAAGATGGAAGGAGGGTATATTTGTACCATTTCCAATACTTGAAAAGTAATTTAGGCCCTTCTCCATTTTTTAAAATATCCCTTTAATTTTTTAATATTTTTTTTGCCACATCAGCATTTAAGGTGGCATTTAATTACTTGAATGTTGTTAAGGGGGTAAATAAATGTCCATGTAGTTAAACGACTAAAGTAAGTATTATAGACAAGTTTAAAGGTATTTCGATATCTTTTTTCAAGAAAAAAATTGGTGGGATAGTCAAATTTTGAGCCGACAATCAAAATTTAACTATCGTTTTAGATATAACTAGAGAGCAGACATTTTATAAATCTAAATTAACATCTGGACACATTCCTATTTGCAAGTTGAAACTCCATGATTGTGTCATGAAGTTAAAAAAAAGTATTATGGGTAAAATAATGTGAAAAAAGAATTATCTCATCCATTTTACCTTATTTGAATTCAAGGACAATGCAATTTGAAATTCTATGATTGGTTCTGGAGTTCGAACAAGTTTTGTTATAAAAGTTACAACAGAAAATTTTATTTTGAAACTCCAACATACTATACAAGAATTTCACCTTAAATTATTTAAATTTGTAGGGGAGTTTCGAACTCCTAACATATGATGGAGTTTACTTATAAAACTTTCAGATTCCAAGTACACTATACTGAGTTTTTTTGTGTGATGTAAAGGTGATTTTGTCCAAATATTTTTTTTTGCATTAAAAAATGATTAAATTGGTGACAGTCCAAATAGATTGGTTCTGCAGAATGTGTTACTTTATTCAAATCAGTTGATAAACTACAAATTGGTGACTTAAAGGAGGTTTTGAATGTTCTTAATGTTGGTGAACTACGGGATCTTCTCTGCAGTCTTAACAAGGTTATTGTTTCTTTATTTTTATATGTTCCACATGACTTGTATATTTGCTTATAAATTTTATGGTTTTTGACGCTTTATGATTAACTTCAGATCGACGAGCCTCAAGTTAAAAAATATACATTTAAATATGAATTTATGTCAAAACCTAACTCTATACAATGAAATTTTAGTAAATATAAATTTGTAGAAAATTCAGGTTTATATTAAATTCAAAATATATTAGTTCAAATAAAAATTATGAATTAATATAATTGAATTAATTAATTGAGTCCAACAAATATGGATTTAATTAAAGCTAATTTTTATTGGGCTAATACATTTAATTTGGGTTACAAATGATGAACCCACTTTGCAAAGCCCAAGATGTCATATTATTCTAGAGGCTCAATTTGATGCTACGTGTCAAATGATGTGGCATGCCAAATCAAGTGAAGGAGACAATAGGATCATGCCATGTGTCAAAATGATGCAGCATGCCAAGTCAAATTAAAGACCAATGGAAACAAGCCACGTGTACAAGTGAAATGTTCCGACCAATCAAATATGGCCACATCACTTCAATGTGATTGGCCGGAAAGAGTTTATACTTACCATAATTCTTCCCTCCTACAACTATAAATATGAGTCCTCCATAATTCAGAAAAGACACCTTGAATTCTAACAAGAAGCCAGAGAGAGCTCGTGGATCAAACACAACAATTTTTCTACAAGCTACAAGTTCAAGAATTCAATATTCAAGTTCATACAACTGAAGATCAAGCTCAAAAGCCCTTAGATTCAAATACAAGTCAAGATCAAGCTCATCAAATTCACAAGTCAAGATTAATTCCACCAAATTCAAGATCAAGCTCAACGGCCCTTGAATTTACATACTTGAAAAAATGAATCAGAGGATTAATATAGATTGTAACACTCATATATTCAAATCAAATACTACGATTGTTGCGATATTTTCGGTCTTGATTATTATTTTTTGTGACTCGAATTTTATTGTCTACACTAACTTCAGTTAAATTGATTAAAATTTCACATATTATTTGTGAAAGTCTGTCACTTTGTTGTTTTCTCTAAATGTATAGACGATTTTGAAATGGCCAACCGATAATTTGGATGAAATGAAGCTCCACCATGAGTCTAGGTATGGGTAACTTTGACTCATTTTTATAGTTTACACTCTTTTGTATTACTAGTTTAGTGGACGTGCATTGCACGTTGTAACTACAACAAAATAATATGATAATCGAGATATCAGAACAATACGATTAAACCTAACCTTTCAAACATTCATTTACTATCTGCATTAAGCAGAAAAACAACAGAATAATACAATAATTGAGATATTAGAGTAATATAATTAAACCAAATCTTTATACAAAAAATCATTAAAATTTTGTTAAGTGCATGAAGATTGAAGATTGAGCCAAATACCCAATAATTCTAAAGTGCATCAAATCAAAACTACAAACTCCGGCTAAACTTAAATTAGAAAGTACATAAATATAATTTAATAAATTTATGTACTTTGAAATATATATAAGAGAATTACACTATAATCAATGTATAGTTATAAATAATATTAATCTATAGAATTACATACCCATTAATAAATTTAAAAAAAAAGAGAGGAACATATCCTACATGAAAAGAGAATTTCTAATTTTTTTTACATATTGCATAACCTACATCTACAGATTGAGCGATAAATTAATAATGTAAAGTGAATTTGGTTAGAGCTACACAATGGTCTTTTGTTCACCTGCCTTACTTTTTCAGTACACTCTTGTTCATCCTTTTTGAATCCCAAAAGAATTATGCATAACGATATTCACATGATCTGTGTCATCCATATGAGATCGGACTTTTGATATACCCTAGAATATGATTGTACTCAAATTATGAGCATATTGTTGGGATCAAAACAACATGGCGTCGTGCGGTAGCTAACAAAAAACCTCGAACATGATAGCAAAGGAAATTATAAAAAGACTCATAATATATTAAATTTATTTGATCAATTGACCTACATACAATTGACATAAAAAATATAAAAAATAAAATTAATGGAAGAATATCTTCCCCTAAACAACATTTAGTTTGAAAACTACATTGTGAATATTATTGTATTGTTGTAAAAAGAAATAATTCTCAATTTCTAAAACTCTAAAATATTTTCCTCCAAAAAAGAGTTACCTAAATAAGAAAAAAAATTATTTTTCTTTCATAAATTATTTACCATATTACATGTTTTTTTTTCAATTTTATTGACCTTTAACTAAAAAAAAGAGAAAAATTTACGTGTGATTTTCCAATTCTATTTACATGTTATTTTCCAATAAAAATACTTCTTTAATATCTTTTTTCTTTCCTTCTAAATGATTAATTAATTCCCAAGGAAAAATAAAAATATTGTTTTAATATTAATACCAAAAATAGATAAGAATCAACACATGGCCGTAAATACAATCAAAAGAACGCCTCCCCAAGGTATTAGTAATAAACATATATTTTAGGTTTTAGGAATCCTTAATTTAACGTATATTTCTTACCATATATTTTATTTTACCTTGTATTATAGGAGTTCTTAATTTTTTAAATATAATATAAATATATTTATTATAGTCAATATTCAATAGTATAAATATAAGTGAAAAGACAATTTTGTCTATTGTGAAGTTTTTTAATGAATGACAAAAAGTTCAAATCACATTATAAGGTCCTTCACACTTTTAATATAGTATAGATTGCTTCTTACTGCCGTATTTGTGTTAATGCACTTTCCAATGATACGTAAACAAGATAGCTCTTATTTGTGGTGCAAAATTTCCTGAAATGTAGGTAGTGATTATGATCGATTCGATAGAAAGAAAGGAATAGTTTGTAATTTTCATTGGGGGAGTTTTTCAAACATTTTATCTATCCTGCAAAATTGATACTGGATTCTTAGTGAAAATGAGGAAAAATTAATTTAGATGGCCAGTTTTGGACCACTTGTTAACACCATCACGAAAAATAACCATTTTTTAAGAAGACAATATCATTTGAACAAAAATACTCCTATTTAAAATACAACACAACTCCAACATATAGTGTTGGAATTTGAAGGTTTGACAAGTTCCTGAAGTTTCAAATCCACTTCAAGTACTAGAAAAAAGTTTCTGGAGTTATACATTATGACAGTTTAAACTTGAGCAATTTTCTACATAGTTCAAACTTTAGAAATTATAGAGTTTAAACATATAGAGTTCAAATTCCAAGAAAAATTCATAGGTATCATGAGCATAATATTAAAGGATTATTTCACGCATGATACCTTGGTATAAAAATTAAAATAGCTACCTTGAATAAAAAGATTATTTTACTTATGGTATCTTTTCAAACTCTAGGATTTTTTCGTAGTGTCAAACTCCTAGATTTTTCAAACTCCAAAACAAATTTCTAAAATTTGGATTGATAAAAATTAATTTAAACTCACAATCTTTTCTGGAGATTTTCATATTTCAACTATGAATATTTTTTAATTTTTTTTTCACTTTTGCGTTAAAAAGTCGACTATATATTGAATAGTTTTAAAAAAGTAATTAAATATTAATAACCAATCCAAGAAGTGGTTATTTATTCATTTCTCCAAAAAAATGCCTCTGGTGGTAGACATGTGACAACTAAGGTTGGCTCAAACAATAGGGCAAATCGGCCCATAATTAACCCAAAAGACAAAATTTGTATCATATGACCTATTTTGAGTCCATTTTAATTCTATTTCAACTAGCCTTATTTTTTAAATTTCGCCTTTAAACGGACAGAAATTTTAATAATGACCTCAAATGGAGCCATTTGTGCAAATGCCTAAAGGACAAAATCATTCTTGAGTCAAGTGGGGCTCAAACATCTGCCTTGGGCAGGCTCTAGGTTTCTTAATTACTCTATAAATCAGGTTATTTACGAGAATTATTTCGAAAGTGTGTGATCTTGAACTTTTGATCTCTCTTGTCTCATCGCTAAACTTTAAATTTAATAACTTTTGACTTTAAATAGTTGCTCATAGGGCAAACAACTGTCAAAATTAAAGTTCAAGACCACCAATTTTCAAGATCATTGAATTTAATTTCCTACCATGAATCGTGCAACTTGGAGTGAGATCTGTTGATGCACAAAAAGACCACTTCTAACCTAAACCTCAAAGCAAAAAATCTAGGTTATTACAAGAATGATCTTGAAGGTGAGTGGTCTTCAACTTTTGGCGCTACTTGTCTTATGCACCAAATTTCAAACTTAACAACTTGTGACTTTTGACCTTGAAGATTTGTCTATGAGGCAAAATGAGGGTCGAAAGTTCAAGATCACCAATAATGTATGTCAAGAAATTTATAAAAAAAATTATAAGTATTTAATCGTGGACTTAGTTATATTGTAATAGTAATTTTAAATTGCTATAGAAGGTGATGTTCAACGTCTGTTTAATTGGATTAAGCGCTGGTAATTGTAGTTACTATCAACGTTGTTAATGACCAAATAGTACTAGAATGACAAACCGACACAACCGTTAGTCATGCAATAAAGAACTCAATGCCTTTTTGGGAGTTGTTAGTAGTTATGTATTGGTAGAGTAGTTTTTTTTTTAAGTGTGAGTTAGAATTCCATATTGGTTGGAGAATGGATCGGAGGTATGCTTATAATATCGATTTGGACAATTCTCTCTTCATGAGTTAATTTTTTGAGTTGAGTTAGGTCCATGTGTCATATCTTTACATGGTATATATCAAAGTCATAATTCATTCCTGTTAGGGGCTTCAGTTGGGTTTGAGCATGAATGGGGTGTTAGAGTGGGTTAGAGTCTCACATTAATTGAGAAATGGACTTATAGTTTATTTATATAGACTTGCATAATCCTTCCCTTATAAGTTAACTTGGTTGAATTAGGCTCAGGTGTCATTAGTATGCCGCCCAAGATTGTGTACTTACTAGCTACGGACAAATACATGTGTTAATTTCCCTCAACTGTTTGAAAAAGTAGTTGAAAGAGAGCAGTTTAGTCAGTTAGCTAGTCAGCTACGAAACAAATTTAAGCTACCTGCTTTCCCTGTTTATGGAAATTGGTCGGCAAGTTTTGGATAATGATAATAATAAGTAGATAGATTTAATGTCTATTTAAGTCTCTAGCTTTCGATGATTCAACTCGAACTTTACTAATTGTACTACTTTCCAAAATCTGAAAAATGTTTTCACTTAAATTGTCGGCAAGGATGGTGCATTATTAAATATATATATTTATAAGAGTAATCGTTTGGTATGAGGAATAAGGAATAATAATTTCGATCAGATAAAATTATGCATTTGATTAGGAGTATTAGTTAGTCCCGAGATTATTACCCCGCCATTTATACGATAATAATGATGGTAAGTTATCTTGGGAGTCTCATATGTATGATGGAATAATTAATCTCATGTGATATCCCTATCAATAGGATAACTTTGTTTATCTCATTTCCCTACCGAACGACAAGTATATTAGTTGTAGCTAACCTCTGCTTTTGAAACAATCTTCATTGGGAAGTTACCAATTGGTCAATCAACAAACAAACCGACTTTTATATATCAAAAGCAAATGATGGTAAGGTAGAAGAGAAAAACAATCTCTAAGATACAATTACATAAATTTGTAGTATTTAATCCACCTACTAATGCTGTTGAATATGTGGCATTCATGAACATTAGAGATCCTTCTATCGTGTTTTTAACTCTCTAATTGATAGCGACATTAATGGAATCCGCAAGAAAACACACCAAATTAATATGGATCTACACTTGATGATTTCAGTTTAATTCGACATTATTATAATGCATCGGTTGATACTTTATAGTAATGGTTACTGGACAAGGATTGGTTTTCTTTCGAACATTGAATCTCCAGTACAAACCAAGGAGAAAGACTGTCATCTCAGGCATATACCATTGACAGAAGTAAGGAAAGGATACACAGAAAGTGCGCTAATCAAATCCTATCCCTTTTTAGTTCCAGCTAACCGAGTTCATTCCAGCTCCCTATGAGCTCATAGTCGCTAAGAGGAAAAAAAAGCTTATTCCATCATTTCCAGGATGGTGTAAATATATTTTTTATATCACTAAAAAGACAACGTTACAAATTTACCATTATCTTACATCTTTTATATTATCAAACATCCTTAATAAGTAAGAAAAACAATGCCAAAGATTAATGCACTAAAAAAGAAAAGTTACATTAGAAATGCCATTGGCTTCTTCAATCCAAGGAAGGTTGAGGATCAATTTGCCATCTTGAGAAGACCACTCAAACTCAACTTCAGCACCATTCAAGTAACACTTGCTAGGCAACACACTCGAGTAGGCTAAAAAATTCCCACCACCTTTAACTTCAGCTTTTGCACTTGCATAATTAGCACCATCACCAGTAGCCTCCTCATATTGAAGTCCTTGTATAGCTCCTCCAATATTGAACATGTTGGTGAGTCCAATTGGAGCAAATTTAGCAATGGGACTAAGTTGTTTTATAGGTACAAAGCTAAAAATCTCAAAAGTAGATGGTTCAAGGGTCATTGGAATTGTGTCTGAGGAAGGATTTGTCAAGAATAATTTCTCAGCTTGGTTAAGATACACAGCATATTCCTCTGCTTTGCCCATTTCAGATGCTTCTTTAAGTTGGTCCCATTCAATGTCATTTACATGGACAGACCCTGTCATTGGCTTGTAGCAATTTGAGTATCCCTTGATTCTTTTCTCCTTTGGATCCCACCCTGATCCTTGGCAATTGAACGCACCAATGACTCCTCCATACTATGCCCAAAAAGAAGAATTTGTCATTGAACTTCACCCGATATAAGAGTAAAGTAATAAAGTAACTGAACTTTACTGACTAAGCAATACAACGACTCAATCTTAAATAAGATGTTGTCGGCTATATGGATCCCCAATGTTCATGTTTCCACATTTAAATTCCTCTCAAACCAACATTATACTCACAAAAACATTGAAGTAATCGAATCTTAGTAAAGTCGCATAACTTTACCCACTGTTATAGTGGATAAATTAATGTGACAAAGATTACAGTTGGTTAAGCTTAGTAACTTCAATGTAACGTTACTCTATAGTCGATAAAGTTCAATTACCTAGTGAAATTGACCCTACCAAGGCATGACAAATCAAATTCAAGTATTTGGAAAATAATTGTTTGTTGGCATACCTTGTTGAAATTCCAAATCTTGAGTATGGTTTTGCCATCAAAGAGTGGATTCTTGAAGATGCAATCTCTAGTGGGAAGTGCAAAATATTGGCACTTGGGAATAGTGCCATCAGGGAAAACTAGCTTCCTTAAAAGAGCAAAATCATGGCCACCCAAGGAGTCACTCACATAAACAGGTCCTCCACAGATAGCCCTGGAGCCAGCATGGAACTTAGCACAGACATGATCAGATTGAAACATGTCCCAGTCTGGTTGTATAATCTGACCCATCCACATACTGTTATAGGCGCAATGAATCATATGAACACCCTGTAGCCAGTATACTCCATTGGGGTCACCATTAGGATCTTGGAACCAGAAATCATCCCCTGTAATAACAACCAAAATATTACTAGTATCTACCTAAAAGGACAGACTGGTGCACTAAGCTCCCACTATGCGCGGAAGGGTGGGACCACAAGGGTCTATTGTAAGCAGTCTTTCCCTGCATTTCTGAAGAGGCTATTTCCACAGTTCGAACATGTGACCTCTAAGCCACATGGCAACAACTTGACTAGCGTCTACATATCCTGATAAATTTACATTATGAAAAGGACAGTAAGAAATTCTTACCAACTCTTCCCATAGAGATTTGCTTTGTTCCTAGGAGGAAGAAGTCATTACATTGTTGCATACTGGATATGAGTCCAGCACCATTGAAGTTCTTTGCTAGGGATTTTGACAGGCCATCGTAATATTTCTTTGCAAGCTCAACTCGACCACCATATTCCTCGCTGACATATTCCAGTGTCTGCAAGAAAAATTTACCAATTAAAATTTGCTTATAAAATCAAATGAAGACAACAAACCACTTGCTGAAACTAAATTGGAACTGCAGAATATTGAAAAATAAACGTACATGGATAACGTCAACTTTAACTCCTGTAATTCCCACTTCAGAAAGGTAAGAATGCATTGAATCATAAAAATCATCAGCTTGATCAGGCTGAACAAGTCCAATGCCACCTTCTACTATTTTGATCACTGCAAGATCATCCATTGTCCCATCAAGGCCCTGAGAAAGTTTACAAGGGATTATCTTGGAATTTAAGTGGGTGGTTCCAGGCCTTACACCACCCCAAGCACCACACAGGGCATGCCATACATAAATATCATCCAGGCCTTTGAAATGTGTTCTCAAATCCCCGGTGAACGCTTTCATCCCCGAGTCCTCGGAGTTGCAAGAGCTGCTTCCACAGCCTTGGCTGTTAAATTGCAGTTCTTCACCCTTCTTGCACATGGGCTGAAGAGAGTTTTCGTCGTCATCACCAAACATCTCATTCAGTTCTTTCTTCAGTTTCTCAATCTTTATGTCAAACTGTGACAGGTCAGTAACTCCAGACTGAATCGCCTTGTCACGAGCCTTTTCTGCATGCTCAATCTCTATTGCCTTAGAGATTAGCATCTTTGGCTTATTGGGATCAAAAAGTGAAGGATTGGGTCCTAACAAGGATCCAGCCTTGTACTTCCTGAATTTCTCACCTTCATCAAGCCTATGAAGCCTGGCAGTCATTTGGGTTCCACCAAGAACCAAGTTTTTTGCATCCTCATGAGGATCTTGATCATCAAAATTGATACTTTGCCAGCCATCATCAATAATAAGGAACCGCGGGGATACCCCACCTCGGGCAAATTCCTTCACTCCTTGCCAAATCCCTGCAGGTTCAACAGTTAAATAAAAAGCATCCCAAGTGCACCAACCAAATTTATTGACAAGGGGTGGAACTGATTTCTCTTCCAAGAGCTTAAAGGTACTTAGATAAACTCTAAGAGCAGTATAAGCCTCTTTCATCAAGCTGTAAGGATTATCAGACACGTGAACATAGGCGATAGCACCAAAGGATGATGCTTTCACTTGGCTAGAACCACTCTCAGCACAAATGAGGACATGACCATCTGCGCCAGGGTGAAGTGCAGACCTGAATTTCCCTTCAATTATTGGTATAATAATAACATAGGATTTTATCTCAGGGACATCCAAGAGAACCCATTGGGTTTCCATTTGGCAATCTGAACCAGAATTCCCCACCCATTGAGTAGACCACCAAGTCTTGAACCTGAAAATGCTGAGGAAATCTCTGTCAGTGAATTTCCCCAGTGAGTTCATCAAGCAATTGGATGGCTCCTCTTTGCTGAATCCCAAGAATCCGCCTTTGAAAGACGTTGAATGTGCACGATGGAACAGGGGAAGTGGAGCACTGGATGTTTGGCAAATTGAAGAAAAGCTTGAGAAACTGACATTGCTTGGAACTTCAAAGAGCAAAGGAACATTCTTAACAAGGAGTTTTCCATTAGAAAGTTCAAAAAAATTCTCCTCTTTATGAGTTTTCAAGACATTGAAAGTTGAGTGAACTGGATCATTAGGGGGTGCCATGACAGGGGAAAAAAGAAAATAAAACACAGGACACAATTGACAAAGGAAAAAAAAAAGAAAAGCGTTATAGTTACTACTCTTCTAGAATGAAGAAGAGAGAACAAACTGGACTAGAGTAAAGCACGTAAACCAAAGGAATCAAGAATGGACAATTCTTGTATGATTTGTGTTAAAGGAGTCTGGTAAAGAAATTGTTGTTATGTTGGCTTGTGAGTAGTATGGTTAGGGAGAAGCAACAATTGTTTGTGACTGAAAAAGGAAAGCAAACAATTGTTTGTGAATGGATGAATGTATAACAACAGAAGAGAATGTATAATCAAGATAGGGAGTTGAATGAATGGGAGCAAAGAGTGCAGGTATATATAGAGGAATTCATGCGTTTGAGAAATAAAATTATACTCGTCAATTTGTTGTATTACTTTCCTTTTTGGTCAATTTAAAAAAAAAAAAAAGGTTTTTCTCTTTTTGACACAAGATTAAAGCACATTTTGTTACACATATATTTAATTTAAAATCACAAGATTCAAAAATATTTTTTACTTTTTAAATTTTTTTATTGAATCAAAATCAAACAAACAAATTGAAACGGATTCAGTATGTTGTCCAGATTGGTTGAAAGAAAGGAGAAAAGAGGGGTTGGGGCGGTTGATTACGGTTTATTGAGAAAGAGATTTCTTGAGGGTGCCCCACCTATGGGTGTCAATGGTTTTAGAAAAACGGACGTAATCGATCGAAACGAATCATATCGAATCAATTTTTAGATTTCTTTAAGGAAAGCGACGGTTTTTATATAAGTTTATAACCGTATCGAATAATTGAATAGGTTTTTTATTTTTTAAAAATTAATCGAAAAAATACCGAACTGTATCGAATAATACATGGGTAAATATTATATATATATATTAAGTTAAAATAATAAAATATTATTTTTTTTGCTTAGGACCCAGGGTGATGGAAAGAGGCAATATAATTAACACTCAAAGTCCTAATTTTGAAACTTATTATACTACTCCAATCGAAACTAAATTAGTGCTAAATTTTTGACTTTCGAGTAATAAACTACAAGGTATTCCAATGATATTGAATAACAAGCTATATGTTAATAGATATTTTTCCTTTTTTATGAGTTAAATTTCTCTTATTCGATAATTATTTTGAGTACGACTCAATTCTTGAGTTTCATCTTCATTGATCTCTTTCTGCTCGTATAATCTACATTATATATTTTTTTATCTATGCTTAATATTATTTTACACTATCGTAAAATAATAGAATGAATTTCTATTTTTGTTTTCTTTTTATGTTTTCTTGATTCATCATTTTTTATACAATAAAAATGGTAAAGAGTTTTTGCCAAACTCATACACAAGTATACATGATAGAGTGTTCTAACTTATATATTTTTTTATAAAAAAAATACCAAAAATTAACCGAACCGTACCGATACCGAAGAAAAACCAATGTGATGAGACGGTTTTGAAAAGTCTAATTTTAGTTATATAAAATAAAATAACCAAAAAATTGATATGGTACAAATTTTATAAAATAACCGTCCGAATCGTACTATTGACACGCATGCCCCACCTTTATGATCCTTCTGGTAGAGCAAAGGGCCCATTTTTATTTCATTTGTTTTGGAAACTGAAAAGACAAATGTAACTGAAATGTCATGTTGCTCTCTCGACAAAAATGAATTCAATCATTCAAGAAAATGAGAGATGTTTTGTATGCCTTAAATTCCTGAGTCATTTGCAAGTATTGTTTCCATAAACTTGCAAATTTTCTGTTTCAGAAAGGGGCAGATAACTTTTACTTTTATTTAAAGTAAAAAATTTCTCATATTTTGAATAGGTGTATGTCCGTTATAAGCAGAGAGGGTGTAAGTACTTTGAAGAATTTAAGTTTGTTTTAACAAAAAAAAGGGGCTAATAATAGAGTTTCATATGTCTTTTCATTTTCTCTCTCTTTATTAAATAAAGCATGAACCTTTGTTTTAAGGGTAAAATGTAGGTACTAAAATTAAATAGTTTAAAAAATATATAATATCATACTTTTTATAACATAGTAAAAAAAAAAGTGTTGCACGTAAAATGAATACATCATTAAACTATTTAGTAGAAATTAATAATGAAAAACACAATAAAACATTGGAAGGTGGATTGGAGATGTGAGGAACATTTAGGAATGGAGAACAAGAAATGTGGATAGTGGATACTGGAAGGTTCCCAGTGAGCTGTTTCTTTTTTATTTATTTATTTATTATTATTATTATTTATTATTACTATTACTATTATTACTAGTACTAGTAATAAAGTTGAGCGTGATACAACTTTGACTTTACTTTAAACAATTAGGTATTAATTAATACGTAATAAATAGAGAAATTAATCAGTTAACCGTAACTAATAATTATATGTAATAGAGTAGAGAAATTAAACAATTGACTAGAACGTGTTCTTGATTATAATAAGTTTGTACACATAATTATAACAAATTAAATTATATATAATTTTTGAAAATATAAAAATGTGATAACTTATTGTTGTTGTTAAAGCGAGAAGATTCTTGAATTTCTGAAAGATTATTGGTGGAGTATGTCCGTAATTTTCATTGGTTACAAAGCACTAGGATCTGTTTGTTATCTTCTTCTAATAATGCAAAAAATAGAGATATGATAATTGCACACGGTTTGTACTTCAAATGGATTGATTTTAAATTTTTGGCTGGTTTTCAATATTTTCCTTTGAAATTAAACTTATGTTTAGTGGGACATAAGTTTTTTCAGGATGCGAGATATAATTTGTAATTGTGAATATTATGATTCAAAAATATAAGTTTCTATTTTGATAAAAAGTTACAATAGACATCTGATGTTGGTTGATTATATAGATATAGGGCCGGGGCACAATTTTGTTTCATATGAATGGGCCAACTTTCTCAGTTAACTTTTGGGCCTACTGCCATTAATTTCAGGTTCCCTTTGTTCTTGGGCAATCCCTAATTATTAATTTGAGATTTTTATACATTGTATGTATATCTAATGCGAGGGAAGGGTCGTTTATACCAATCTGATAAAAAATTAGCAGGTTCCCACTAATGTAATGAACGAAAAATATACATATTTTATATATTTAATTAGCGAATATAATTATTTTTGATTGATCGGTTAAATGTGTAACTTGTGCAATTAATTTCAGATGATCAGCCTGATGTGGATTTTACCTTCCATTTATAATGATAAGTACTTATTTTTGTAGAGATACTTCATATTTATAGCCTTACTTGTTTGAATTTTGTATTCCTTTATATTATACTATATTTTGGAGCGATTTATTTATTGAGAAATTGATATAAATAGTCGTTCGTCAAAATAATATTCAATAAATATATATATTTTCTTATATATTAATGTATGATATATATAAAATATACATTTCTATACAAAATAATGTATATTTTATATATATATTTAGCTAGCAAATGTAATTATTTTTAGTTGACCGGTCGAATTTGTAACTTGCCCTTCTTTATTTATCTAAGTAGTAAGGTTAGATAAGTTTGAAAAGATATTTTAATATAAAGGCTATGTTTTACCTATGGAATACTGAAATGTGAACAACTATCATGTTTTGGATACGTCTTTATCTATCAGTCGCAAATCCATATTAATGCTTTAGGTTTTTATGAACTCAATTCATACGACTTTCTTCAAAATAATGTATTTTTTGTTATACATAATTAATTTTCACATATCAAATTAATACTAACCATGTGCACCAAACAAAGGTATGCTACAAGTGTTATGAGTTTTTATTTCTTTTTGTGAGTTTTTTTTGTGAAAGCGGATTTGGAATGATCACAACTCATATCACCAATTATTGAGAATTTTCACAAGATGGACGAATCCCCTTATTTTTACAACTTCAAAATATATTCTCTACGAAGAGATTGAAAATTTATTAATTATAAATCTTTGTCGTAATATTAAAAATTGAATATAGTCATCTTCGCAGCATGACCACAATGATGTATTTACACGGGCTAATTCACTTTTTTATGAATGGATTCGGCCCAATAACTTTTTCTTACAATAATAGTCAGGTGCATCAATGTAAAGAGATTTCAACCTTTTAGCATAATTTCCTCGTCCCTTTTTTGACATTTTTTTCAAATGCTTATAAGACTCTTATAAACGAACAGTAAATTTTGCTTGGACATTTCTTTTTCGCCGAAACCTAATACCCTTTATTACTATATTAAAGAATTACATGATTCAAACATATTCTTAACATCCTGTACGATTCAACTAGTGAAAACTTTTTCCAAGAGATTTCTGATCCTTCAACTAAGAGATAGAAAATATAGCTTAACTATTAGTTATTCTTTTCAAACATCTAAGACTATATATAAAGTCCACATGATTCAACATGCTTGAAAGCTTCCAGATGTCTTCACACATCACTTCTATCTCCCGTGAAGTAACCACTTGTTTCTGAATCATATCAACAGTTTTTTTAGTATCAGATAACATTTTCACTCTCTTACATCCTTTACTGATGGCACATTCAAGAGCTTTTCTAATAGTAATCGCAATAGCAATCATGGCTTTTCCAACATATTGGATTGGGTATCCATGTACATGAAGCGGTATCCAAGGCTATCCAAAGCCATCATATCGATATTTGTCCTTCTAGCATCATTTTGCAATCTTGCAAATTTGTTAGTTTAATCTTGATGATTTCTAGAGAAACAAGAAAAAAGACTTTGTTAACAAAGCTTTGTATTCTTCGTACTCAAAAAGAGATTTAGAAATAATGTCATTTGATTATAACCTTTCCTTGATTAAACAACCAAACATTTCTACCTTTTCAAATTTACCACATGATAATATTAACGCTTAAGTTTAATAATTCTATAGTCTCAGAAAAAAATTTATATTCAAGAACAAGTAAAATGTTCTTAGTGATATAAAGATATAAAAATGTTACAAGGCATCATTGAACTAAATACTAGTGATATAACATTTTTGGGGCTTGTTTTATAATGATCCTTTTCTTTTCTGCTATTTTATATTTTTCTTTCCCTATTCTATCATACTCTTTGTTTTTTTCTCCAATATGATATTCCCTTTTTCTCTCATTTAATTATTTATTTTTCCACAAGTTCACATATCATCTTTTCTTATGGTACTAAATCAATTAGTGACTTTTAAACAACTTGATAAAATAAAATCTTTACGTATTGACATTTAAAAGTTAATTATTTCAAAAAGAAATGTTATTTTTTTCGTCTTTAATTTCCTCTGTCGTTCAATCCATTCCAGTGGTTTTCAATCCTCAGTTTTCCATCTCCGAGTTCGCAGGTTCAATATTTAATTTTTGTGACTCATTCTTTTTTTTGTCTTTTATATATATATATTTGTAGGAATTGAAAAAGATAGACAAGATTTGAGAAATTTTCTGATGATATATTCCATGTCCAACCTCTGTATTTGTACAAGTATTTTGCATAAAAAAAAAATTACTTATCCACTTGTCAGATTATTATTTGTACAGTGTATAACAAATAAAACAGAATTTTATTCCCTCATAGGTAAGTCACGTGAGAGAAGCTTCCTTGAGCTTCTTATATCTGTCAGCTGGCCCTTGATCAGATGGCCAAGATTTCTTATCTGATAATTTGATCAAGTGCTGCGATTCATCCACATTAGTTGAAGACAAAGTCTTAATCAACTTAGATTTTGTCAAACTTGGACTTGTTTTGTCTGATGAGCTTTTGATTTTCTCCTCTTCTTCTTCTTCTTCCTTTGCTCGATCTCCATTATTCCTTTCTTTGGAAAAAAAGGATGCATAATCTTCAATAATATATATACGTGTTGATGCACTCATCTTGCTAAAATCATAAATCCACCTTTGTTTCTAGGGAAAAGGGTTAAAAATATTCCTTTACTTTAGTTTATTGGTCAACTTTACCCTTCATCATACTTTGAAGTTATATTTATCCTCACTGTCAACAAAGTTTTTATCTATACCCCTAATTTAACGAAAAACCCCAAATCAATAAAAATTATCCATTTTTTAAAATAAAATCCAAATTCTAAGCTAACCCGACCTATCTTTACAAAATAACCCTAACCCAAATAAAAAATTGACATAGGGATTTCAATCAATAAAACTGAAAAAATGGATCTTGTTTTGAGTATCAACAGGATTAAAATCTCCCCTTCTTCTCTTCTTTGCAAATCTCTAACTCTAGATCTCTATACCCCTCTCTTTCCCTCTTCTCTCATTCAAAAAAGGGTCAATATTCATCCACCCATTGCGATGGTGAGCCCACACACAGTCACTGCAGCCCACTTCTCAACCACTTCCACCTCCGACCATTCGCAGTCCGAATTTTTCTCTCATCTCTTTTTCTTTTTGAAAATCGAGATTACACGTATGATTTTTCCGATGAATATTTGGCTTTGATATTTCAGTGTCTGAGCTCCGATTGAAAAAATCTTTGGGAAAAGATAAACAACAATAGCTTAAATAAGAAAGTACAGAATAAGATGCTTAAAATACTTTGGGAAGAGGATAAGCAACAACAGCTTAAATAGTAAATTGCACTTTAAGATAGGAACAAATGGATATATCTCATTTGAAACAAATCAAAAACAGAGACCAAGCAAGAAAACCCATTCAAACATCTCATCACTTGTAAAATCAA
Organism: Jaltomata sinuosa; assembly: GCA_003996215.1. Lineage (NCBI taxonomy): Eukaryota > Viridiplantae > Streptophyta > Magnoliopsida > Solanales > Solanaceae > Jaltomata > Jaltomata sinuosa. Next base: position 470,898 of record QJPP01000123.1, on the reverse strand, counting down.
TGTGGCTTCACAAATATCTTTGATGCGAAATACAATGAAATTAACAAGTAATCACTAAATATCTTTGATGCGAAATACTTTGATGGTATAATCTGGATAGTGATTTTGCTGCGAAATACAAGAACTCTCTTAGAGGAGAATGGGGTAAGTTTCCCTTATTTGTTTGGTGGCTGGGTGGGCTTGGATTAATTAAGTCGGGTCGGGTTTTGAGTTTTTTTAATAAAAAAATAAGTTATTTAATTGAATTTGAGTTTTTTCGTTAAATGAGGGATATAGATGAAAACTTTATTGACGACGGGATAAATATAGCCCCAAAGTATGACGAACAGTAAAATTGACCAATAAACTAAAGCAGGGGATATTTTTGACCCTTTTCCCTTGTTTCTATGTGCCTTAAGAACTAATATATGCGTAGACGTCCTATTGACTTGCTACTTTTGTTGTTCGCTTTTCACGTTAATATGTAAAATATTTATATTTATCTAGATGATCAAAAATAATTCTAAGTTGAACTTTAAAAATAATTTCATTACAATTATCAAACTTCAATAATTTAATATTTTGTTTGATCAAACTTTTAAAACATGTTTATTTTGAAAGTATTTTTCGTCAAAGTCTATTTCGATAAAAGATATTTTTGTAGATTCGTCGTTTGTGTTTGACTTTAATTTAAAAGGCCCTTTTACTAATATTAAAACAACAATTTGTGTTTCGTTAAGGTTCAAAAAATGCTTTTGAAGAAAATTTATTTTTTTAACTTCTGAAAAATATTTTTTTATTACTACTCGTAAACAGTTAGTACAATTCTTTTTTTTTCTAGAAATTTGGTCAAAACTTCAACTCCCTAAACCGATTTTTTTTTTTGAAGCACTTTAACTTCTGAGACTTGATCGAATAAGCTATAAGTAATTTCAGAAAATCAAATATTTTAATACACATATTTAGGGGTGTTCATGGGTCAGTTTGGGTCGGTTATTGATCAAAATCATAATCAAACCAATATAATTGATTTTTTAAATTCTAAAAACCAAATCAAATCAAATATAATATACATTTATCGATTTCGATTCGGTTTGGTTCGGTTATTCGGTTATTAACCATACATGAAAATAAAAGAAATGATTCATTCAAACGAAAAAAAAAAGACAATAATTCTTTCAAAAAAAAATAAAATATTGTGATTACCACATAAAACAATAAAATGCATACTCTAATACAAGATATTTAAATTATAAATAATTTTTGATGAAAACATATATAAGATAATTAAAATTATTCATAAAAAATAATAAATTATGTATATATAATTATAAAAAATATGTAATATAATTTATCCGGTCGGTTCGATTTATTTTTTGATCTTTCTGAGCAAAATTAAAATCGAACTAAATATTATTGATTTTTAAAAATGTAAAACCAAACTAAATAGAAATTAATTTATTTAATCGGTTCAATTCGGATTGATTATTACTCAAATCATGAACACGTATATAACAATCATAGTTTTAAATTTTGCTTCTATTAGCCGAAAAATTATCTCCTGTGGAGTCCTTTTTGGTTCTCCTATTCAGAGGTATTGGTTGGGTTTGTCTCTAACCTTGTGGGTCCCACGGATAACTATTGCAAATACTCATTTGCTTCTTCAAATAAACTCAATACATTGCCCCCTCAAATTCTCCAAGCGATAATCTTCCATTAAAATTACTTCAACAATAATTATGTGACTATCAAACTTTTCATATTAAATATGTCATAACATTTGTGTGATAGTAAGAACTTGTTATCAATAATAGAATTAAAAGTTTGAGTTAAATTATTTCTAAATTTACAAAAGATAAATTCTTTAAAAAGGTTTGAAAAAAATATTTTCTTCATTTTATTTTACTTGATCCCCTTATATAATATTTATGTGATAGTAAGAACTTGTTATCAATGGTAGAATTAAAAATTTGAGTTAAATTATTTCTAAATTTGCAAAAGGTAATTTCTTTAAATATGTTTGAAAAAAATATTTTCTCCATTTTATTTTACTTGATCTCCTTATTAAAAATAGTTATTTGAATTTACTTGTTCAATTTTTGAAATTAAGAGAAGTTTATTATTTTCTTTCAATACTACCCCTATCATTAAATGATTACATAAAATATTAGCAGTCAAATGTAGACTTCAAAAGCATAATTAATAATATTCATTTATTAGTAAAATAAACCTCTAATAAATATTTATTTACGAGTTATGCCAAGTCAACATTAGGTCAAGTAGAATAAAACGGAAGGGGTAGGATCAAATAAACTAAAAATGAAAGACATACACTGTAAGAAACAATCTCTCTACCTTCCTTTGTGGGATAAGATCTACGTACATCCTATTTTACTCAAACTTCACTCATGAAACTACATTGAATAAGTTATTATTATTATTGAAGGACATACACGATAACATAAATTGTTGGGCCAGTGCTATCTAGAATATATAGAAGAGCCTTGGAAGCAGCTGGCCGTTGTCATGCCAGCTTGCCGACCAAGGCTCTTCTTGGTATTTCACATGCAATTTTTTCTTTTTTTCTTTTAATTTGTTTGTTTTACTTTTCTTTTTATTATGTTATATATATAAAATTTACTACAAATTTACTACAAATCATAATAATTAAAAATTTAAATATTTAAAAGACATAAAAAAAAATTGATTGACTCGCGAAATTCTATCAATGCCACATAAATTGAGACAGAAGAAGTAACATCTCAAGTAACATATATTATTTGAAAATAATGTAAAAGTTACTATAAATCACAATAATTAACAACTTAATGTTTAAAAGACATATAAAAAATTTGGTTGACTATCAAAATTCTATCAATGACACACAAATTAAAGCAGGGAGAGTAATATATATTATTTTAAATTATGTAAAAATATTATAAATCACGTAATTAACAACTTAAAATATCTAAAAATTATATATAAAATTTGATGACTCTCCAAACTTCATCAGTGCCACATAATTGGGACAAAAAGAGTAACATATATTATCTAAAAATTATGTAAAAAAATAATAAATCACAATAATTAACAGCTTAAAATATTTCAAAAAATTTAATTGCTAAATTTCCTATGTGTCATATAAATTGAGATAGAAAAATAATGGGAAAATTACATAACACACCAACATTAGAGGCCTAATTATGTTTCATGCCTATAGTTTAAATCAATTACGCTCCTTGCCAATTAATCAAAACTATTGGTATATAGCCTCTCCTTCTCCCATCTCTCTCTCTCTCTCTCTCTCTCACCACTCTCCTCCCTCTCTCCCAATTTCGCTGGCCACTCTCCTCCTTCTCTCCCCAATCTCGCCCCCTTCTCTTCCCTCTCCCTCCCTCTCGCTGCCTCTCTTCTTTCCTCCATCTCTTTCTCTCCTTTTCTCTAAATACAATTCTCAATTGATATATTTGTATTTGTATATAACATATATGTATAACACAAAGAGGTGAGAAAGAGAAATTGTATTCGTTGATACGAATTGTATTTTTATTTATAGATACAAATTGTATTTATATTCGTTTATACAATTGAATACAAATTATATTTGTATTTGTAATATATATAATACAAAGAGGAGATAAAGAGAAATTGTATTCATTGATACAAATTGTGTTTTATATGTGTTGATACGAATTGTATTTGTATTCGTTGATACAATTGAATACAAACTGTATTTCGCTTACGAATTGTATTTGTATTCATTAATACAATTGAATACAAATTGTATTTCGTTGATACTATTTGTATTCGTTGATACAATTGTATCCAAAAGAAGAAAAAGAGAGAAGAGGGGGAGGAGGGAGAGTAAAAATACAAAACACAAAAAGAAAGAGAGATAACAATACAAAATACAATAAGTGAAAGAAAAAGGGAGAAAGACAGAGAACGAAAAAGAGAAGTGTGAAAATATAAAATACAAAAATAAAAATAAAAATATTAAATACTAAAGAAAAAAGAAAGGGAAAAAGGTAAAAGTATTAAATACAAAAAAAAAAAAAGAGGAAACAGAAAGAAAAAAGAAAAAAGAAAGAAAACGAGAGAGAAAACACAAAGAAAAAGAGAGAGAAAGATGAGAAAGAAAGAGAAGGAGAGAGAAACAGAAAAGCTGAAAAAGAGAGAAAGAGTGAGGTGAGATTTTATTTTTTTTTGCTTGGCATTCAAAAATAGTCCGTATAAATTGTAATTAACAAAGTGTTGGTATAAAAGCCCAATTAATTTCAATTGGGCTGGTATTTTTGAAATTTCCTCAAAAATAATAATACTATATATTGGGGCCGTGCTAGCACGGGCCTTGGTATCTAGTTTCAGAATACGAGGGGATATCACTTATCACTGACAAGAATTATTGGAGTTAGAGTGGCGCAAGGTTTATATTGGAGGAGAGTCGGCTTAACACCATTGAACAGAGGTGGAGGAAGGTAACACCATTGAACAGAGGTGGAGGAAGAAAGAACAAAGTAAAAGGAAAAAAAGGGTGAATCAAAATTAAGTGGTAACTTATATTCATCCTTTTATCTTTTGCGGTGATCCATCAAAGAGATTTGATTTCGTAGTCCATTTGGAAATGTCATTTAATTTTGATTATATATAAAATGAGATTTTTATAGGACTCGTTCTTCTATTCAAATTATAAATTAGCATAAGAGATTATTTTCTCGACCGATCGACCCCATGAGCTCTAATTGTTGTTATTAGGCCGTATGTTGCTTCATGAATATAATAACGTAATTTTGACATAAAAATAATCTAATTAGGTTGGATTATGCAATAATAAAAACAAATCCCATATATGACGATATTATAAGTTTATATAAATCATTTACAATAACAATAACTCGTGCATCCTCACAAATTAGAGTCTGGAGAAGGTTAAATGTATGCAAACTGTACATTTACCTCAGAGGTGAGATAAAAAGGTTATTTTCAACAGACCCTGGCTCAAGACAGAAAATGAGCAGAAAAAACGTAATAATAGTACAAGAGATATAAACAATAAACGAAAACAACAGATAGTCGCATAACGATACTACAACAAAATCAAAACTTGTTTTTCAATCCAACTATTAGGGGTGTGCATTCGATTTTTTGGTTTGGTTTTGTATTATTCGATTTTGATTTTTGATTTTGTAAAAGTGCAATCCAATCCGAGTCAAAAATAAATTTGGTTTGGTTCGATTTTATCTATTCGGTTTGGTTTTTTTGGGTTCAGCTATTTGGTTATGTTAATAAGTAATAACATAATCAAAGTTATATTTGCATGTTGAAAAAAATAAAAATTATATACAAGGAGGTAGTAATAATATTGAATGAATTGAATATACTTTCTAATATAAGTCACAAATAAAATATTAAAACACAATACCTAAAAAGTATAATAATAGATGTCCAAACATAAAATATAAACTAAATCATAATTGCCTTTTCAGTTTTTTATTAGAGTATTATTAGAATTGTATATATACAAAATTCAATTTTTTTAGTTTTTCGATTTTTTTTTTAATCCGAAACCAAACCAAAAAATCAAAAAAAGTAAATTATTAATCCAAAACCAAACCAAAAATCCAAAAAAATCAATCCAAATTAAAATTTGATTTGGTTTGATTTTTTGGTTTAACCCGAATAATACACACCCCTACCAACTATTATACTGTATTTTATTGTTGGGAAATTTTTTGATTTTTTTTCTAAAACAAACAGATTTAGGTGTTAAAGAAAAAACTTTAGTACTACACTTTCTATTGTAGTACTACAATTGCCCGTGCAAGTATGGGCTCAATATATGCTACTTTTATGTTTTAATTTATGTCACACAGATGAATTGAAAAGTCAAATTTTTTTTGTTTGATTTTAAATATTTTAAATTGTTAATTATTATAATTTATAGTATTTTGACATAATTTTCAGATAATATATGTTATTTTCTCTGTCCCAATTTATGTAGCGTATTTGGAGAGTTAACTAAATTTTTTATATAATTTTTAAAATTTTTAAATTATTAATTATTCTGATTTATAGTACTTTCTACATAATTTTCAAATAATATATGTTACTCCCTCTGCTCAATCAAATATATAAAATAATATATTTTATGTTTTTAAAATATTTTAAATTATTAATAATCATGATTTATTATACTTTTTACGGTATTTTCATGTTGCTTCCTCTGTCCCAATTCATATGGCACCGATAGATTTTGAGATAATTAAAATTTTTAATTTTTTTAAATTGTTAATTATTATGATTTATAGTACTTATTACACATTTTTCAAACATATAAATTATTAAAAATACTTTTTAATTAATGTAATTCTACAAAAGAAGAAGGAAAAAATGGTCAATTTTTTGTCTGACCCGAAAAGTCCAAAAGAATTTATTATGATTTTAAATATTTTAAGTTTGTTAATTATTGTGATCTATTGTACTCTTTACATAATTTTTAAATAATATATATTATTTTCTCTGTCCCAATTTATGTGGCGCTGATGAAATTTGGAGAGTCAACCAAATTTTGTATATAGTTTTTAAATATTTTAAGTTATTAATTATTATGATTTATAGTACTTTCAACATAATTTTAAAATATAATATGTTATTCCCTCTCCTCTAATTTATTTGGTGTTGATAGAAATTTGAGAATCAACCAAATTTTTGATGTCTTTTAAAAATTTAAGTTGTTAATTATCATAATTTATAGTATTTTTTACTTTATTTGCATGTTACTTCCTCTGTCCCAATTTATGAGGCACTAATAAATTTAAGAGTCAATTAAATGTTTATATATTTCTAAAAAAATTAAATTATTAATTATTATGATTTATAGTAGTTATTATAAGTAATTTGTAAATATATAAATTATTAAAAAGACTATATTACTATTACTAATATAATATTATAATTATTTTTTATTTTATTATTACTATTATTTATCAGTTAGTAATAAGGGAGAACGAGAGGGGTAAATTGGTCAATTTTTTGGCTGATCTTAAGCTCCTTAAATTATTAAAAAGACTATATTACTATTACTAATATAATATTATTATTATTTATTTTAGTTACTAATAAGAGAGAATGAGAGAGGCAAATTGATTAATTTCTTGGCTGACCCTAAGCTCCTCTCATTCCCTTTTCTAATATAGAGTAATTTTTTGTATGTCTCTTAAATTTTTTAGGTTGTAAATTATCGTGATATATAGTATTTTTTTTGGTCATTCTCATGTTATTTTCTCTGTCCCAATTTATGTGACACTGATAAATTTTGAGAGTTGATTAAATTTTATTTTTTTAAAAATATTTTAAGTTATTAATTATTTAATTTATAGTACTTTTTATATTATTTTAAAATAATATATATTAATTTCCGTGTTTAAATTTATATTACACAAAATTTGGAGAGTCAATAAATTTTTTTAATAATTTTTAAATACTTAAGTTATTAATTATTGTGATTTATAGTATTCTTTTGTAATTTTTATTTATAATATTTTTTATGTAATTTTTCTTTATTCCAATTTATATGACACTTATAGAATCTCCAGAGTCAATCAAATTTTTTATTGTGCAAACTTGTTAAGTCACTTTATGGACTAAAACAAGCATCCAAGCAATGGCATGCAAAATTTGACCAAACAATGTTGGCAAATGGATATAAGATTAATGAATGTGATAAATGTGTTTACATTAAGGACACTCAAAATCATAAAGTCATTGTTTGTTTGTATGTTGATGATATGTTGATCATCAGTAGAGACATTTCTGACATAAATGCTACTAAGCGTATGCTGGCTAGCAAATTTGATATGAAAAACTTAGGAGTTGCTGACGTGATTTTAGGGATCAGAATTCATAAAAACTCCTCAGGGTCTAGCATTATCACTTGGTCTCAACTTCACTTCTTACTAAGAATGGATTCAAGTGTGTTTTTATTTCTGATAAAGTTATAGTTAGCAAGAACTAAGAATGAAATGTATGTAGGAAAATGTTACCTAACTGATGGTTTTTTCAAACTCAATGTAATGACTATTGAAATGAATAAGAGTTCAATTTTTTCTTACTTGATTGAGTCAAATGATTTATGGCATATTCGTTTAGGACATGTCAATCACAAAACCTTGCGAAAACTGATAAGTTTAGAAGTATTACCTAAGTTTGAGTGCAGTAAATCATAATGCCAAATCTGTGTTGAATCTAAATTTGTTAAACATCCGTATAAGTTTGTTAAAAAGAATTCCAATCCCTTAGACTTAATTCACACAGATTTTTGTGATATGAAGTCAATACCATCTCGCAATGGAAAAAGGTATTTCATAACCTTCATTGATGATTGTACACGGTACTGTTATGTTTACTTGCTTAACAGTAAGGATGAATCAATTGAAACTTTTAAGCAATACAAAATTGAAGTTGAAAATCAGTTGAATAAAAAGATCAAAATGATAAGGAGTGACAGGGGTGGAGAGTATGAATCTCCTTTTGAAGCAATATGTTTGGAAAATGAATTATTCATCAAACTACTGCCCCTTATACACCTCAATCTAATGAAATTGCGGGAAAAAAATAAACATTGAAGAAAATGATGAATGTCTTATTAATAAGTTCCGGTTTACCACAAAGCTTGTGGGGGGAAGCTATCCTTACAGCAAACAAAATACTCAATAGAGTACCCCACAGTAAAACACAATTTATTTCATATGAAAAATGGAAAGAAAGAAAACTCAACTTGAAATATTTCAAAGTGTAGGGGTGCTTAGCCTAAGTTCAAGTTTCTAAATCCAAGAGGGTCAAGATAGGACCAAAGACTATTGATTATATTTTTATTGGATATGCTACAAACAGTAAAGCATGTCGATTTTTGGTTCACAAATTTGAACATCCCGATATTTATGATAATACTGTAATAGAATTTGACAATACTGAATTCTTTGAAAATCTTTATCCGTATAAAATGAATAGTGAGTCGTCAAGCTAAAGAACTACATGACCTCGAGAAAAACCAAAGGAAAATACACTTAATGAAGAAGATCCAAGACGTGATAAACGTCAAAGAACATCTACTTCCTTTGGACCGGATTTTGTGACTTTCCTTCTTGAAAATGAGCCTCAAACATTTAAAAAAGTTATGTCTTTGGGGGACTCATTATTTTGAAAAGATGCTGTCAATAGTGATATAGAATCAATCCTAAGTAACCACACTTGGGAATTGTTTGATCTTCCTCCTGAAAATAAACCTTTAGATTCCAAATGGATCTTTAAAGGTAAAATAAAAGCTGATGGAACTATTGACAAATATAAGGCAAGACTTGTTGTCAAAGATTATAGACAAAAGGAAGGCCTTGATTATTTTAACACATATTCGTCGGTAACAAGAATAATATCTATTCGGATGTTAGTTGCATTGGCAGCGGTATATGGTCTTGAAATCCATCTAATGGATGTGAAAACGATTTTCTTGAATGGAGAGTTGGAGGAAGAAATTTACATGAAACAACCTAAATTACCAATGAAGGTCGATTTAATAAAAAGTGAGCCCCACACCCAAACCAACCTTTAAGTCAGCTTTTTCAAAACGGAACCCAATGACCTAAAATGAGTCTGAAAGCCTCGGGACCCGAACCAAAGGCCCCTTTAGTCCAAAATCGACATTTCAGAGCTAATAACGCTGGTGGAATTTCTATCCAATGTTGTATTCTCCGAATGTTGACCAAAGTTAAATTTTCAAGTTCAACTGGCCAGAAAACACAAAAATGAGGCAAAACTCATTCCGAAAGCTCCCAGAACCCTACCAAGGGTCCTTCTAAACCAAAATCCATGCTTCGGAGCTAAAGAAACTGTTGAAATTTGATTCTGTGCATGTTTACCAAGAATGTTGATCGAAGTCAATGATTTCCTAAGTTAAAGCTCTAAAACAGGAAAATGGTCATAACGACCAAACGAACGGCCAGGACACCTAACCACCAGTCCCAGCAAGCCATAAATAACTTGGGGCCGCTATAGGAATGCTCTAACAGTACAAAAAAGGTGAAAATGCAGGAATGACCAGAAGGGTCATTACACAAACATCAATGAAAATGTAATAATACTACAACAGAGAAATTATAATACTACAACATAGAAATTATTAGTACCTTGAAATAAGCGGAACCTTTAACTACAAGAGAAACATCATCATTTGTCAAGACTTGAATATTGTCAAATGATATTATCTTTTTTTTTAATGAATATACACAAGCAATTTTATCAACCAAAGCAAAGAGAAAATAAAATTCGAGATTCAAAGTTCTTGAATACTTTCCGAGACATTTTACAACATACACATGTGAATCCAAAATAATACTGACTCCAAAATTTCTAGGTGGTAATCTTTCATGGCTAAATCACAAAAGAAGGAAAATAAGAGAAAAATGTAAGGTGAGTAACAATTTTTTACAAGGCCTAAATCATACAAAATCACAAGACAAGTAGCAATAAAATATTAAAAAAACTGTAACATCCATTAGGGTTTTACACAAATTGAATCAACTCAAATTTTTGAATCGATTCGAAGCAATTTGGATGATACAATTTGGATTATAAAATTCAATCAATTTTAAAGTACTGCATTTTTTCGATTCGGATATGGTTGGATGTGTTTACAATTTGAACTGATTTGAAAAATCAAAATATATATATAGACTAAATAGTACTTTTGAGTTTTGAACTGTTGTGACTGAATTTTAATATCATTTTAAGCTTATAGTGTAATGCTACTTTTGATTATTTAAGACCTAATTTAAGATTTTGTTACTTTTTGTTATGTTTGCTCTAAAATTGAAATAAAAAATAGTTGCTTGTTGAAATTTTGAAATTGAACAAATCGATTTGTAAAATCAAAATAAAAATAGTTGTTTGTTGAAATTTTGAAATCAAACAAATTAATTTGTAAAATTAAAATGAAAATAGTTGCTTATTGAAATTTTGAAATCGAAATGAAAATCATTGCTTGTTGAAATTTTGAAATCTAACAAATTGATTTGTAAAATCGAAATGAAAATAATAGCTTGTTAAATTTTTGAAATCGAAATGAAAATCATTGCTTCGTGATACACTTTCTCCACCATTAATATTAGCGCAATCAATGCCACTTTCAACCTTGGGCATATACTTTTTGAATATAAAATTTTTCAATAAAGAGTAGGCAGAGTAATCAAAGTGAAAGTCACAAATTTGAGAAAGTCTTTGCCTATAACATTAATTAAATTTTTGAAGGAAAAAAAATCTTCAGGCTCTTAATCCTTACAAGTTGATATATCCCCTAAAAGACAGAGAAAGTCAAATGTATTTAAAAAAAGTGAAAATAACATTACATAACAAATGACAAACTAAAATAACATACTTATTTCAAATTGAATAACATCACCGTTCAACAGCAGTGTTCAAGTTGACCTACAATCAAAATTTAAACAGTGTGACCCATATTATTAAAATAAATTGAAAGATGATGAAAAAAATTGATGGGTAGTCTTACCTCAAGATCTGATTTAGGTTTAACACGTTCAAACACAATGATGTCCTTTTTTAACATTGCAACTTGTAAATAAACAATTGTTATAGCAAGTTTCTGAACAACATAAGGGAGAAACACCACAAAGTTCATATATAGTCAAAAAAAGGGTTTACAACCTAATTTCATAATAACCAAATTTACTTAACAATTCAAATATCAATGAAAATGTATTAATACTAAGCCTTTCAACCGAGCTGGGTCAACTCAAAAGCAAATCGAACTAATCCAATTTAAGCCCGGACTAGACCAAATCGGCGTAAAGGATAACAAAATGAGTTTTAAATCCGATTTCAAGTTCGAAGAACGTACAAGAAATCTGAAAAAAATTCAAATCCGGACTTTCACCTATAAATAGGGGCATTTCATTCTAAAAAGGACAAGTTGAAATTGAAAAATCAGTGGATACAGTTCATACTTGTCATGTCTTCCCTTTCATTTTGTAAGCTTATTCTTGTTTCAAAATTCACAAAATGAGGTGAATAACTTCTGTATAAACTTTGTTAAGTAATATAATTGTGCGTCTTTCGATTACTTATTTTCAAGTTCTTAAAATAACTTGTAAGTTTATTTTGTTTACATGTCTTTGCTAATGTATGTTTTATTAACATTGCAGTATGTTCTTGTCCTTAATTCAGAAAACTCAGAGATTGACATTCATGACTTTCAACGCAAATAAGCAAAACTCTAAAGAAGTCTTTGAAGTTATTAGCAATTATAACCCTAACTTAGTCATGTTACAAGAATGCAGGTTTTTAAAAGCGGAATCGACTCTGGGATACAATCGATTGTCATACGAAAAGAAAAGGGGATTGTCAATCGAATAAGTTGATTTATAAAATCGAAATGAAAATAGTTGCTTGTTAAAATTTTAAAATTGAACAAATTGATTTGTAAAATCGAAATAAAAATAGTTGCTTGTTGAAATTTTAAAATCGAACAAATTAATTTGTAAAATCAAAATAAATTAGTTGTTCGTTGAAATTTTAAAATCGATTTGTAAAATCGAAATGAGAATTGTTTCTTATTAAATTTTAAAATCGAACAACTTAATTTGTAAAATCGAAATAAAAATAGTTGTTTGTTCAAATTTTAAAATCGAAATGAAAATTATTTCTTGTTAAAATTTTGAAATCAAGAAAATTGATTTATAAAATTGAAATGAAAATAGTTGTTTATTGAAAATTTGAAATCGAACGCATTGATTTATAAAATCGAAGTAAAAATAATTGCTTCTTAAAATTTTAAAATTGAAATAAAAATTGTTACTTGTTAAAATTTTGAAATTGAACAAATTAATTTGTGAAATTAAAATAAAAATAGTTGTTTGTTAAAATTTTGAAATCAAAATGAAAATTATTACTTGTTGAAATTTTAAAATCGAACAAATTGATTTATAAAATTGAAATAAAAATAATTATTCGTTAAAATTTTAAAATCAATTGAGAGGCTAAATAAGTAATGTGGCATTGATTGAGATGATTTTTCGAGTAAAATATTAATAAGAGGTTCTTACAACAAAGGAACATACTTTAACGAATTAAAACAATGTTATTTCATAAAAAAAAATGAAAGAATAATGAACTATTACCAAAAATGGCGGAGGAAATGAGAGAAACTCATAACAGGAACAATCTTAAACATCATGGTTGAAATGTGGGAATGGCAGAGCTTTGAAGTTTGAAGTAAACAATTTTAAAATGTTTTTATAGATACTATCTTGTACCTTATTTTCGTGATACACTTTCTCCACCATCAACGTTAGTGCGATCAGTGCCACTTTCAACCTTGGTCATATACTTTTTGAATATAAATTTTTTCAACAAATGATAAACAGAGTAAGCAAAGCCATCCAAGAAAGTCACAAATCTGAGAAAGTCTTTACAAGCTGATATATCCCTAAAAAGACAGAGAAAGTCAAATGTATTTAAAAAAAGTGAAAATAATATTACATAACAAATGACAAACTAAAATAACATACTTATTTCAAACTGGATAACATCACCGTTGAACAATAGTGTTCAAGTTGACCTACAATCAAAATTTAAAAATTGTGATTCATATTATAAAAATAAATTGAAAGATGATGAAAAAAAATGATGGAGAGTCTTACCTCAAGTTCTGATTTAAGTTTAACACGTTCAAATACAATGATTTCCTTTTTTAACATTGCAACTTGCAAATAAATAATTGTTATAGCAAGTTCCTGAACAACATAAGGGAGGAACATCTCAAAGTTCATATATAGTTAAAAAAGGGTCTACAACCTAATTTCATAATAATCAAATTTACTTAACAATTCAAATATCAATGAAAACGAATTAATACTAAGCCTATCAACTAGGTTGGGTCAACTCAAAAGCAAATCGAACCAACCAAATTTAAGTCCGGACCAAACCAAATTGGTGTAAAGCAATTTGCCTAAACCACTAAAAATCAAAAGGTGATAGTTGTTGGGCAATGGTAGTGGTGGTGTAAGAAATAATAAATATTTTGCATCAAGTATTTTTAGTACTCATGACAAATAAAATGGATGTGAGGAAATAGTATCTTAAGTTTGAATTTAGTGACGTTCTGATAATTGATGTCCAACATAATTTTTACCACATTCTTATTGGTTACGTATATACATGGAAAAAAGAACATTTCTCGACCACCGTAAAAGTATAAAGACCTTAATTTTAGCACTAATGATAATATTTACGATCTAAAATGCTTGAAGAAGCAATCAACCCAAGAAATACTACTCTCTCTGTTTCATATTGAGTGACCTATTTTGACTTGACACGGAATTTAAGAAAATAAAGAAGACTTTTAAATCTTGTGGTCTTAAATTAAAGATATGTCAAATGTACTAAAATGTCCTTTAATCTTGTGGTTGTAAACATGTCATGTGGAAAGTTGGAATTAAAAAGTTTCTAAAAAAGGAAAGAGACATTCTTTTTTGAAACGGACTAAAAAAGAAAGTAGGTCAAATAAATTGAGACGGAGGGAGTATTTGTTAGTCAACATTATTTATGATAATAATATGATACCATTATTTCTTATTGGTTGTTTGATTGAGTGATAAGTGGTTGAGCGGAATGAATCATAAGATCATGTCCGTGCAATTTATATTTGGAAAAAGAGAAGAAAAGGAAAAAAAGAATCCTTTTAAAAAGGTGGGTAAAGATTTCTTTTTAATATGTAAGAAAAGGAAACTGCAAATAATTATTCCTCAATCATAATTAGGAAATTGCAATTTTAAAAGGGCACTTTCCATAATTTAATGGAAGATTCAAATAATAATACTCCTATCAAGAAAAGGCCATTAGTTTAATTAGTCCCAAGTATTATTGGCTAGGCTCCACTGAAATGCTTCAGTGCCTTTAGCCGTCAAATTTTTCATCAAAAGCTTCTTCCATCCTCCACGTCACTGACAGTTAGTGGTCGTTTCATTATATAGTTTGGAATAACTAATGCAGTGTCTAGCTGAATTATTACTATTACTTTACTATTATATAGAAGTGCGGTAAAACACAAAACTGTCCATCGATGTGCGTGCTTTTCATTATTTTTTTATGGCAAAATCCAAAGATAGCCCTTTAAAGTTGACACATTTTTTAACTTAGACAACTCAACTGAGGGTTATTCATTTTAGATACCTTATGTAGAGGTCCGCTATGTCATTTTGACACTTTTCGCTGACATGGCATAATGAGTGTAATACATTCGTTAACTGCGCGTGAAAAGCTTAAATTTTGATTTTTTTTATTTTTTATTTCTTCTTCTTCTCCCTTTTCTCTCCTAACACTTTCTCTGCCCTTCACCATGCCGCCGCAACACCAACACTATATATCCAATGTTTTCTTGAAATAAATTTTCAATCACCATTTTTTTTTTCAAAAGTAAAAAATACATTACTATTTTGTTCGCCGAAAAAAATGGAGAATTTGTCGTCGGTACCACTATTGTCATTGATGTTATTATCTTTATTTTTTAATTTTTTTCAGATCTCAAAATCATTATCACCATCATCATTTTTTTCTCCTTTTTCTTTAAATTTAACAATTGAAAAATAAAACTCACAATTATGAAAATCAATGAAAAAGAAGAAGAAGAAGAAGAAGAAGAAGAAGTAAGAAAATGAGACGGGGGTAACGACTGAAGAAGTGGAAGAAATGAGGAGGAAAGGGGTGGGGTGGGGGTGGGGGTGGGGGTGGGAGTGGGGGGCTAACGGAGAAGAAGACGATCGGGAGGGGGGGAAGGGAGGTGACGGAGAAGAAGACGATGGGGGGGGGGGGGGGGAGTTCATCGGAGAAGACATATGGGGAGAGGGTTGTAATTATTTGGAGAAAATGCCACGTGTCAGCAATTCATTGGTCACTTTGCCATGTATTTTGGCCTTTATTTTTCTTTTACTTAAAATGCCATGTATAATTATTTAATTAGTTGTTTTGTCACATCATCGCGAGTGTATTACACTCTCCTTGCTATAACCGTTGATTGTTAAAAAGTATCAAAATGACACAGCACACCCCTACATGAGGTGTTTAAAATGAACAACTCTTAGTTGAGGTGTCTAAGTTAAAAGTCGTGCCAATTTTAGGGGGCCGCCGATTGATTCTCTCTTCTTTTATATAGTAAAAGAATTTTTATCATTTATGTGTATTTTTTATTTTAATTAGTTTATTTTTTAATAAATTAAATATTTAAAAATTATGTAAAAATATTATAAATTACAATAATTTAAATTTTAAAATATTTAGATGACACTAAAAATTTAGGTGACTCTCAATTCTATCAGTGCTGCATAAATTGAGATATAGGAAGTAATATATATTATTTGAAATTATGTAAAAATTATTATAAATTATAATAATTAATATTTTAAAAGACATAAAAAATTAGTTGACTCTCCAAATTCTATCAATGCCATATAAATTGAAACAGAGGAAGTAACATATATATTACTTGAAAATTACGTAGAAATTACTATAAATTGTAATAATTAATAATTTAAAATATATAAAAACTATATAACAAATTTGGTCGACTCTACAAATTTCATCAGTGCCTCATAAATTGGGACAAAGACAATAACATTTTCTAAAATTATGTAAAAAGTACTATTAATCACAATAATTAACAACTTTAATATTTAGAAACCATTATAAAAATTTGACAGACTCTTCAAATTTCATCTATGTCACAAAAATTAAAACAAAAAAATAACATATATTGATCCCATGCTGGCACGGGCACCAATATCTAGTAGATAAATACTTACTCATACTCAAACAAATCATAGCATAACATGTGTCTTATGCATACTCTGTTATCGCCTAGTTATAATTAATAATTGTATATTTTTGTTTTAATTATTAATAACGTGCATTAATTTAGTGTAGAAATACCAAGTTCATATAAGTTTTTATCTATAGGGTGTGTTCAATACCAGAAATAATAGATGTTTTTTAGAAAAATAAGTGAGGCTCTTTTTTTTAATGTTCTAAGAGAAAAAGTTTATTTTAAGAATATTTATCTACGATCTAGACAAATATTATCGAAAGTGAGAATTGAGGATAGAATGGCGAGGATGGGAGCTACGGGGTAGAAACAGACAAAATCAAAATAGAATATCACTCATAAAACTTATTTTCTATACTTATATCAGAAAGGTCAATTCTTTTATATTTTTAGAAAAAAATAATTTTCTGCACGAACACACCCATAATTTTTTTCCCTCAATTGACATGTTAAGTTAGGTTTCAAATAGTACACTTTTGTACTTCACAGAAATGAACAATTAGTTATTAGCACTGTACATACAGTTTGGGTGAATATCCACCACTTTGATTGTTGTTTGTTCCAAGATGCTAGGAAGAGTTTGTGCACTTGTGACCATCTTGATTTTGGCTCAAACTAGAATTCTAAATTCACACCATGAAGCAGCTCACTGGAGTTGCAATTCCAACACCGACATCCATGTTCAAGCCCACTTCAACCCAGGAACAATTACCCTCGATGGCCAAGTTGATGACTGGAAACATATTGATGGCTCTGCATTTGCCGTTTTACCTGCTTTAGACCTAGATGCAGATAAGGCATACAATGGTGGCAAAATAACCGTCAAGGTACTTGTTTAACTCATTGTCGTAGAAAAGACCCAGTTTTTGTAACTTTGGATTCTTGTTGGAATTACCCTTTTGTGAAATATGCTCGAATCAGGGGCGGAACACTGTATATACAAGATTAAGATTATTTTCATTGACTTCTTTATGTGTTTATCTTCTTATATTTTGAACCCTTAGTGAAAAAAATTCTGGCTCCGCCACGGATGCAATAGAGAGGAATGATTATATATGATATATAGCCACCGTAGTTTAGTTTCCTTTGTGGAGTAAGCTCGAAAAGACTAATTTTTTTTCTTAAATACTTTTGATTTTTGTTGAAATGAGCCCTGAATAAAGCGGAAAAGTTAGAAATCATTCATACGGACGACCCAATGAGCTTGTGATTGAAGCATAGTTGATTGGTTTATTCATTGATTTCATTTACTTGTTGATTGTATTTATTGGGATGAGTTTGAGCACAATAGGTTTTTGTTCTTTTGCAGGCATCACATGATGGCAAAGAGGTTTTCTTCATGTTGCAAGTCGACGGGGATTATACATATTCTGAAGGGTATGGATTTTTCAAATGTTAGGATAAAGAGACCTTCATGCTTTATCACAATTTGTATTTTCTGCTTAATTAGGAAGGAAAAAAAGGATATAGTGATACTCGATATTCATAGAAATGTCACATTTAATTAAAAAATGTAAGGAACATTAGTTTAGAGGTAGATTCTTGATTTTATGACTTGTTTACGTCAAACATTGACTCACAACATGAGGCTTTATCCGGACTTGAAAAATGTAATGTGAAGCTCACATTGGTTGAGTTTGGGATTTGGTATAGTTGATTGGTCAATTGATTGAGTGATTAAGTTTAGAGGAGGAGACTCTTCAATTAAGTAGTAAGATCAAATAAATTTGGTCAGACCTAAAGTGTAACAAGCAACTGGATGTGGTCACCTTTCTGATCTGACACCATAGGTGATGGCCAGGGATCATCCACTCAATAGGATAGAAAAGAAAGAATCGGAATTGATCGATAGATTTCTTGAAACAAACGAAAAGGAAATGAAAGATGAAATATAAATCATGGATCATTGGGCAAGAGGATGTATTTCCGTGTCATACAACAATAACATACCCATTATAGTCTCATAAGTAGGTTCTGGGAAGGAGGTGTACGCAGACCTTACCCCTACCCTTGTGGGGTAGAGAGGTTGTTTTCAATAGATCCTCGGCTTGAGAAAATCGTTTTTCAGAATACGTTTGGAAGAAGTGAAAGAGTAAGAAGCTATGATGAAAATATTGAAGAATAGTAAAGATAAGCACCCAATGGTGTGACCTAGTGGTCAATGAAGTGGGTTGAGCACTATGAGGTCTCAGGTTCATATCCCAGCAGAGACAAAAATATAAGGTGATTTCTTCCCATCTATTCTAGTCTTGGTGGACAGAGTTACCTGGTACATGTTGCTGGTGGGAGGTGGCAAGTATCCCATGGAATTTGTTGAGGTGCCAAATGGAAGAGCCCAACCCAAAAGACTAGTCTGATAGGTGGGAGAACCCATTTAGCCTATAAACCCATTGACATTTCTCTTTTTATCCAATGTGGTACAATTGGTTCACAACAATCGCCCCCGCTTGAGAACCAACGACCTCGTTGGTCACGGCTGGCACCCCTTTTTGGGTCCAGGCCACCACTCCGAGTTTCGTTGGTCACGGCTGAGCCCAGTTGGTCACGGCTGGCATCCCTCTTGGGTCCAGGCCACCACCCCTGGCGCCCAGGCCACCACTCCGAGTCGTGGTCCTCACTCTCAATGAAAGCACCAATGTTACAAACCAAATGGAAGAGCCCAACCCAAAAGACTAGTCTGATAGGTGGGAGAACCCATTTAGCCTATAAATCCATTGACATTTCTCTTTTTATCCAATGTGGGACAATTGGTTCACAACACGCACAAGTTGGCCCGGACACTAAGGTTATCAAAAAAAAAAAAATAGTAAAAATAACCAAAGTAAAGAAATAAGAGTAGTAATCAAATCGAAGAATAAGATAATGAACCCTGCTCTACCACTGGGAAGGGAGAAAACACTCTACTATCCACTAACCGTCTACCCTAATCCTCGACCTCCATGCTCTCCTATCTAGGTTCATGTCCTCGGTGAGTCGAAGATGTGCAATGTCCTATATTTCCATGTCATCCAGTTATTTAATATGCTTATGTTGATTTAAAACATTAGCAGTTTGATCATTTATGAGAAGCCACGTTAGTTGGGTAAATGAGTTTTGACTAGAATAACAAAAGCTTAGTTGCGCTTTCTTTCCTTCTTCTTCATCAACATCTATGCAGTTAATCTGACTGTGATATTTAGATGTTGCTTCTAAAACAATGTCTGACATCTTTTTCCTTGTTTGAGACCTTAATTCTCACATTTTTGTTGCGCACTTCAGATACAGTAACAAGACCGCATCAGTTGCTTTTATGTTCCAAATTGGTGAAAATGCATCTTATCATAGAGTAAGCGGCTACAGTATTTATTCCCTCTCCCCCTCTCTCTCTCTTTCTTTCCTTTCCTTGTTTTATTCCTACTTCTTCCTGTTAAATACTATGACTGCTATTGGGAATAACGACTGAAAAGTTCTTCTACTTCATAACTTCAAGATGGGAGGGTGTGAAGAAGGACCTGATACTTGCACGAACAAGTCATGCAAGGGCCATGAAGTTGACCTTATGCATTTCTCAATAGGAAAGGCAATTCCTGGAAGACTCTATGGAGGGAACCCGGTAGACAACAGTGAGGGAAATGGGGGTGACAGGTAATCCAACTGGTTCTGCGCTCTTTGTAGAATTTTACCACAAATTTTGTGCCATTAAATTAGTAAAAAGGTACTAATTCATATCTATTGGCACACTAGGACAGGTTTGGTCATTTGGTTGATTTATATGGTTGGAACCCACACTGCCTTTATTTGGATGGCTATGGCCCGGCAGGTATGATTTGGAGATTTTTTTAAATACATTTTTTCCTTGACAAGCTTCAAGTTTGGTCTCACGTCTGTAGAATTGGATAGTGGATAGTATATCTAGTAGTTGCTGCCTCGTTTTTCAATCAGTAGCATGGATACTAGTGTAGTAATATCATTGCATTCTATTGTATTTAGACACACAAATGAATTTAGAACTGTAAAAGACTCGTCAAGTAGCAAGGAAGTTGTGGATATGCATATTAGCTAATTGTTATCATGATGTGCAACATTTTAACCTGGATTGAGATATTGTATTGCCAGGATTAGGACATGCCTTTTGTTCATAAACACGTCTGATTTTTTATTTATTTTGTGTTTGTGTCTTTCCTTCTATATGAGCAGTCTAATAAATCGATTGTTGGTGTTATCACACTATCTTAGATTAGGGATAGATTTGCGTACTGTGTCATTTTTGAACTAATCCTGCATTGAACTCTCCCACCCCCACATTTTAAGGGAACTAATGCCAACTGTGTATATGTTGGTCCTTTCTTCACTGAGTGTCACTGGATCTACTTTCCATGAATAAAATTGCAAATTAAGACAGTCATTATTTTCAACAACCTGGAAAATTGTCTGAGTAAACTTGGCTGGGATGGAAGATAATTCTGCTGTGCAGGTGGGAAATTTCGTCTTGAGGGATATACAAAAAGAATGCTCAAGGTTGTCCCTTTGATGGTTAAATTTTAGTGCTAAACAAGATATGTCTTAGGGATATATACACCCCAAGTCAAACATCGTGGGCTTTATGCTGTCACACGTTGATCACTTATATGGTCAATTGGTTCTCACTTTGACTGCTAAATATTGTAGCAGTTGTGATTCATGTGTCAATATGAATAAAATCTGGTGGAAACTGAGGTCTGTCTGTTTTTTAGTCTCTAGATGCAGGATATGCCGTTACTTTATTTTCTTAGTGGGAATTTGTCAATTAGCTGATCTGTTGCTGAATATCTTTTTGGAAATGCCATTCAAGTATCCGAGCTGCAGAATTATATTGCTTATGTTTCAATCAATTTTTTAAAAATCTTTTTCCCTCCGGTCTGCCTATTGATTTCTCCTTGTATAACAGTGAATGATACTAGTGCACAGAATGATTGGAAAGGAACATGGTGGCACAGTAGCTTGACTCACTCAGGTAAACAGCAATATGGCTTCTAATCCCTGAACGTTTGTCCTTCTCTCACTTGTGTATATTTTACTTGTTCTTCTGTAGTAAAAAAAAATTAGGAAGAAATTAAGCTGCTGTCTTCTCTAACCTATAGCATGTGGCATAAGTATGTTAGGAAGCTTTTTGAATTTTTGATGAATCTAGAATTTTCAAAAGATACATACAGGAATAGAACAATTGTGAAACCGTTGTGGTTGGAAGTGCAAAATCAAATGGGCTCGTACAATAGAACAAATAGTCATCTTATTTAATCTGAAACTCAGAAGGGTTTATAAGCAGATTGTTCTAATGAACAGTGAAATATAACCTATTCCGCTTCAGTAACAGTCTTAAAGAACGAAAGCGATAAGCCAGTTTCACTGAATTTCTGCCACTCAATTGGCTGTTTGATGTCATTAATCTAAGAAATTGACCCTGTAATGGATCTTCTACTTCTTTTGTTGTACGACTTTCTCTCTTCCAGATCAGTGGCGGATCCAGGATTTTCGGCTTGTGGGTGCTCACATCTTTTAGTATAAAGTTACTACAAATTACAGAGTATAAGTGCACAATTATTTTAATGCACTAATTTAAAATGTTAATGAGAAAAAACGAGATCAATATTAGTACCATTATTTTTTTTTTAAAAAGACTTTTTGAAGGAATTTTTTTTAGCTTGAAGGTACTTTAGCCAAATTGCCAATATTTTTCAAGAAAATTAAGAAAAGTGATTGGACATGACTTTTTTCTCTTTCCATGTCACATGAAATTACTTAAACATAAAAGGAAATTAAAACTAGAAGTTAAATAAACAAAGAAAGTAAGCAGAAAAAAGAAAGAACATGTGAGACTACATTGGGGGAAAAAAAAGAAAAATAGGAACTGTCAGCCATAAAAAAGCAATTGTTCTAGCTGCTAAGCATCGAACCCTCAACTCCAGGCTAAAATAGAGCCTTCAAACCAGACACACGACCACAGCACCCATCAGGCTTTTTGTTCACTAGGTGCTGCTGGATTAAATTATTAATATTTCAAGCAATTACCATATAAATATAAACAGTTTACATCGGGGTTAGTGGGTGCTCGAGCACCCGGTAGACAATATGTGGGTCCGCCCCTGTTCCAGATTCTCAACCGACCTTCCACAGACACCTCTTTGGACTTTGAAATGGTGCCAGTTAAGGCTCATGCAGGATGTCTTAATGTCCTTGTTATAAACCATGTTGAAATGTTTTTCTTTTCGAAGATCAAGTCTCTGATTTGTTACTTTTTAATACTTTGTTTTCATTTATTTTGGTTGAGAACACATAGGCACTATATTTGAAGCGAAAATTTTGCTTAGAGGCAGTCGTTGATTTCTTTGCCGCCATTGGCCATGGTTGTTAGATATTTGTTGACCTCCTTGATTGTTACCCACATGTTGAGCTTCCTCGTTTTGGACCTGATAACATTATTCTTGAAGTCACCATCTTGATTGGAACATTGGGAAAAATAAATGCCCTCTTGATATTGATTTCCCATTGTCATTGAACTACAACCCGGCCCTTGAACATTGTCCATGGCGTAGACTTGCCTTGGAAATTGGCTTTTGGCCAGCAATTTTAATGTAGTTGTCAACTCCGGAATTTTTTGGTCTTGAGCTTGCATTTCCTTGGTCAATTGTATCATGGATAGATCACCTAGGTACATTAGCTCTAGATTACCAAGCAGATGATATTTCCGCCATTTCATCTAAGATCTCATTAGCCTCTCGATATGTCTTGTTCATAATATATCCTCCGGTCAATTGGTTCAAATTGATTAGTGGTGTTGAGACCACGGTAAAATATTTGGAGAAGCGTCTTATTCGTCATATCATTGTTTGGATACTTCTTCACCATTCTCCGGCATCTCTCCCATATCTCATGTAGTGCCTCCGCATGGTGTTGCCTAAACATCAATATCTCATCTCTTAATAGTGTCATCCGGCCCGATGAGAAATACTTGCCCAAGAACTTCGCCACCAACTCATCCCATGTATGGATAAATTGGCTCCAACCAATCCAAAGCACCTTCTTTCAAAGAGAACGAAAACAACCTCAGTTTTATAGCCTCATCCGTAACATTTGGTTACTTGTTCATGTGGCAAACATCAGTAAAGTGTTTGGGTTGTTTGTTGGCATTTTGAGTGGGATCTCCCAAGAAATATTCCCTCTCCTTGAGCATGTTGATTATCACGTTGATGATTGTGAAAGCCCCCCTTTCCCCCTCCCCCCCTCTTATCCACGGTGGCACAATAGCCTAGCATATCCTTGATTATGTAAGGCCACGGGGGGCACTTGTTGAGGATGTGGAGCTTGATGGTTCCTTGGATTAGGAGGATTCTATGGATGGCCTCGTGCACGTGCTTCTTGTTGAATTGGAGCCGCTCCATCCACGAGATCTTCATTGCCAACAGGACCCAAGGGCAACTCATTATGTATGTTTCCTACCGTAATCAACCTTGAACCATAAACACACGAGTCAAAAGTATCACGAAGAAAAGATAAACAAATAAACACATGGTAACACACACTCCCCAGTAATGGCGCCAAAAATTGATAACGTTCAATCCGACTCCTCGAAATTAAGTGTAGCACGATCGTCGCAATAAAAAACCTAACAAGGTTGAGATCGATCCCACAAAGAGTGCATGTGTGTCAAAGTGTATGAGCTATAGGAAGATAATGTTTGTCAGATAGAGTCGAAATCTATCCTAAGGTCCCAAATTAGACCAATGGAATTCTGTCTGCTACATTTAAAACTAATAAATAAGTGCTTCTGAATTGATCTCATCTTTTAAGAATTTTAATTTTTCTTTGTTGATTAATAACCTTATCATTAAATAAAATAAAGAACATGCGCTTTATAGCAATATCACTTATACATTTCAACCCCGAATTTTCAATTACGAAAAAATTAGAGAGTCCATTAGTTCATGAATCATGACAAAAAATTTATCTCTCTAAATCGAAATCAAAATTGAATTATAGGAAAGAAAGAATAAAAACAGAAAAAGAAAAAAGGAAGAAAAAAAGACATCCTGTTGTGGATGCATTTGTGGGCAAGACATATGTCCGAAGAGAAATCAATTAGATTAAGTATTTAATTATATTTTAGTAGCTTTATTTATTATTCTAAAATAGGATTTATGTTGGCTATCGTTATTAATCTAGAATAGGGTTTAATGTTTCCTAGTTTCATAAGAATTAGACTTCATAATTGCTGTAAAAGACTCCTATTTAAGGGGAGGTTTTGGGAATAAAACGTACACATATTTTCAGTAAAAGACACAAGAGATTGGAGTTCTCTCTTCCATTGAACTCTAAGGTTTTAGCCTCCCTTTAACGAGCTGAAGTTATATACAAAATAGGTCAATCTAGGAATTCGAACAAAGGCAAGGGAAAGTCGAAGTCAATTGATTTAGACTTTTCCGTTCATCGTCCTGTGACTCGATCCTTCTCTAGAGATCCTAACACATCCCCTCTTTGATTAATCAATATGTGATATTCCGAATCCTCAATACTAATGGAATCCAAATGATCTCTGGATTGATCAGAAGATCCTTTCAGTTGGCTTGCCTTCCAGGATCTATAATCGCCTCAAAATGTCCAATATATATATATATATATATATATTATATATATATACACACACACACACATTATTGGACCTTTTGAATAACAGGTATGAATACAACATCTGTAGGATAACTTCCATCTTGAAAGTTATGCGACGTTTTTATAAGATATCCACGATTTCTCTCTATTTGTAATCCAATTCAAAAATCAATTGGTTCCGCTAGCCGAGGACGAACCTTGCAGAGGAACCCTTTGGTTTTTGGGGCATTGGATTCTCACCAATGTTTGCGTTACTCAAGCCGGCATTCTCACTTCCGCTTCGTCCACCACCGCTTGCGCGGAGGCTTCTCTTTGCTTGACAATCAGGATCTCTTTAAAAAGAAAAAATATGAATAGCAATCATAGATACTTACCAATCAAATTGGATTTTTTCTAAACGAAGCCTGGATACTTCGTTTTTTTAGTCCAACCAAGCCAACCATAAATTATTCTAATTAATAATAGTAATATGAATCCCTCAAAAATGGATCTAATTGCACTTCACACTCCAAATTTTTGATGATTCAATTTATCTTTCTTGGGAGAAACGGGGGATATCTCAATCGGGCGAGAGAACGGGGTATACCATATGACCCAATATATCTGACAAATCGCACTATACGTCAACCCAAGATGCATATTCCTCTCCAAGACTTCGGAAAGGAACTTTTGAAATAACGAGCGAAACCCTCGTTTTGTGTTGCTGAGACATGTGTCTTAGGAGAAAGTATTTGCAACCGAAGTGAGCCGAGGAGCCGAGTGACGTGCCAGCGCTACTAATTGAGTGCCAGCACCTTGTGCTGTCAGTAAAAAGGTAGCCGGCGCCTTTCGAAGCACTTTCTATTTCTAGTTAGCGCTGCTTTTTGAAGCTAGCGTGCCTTGACTAATACAATAGATAGTGTCTCGTGTTGCAGGCAGTGCCCTTTGTTGTGTTCTATACCTCTATGTTGGACCACTGTGGCTTCTCATTGCTGAGGCTGTTGACATGTCAAGCAAATTATGCTAGGAATCCTATGTAGATAAATTTTGTTTGTTGTTTGTTAGTTATTGTGTCGTAAAGCTCTTGCCTTTTACTACCTTTATTCCAACATCTAATACTTAAAATTGAAACAGGTTTCGTTAAGGATGACAGCCCATATTCGTCAAGCAACCAATCCGGCGCATATTATTTTGAATTTTCCAGGCCTCTGAGAACAATGGATCGTCTTCAACAGGTAACGAAGTGCTGGTGTGACATTAGTAATTGGTGGAGATTCTGTTACAGTTGTAATTCCCTCTGGTTGTAGACTTAAGACTTAAGAGTAGTTCGTTCTTTCTTATTTACACAACTTGAACTTGCAAGAACAGAGGGTTGGCCGTATGATGTGGGGGAGGGAGCAAGAAAATTAAGATAAAACTGTTGTCAAACACCATTTTCCTTTTATAATGCCAAACCAGCCCTTTAATTCCTGGTGAGATGTAGTTGATTGATTTCGAGGGGCGTGGAATTTTTACAGGATGCTCAGTTCACAATTGGCAAAACAAGTAAGATGTCTGTGGCATTTTGGTACCCCGTGGATGGAAAACCGTGGCACGGGTCTGGTCACTTTTCAATTAGCTGCGATTGGATACTGTTGGATATCTTGACAGATAGTTCTGAGCTCACCAAGGTGCGACAAAGAAGTCCTTGGGATGCTGCTACAGCATTCTCTCTTTTCTTTTCAGTAGTGGCTTTTTGTATATCCATCTTTGTTGGGCATAGAGTCTCAAGAACCAAGAACATCCCTTTTACACCCATGAACAATCTTTAATACTGTGGCAGGTTCCTCCAGATGGGGAAAAAAACAATTTGCACTTTCTTGCTAGAACTATACATTTGCATTTCTGACCAAGATGTTTGCATTTTACACTTTACAATTGGAATTCATGGTCAGATAACCCTTTTGCTTTCGAGGTGACGTTGATTAGCTATGAAGTTTATTCTTGATTCTAGTCCTGTTTTGTGATAAAAACTATGATTGCTATGTCACTAACTGTTCATAGGTCTCGTGTTTTTATTAGCAACTTTTGCATATAAATCAACTCGAACAACAATTGAACATTAATGAGAACTAATTTTTGAAATTATTGAAACTGAATCAAAGCATTAAATCTTATCAATTAGTATATATTTTTGAGTGAAGTTATTACTAGGAAAATCGTTTTTCAAGTGAAATATATCTAGTATTGAATGATAATTGTATATATAAATTGTGATCTGTTTTCAATAAGGAATCTTTTGTATTTACTTTATTCGATGTAATTTCAATTAAAAAATCTACCAGCGAGTCGTCGCCCGGAGGTTTTTATTGCCATAGAAGCTCTGTTGGAGAGGGTGTTATTGGCGTAGAAGTGCAGTTGGAGTACATTTTGCGAAGTTGTTTGTGAAAAAAATAAGGTGCACGAAACTTTTATATGTTTTTTATTAGGGGCATTATTGTCCGATTAGTTTTGCTTAAAGTTTCGAAGGGTAAAAATTAAAGATCGACGACTTTGAGAGGTAAAAATTAAAGATCGCAGTCATTTGCACTTTTGTTCGTGTGTTGATTTTTAATTTTGGCCCCTCATAAAGGACATAAATTTATATTATCGAATCATAATATCCCACAAGTTATGCCCGGACATGATTTCAATTTGTAAATGGGGCATAAATTCAATTGTAAAAGGGTAATAGTTAGACAAAATTAAACATCAGACCGTTTGAACGATAAAACGTGTAATTTTATGAAAGTTACCATTTGACCTCTCGACCAAAAATATATATATATATATGCCGATTAATTTTTCTTGGGCGACTACTGAAGTTAATTTCCCTTTCACCCACTAAAAAAATGCGCATTGTAAATTTGTTCGTTAAATACTTTTTTGGCATCCAATTTGCATAATTGTATATTTGAGAACGGAGGCTATACAATAATAGAAGTAGTTGAATCAAATTGTTATATATTATTAAAGTATACTAATGTGAATTGTATACTTTGAAGGTATACGTACTTTTGAGTTTTTATAAATATTTTTTCCCTAAACACGCATATAATTATATTTGTAAGACGAGTATTTCAAATTATTTCTTTGGGACTTATGGACAAACAAATTAAATTTTCAAAAAAAAAGAAAAGGTTCTTTAGTATATAGTCATTGCTTAATTATACATTTGTAGTCATTTACTTGTTTAGTTTTATCAATGGGATAATTTTAAATATGTACAATAAAGTAATTAGTTTACAAAAAATATAGCCAAGTTTTCTTTACAAAAAAAATAGCCCAAAAATAAACTAGCCACAAAAAAAAAATTACAAAAAAAATAGCCGCAATGTAATGTATATATAATGTATCGATAGTATATAAAAGTTATGTAATGTATCAAAATTATATAAATAGCGTATAAACACGTATCGATATTGTATAAAAGTTATGTAATGTATCAAAATTGTATAAATGATGTATTTTGTGTATTAATATTGTATATATAGTGCACAAACGTGTATCGATATTATATAAAAGGTGTAGAAACGTGTATCGATATTGTATAAATAGTGTGTACAAGTGTATCGATCTTTTTTTTTTAGTTATTAAGTCTTTAAATGAAAGCATAATAAACAACAAAGCTTTCAATCATTAATACAACCTCTCCAAACAAGTTCTTTCAATCCCGACCAACTCAAAATCTCCTCTAAACAGTCTCAAATTTTAGATATGAGCTCCCCTCGACGTTTTGAGTCTTTTGGTATATAATTTGCTCAAAACGATTTACGTTTACGGTATGTCAAATTTTTTTAAAAAGAAAAGGAAGATTGAAGAAGAAGCAAACGAAGAAGAAGCAGAAGAAACAGACTACACAGAAGAAGCAGAAAAATAAGAAGAAAGAAGAAGAAGAAAGCAGAAGCAGACGCAGAAGGAAGAAGCAGAAGAAGAAAGAAGAAGAAAGCAGGAAGAAGAAGAAGAAAAAGGAAGAGCCATTAAAGAACTTGGTTAGCAAGTTCTTTTAATCCCGATCAACTCAAAATCTCCTCTAAACGATCCCAAATTTTAAATATGAGCTCCTCTCGGTGTTTCGAATCTTTTAGTATATAATTCGCTCGAAATTATTCACATTTGCGATACGTCAATTTTTTTAAAAAATAAAAAAGTAAGAAGGAAGAAGAAGCATACGAAGAATTGCAGACGAAGAAGAAGAAGAAGAAGCAACGAAGAAGAAGAAGAAGAAGAAGAAGAAGAAGAAGAAGAAGAAGAAGAAGAAGAAAGAAAGAAGAAGCAGTGAGGAAGAAGAAGAAAACAAGGGCGGCTATTTTTTTGGTAAATGAATTGTCTGAGTGACTATTTTGTTTAATTACCCCTTTAGTAATTGTACTCTTTGTAAACTAGTTCATTCAAATATAAATTATTTTATTACTTGTGTTCAAATATTTAGATAGACTTTTAAAATTTTAAAATTAAATTATGAGGAGTTTCACAATAAAGATGTGACAGTGCATTAAATAGATACAAAGTTGAATATCTCAGTAGGTTCCTACATGAATTGATTGTATCACTCATATGAGGCATGTCCAAGGAGTGACAACAATAGTGTGATTCCATATATCATCACTAGATTATAAAATATATTGGATAATGGGTAATCTGACTGTCTTGTATTTGATAAAGACAAAGAAAATTTATCTATAATATATTATCAAACAATCTCATAAAAAAGGTTGGAAGAAAGAGCAAAAAGAGGAGGAGGAGAAGAAGAAGAGGAAGAGGAAGAGGAAGAAGAAGAGGACGAAGAAGAAGAAAATTGGAAGGGTGTGTTTATTTTAAGTATGATAAATTTCGGGTGCTAAATATATAGTCCAATTAGAAAATAAATAACTTTGAATTGATTCTCGTTAGTGAATTAGAAGAACGAAACATTGAATGATTAACTACTAAAGGGGAGGACGAACGAACCATTTTGCATAGTTTAGAAGTATAATAGGGTATTTTCCATATAAAAGAATAATACTATTGTTTGTTATACCACTAATCATAAATATATTTTGTTTTTGGTAGGAGTTTTACCAATTTACTCCTATTAGATTAAGTCTTGGGCTTTTTTTTGTTTAGTTTTTTCACTCGGTGTTCGATGTCCGTATTGGAGCCTCGATTATTCCGTAACGTGCACTATAGGGTCCATTCTAGGGGTAGTGTTCTCAACAGGATTTTCTCCATACCCAGGGCTCGAACCCGAGACCTTTTTGATTAAGGATGAAACTAGGGTCGATATGATATGGTACGGTATTTAAAATTTCAATATGGTAATTTTGATATTTATTTTTTAATAATATTATACCATTATCATACCAAATTAATTCGATATGCTTCGGTATTTTAAAGTTCAATTTTAATATTTTATGATATGATAAATCAACAACCGTAGTTTGTCCACTAACTAATATATACTCAAATAATAAAGTATTACATTGTCCTAATATACATAGGAAAAGGGAAAGAAGGTTTCTAAATACAACTTCCATCACTGTTGAGCTTAATAAAGTAAAGCCATGTTAAACATAAAATACTTTAGAATCTACATTTTGTTTTATTAAGTCATAATCATCACATCTCTTCTAAATTGTGATGAAATTTACCCTACTTGAAGAACAAGTTAAAAGGATTCACGCTCTCCTACATAGGGAAGGAAAAGGAGAAAGTAAAGTTTATTCCTAAAAGGTTTAGGAAAGGAGAATTAATTTCCACCTAGTCCTAGTCCTAGTCCTAGTATACATAGGAAAAGGAAAAACAAGTTTACTATATAAGAGAGAGGTGTGATACCTTAAAGTCACTTGTATTTTTTCTGATTCACAATGGAGATCGAAGCAATATTCTTGAATCATTTCTCTATCCAAAAGAAACCTGAAGATATTTTCGACTTGATTGAAATGGCTATCGGAGTTGCTGAATCCAAGTATCTTGATCAGTTGGAGAAGCGCAGAAACAGGATAATCAAGACATTGTTGAACCCCGGTAGATTTGACTGGGTTGACGAGGAAGAAGAAGAAGATGATGACACCACTAGTACTCTTGATCAACAAGAAGATGACGACACTAGTACTCTTGATCAACAAGAAGATCAAGTCACCAAAGTTGAAGAAGAAAAACAGCAGATTACTGCGCCTACAAACCAGAAAACCTCAATCAAGATTAGACTGAAAATCATGAATAGTGACAATTGCAATGCAGTGGAAGAGTTGAAGAAAAGATCCGAGACTGACTTAGTCGACAAGCAATTGGATGCTGATAAAGAAGGAACACAAAGACAGTTCCATAATAACACTACTATGCCTACCCAAGTTGTTCCTCTGCAAAAACACAACAATTGCAATGCAGTGGAAGAGTTGAAGAAAAGATCCAAGACTGACTTGGTCGACAAAAGATTGGATGCTGATAAAGAAGTAACACGACGACAGTCTACTATTATGGGATCAAGAAAGAGGAACGTGCCCACCCAAGTTGCTCCTCCTCCTCGTAAAATACAACTTATTTCTGATTTTTCTTTCGAGAAGCAGCTTGATGGAGACAAGAAACAGAAACACAAAGGTTTCAAGAAGATGGAGAGTCTCACAAAAAACAAGACAGAAGAACAGAAAGAGTGCCCCAGTGGTTTAACGAAAAGCAAGCTGCCGCCATTGATGAAGATGAATAATGTGGCCCCTAAGCGTGTACAAGTTATTCCTCATCAAAAACAACTTCTCTCTGATTGTTCACCACAGAAACAGAACAACTGCAGACCAAAGCAAAAAGAAACACAAAGCTCTGCAGTTGCGAGACCAATGCAAAGAGAAACACAAAGCATCAGAGACAGTAATATGAAGTTTGAATCAAGCAAGAGGAAATTTGAGGAAAGGTTAGCAGAGCAAAGGGAAGCCAAGAGAAGGATCATAATGGTGGACTTTCATCATATGCCTAAACCTGCTAATAACCGTCGTGCTCCCAATCGACGCTGCTGGGATAGGAAGAGATTTTGATATTCTCATGAATTCAATCTGTGTTGTAAATTTCACACCAGTCTTTTTTTTGGTCTTATAAATTGTGGACAGTAGTAGTATCATTCACATGACTACTATTTTTTATTTGAAATAATATAGTACAATTTCCTAAATGATGTTGTATTCATGCTTTAAAGTTCCGTTAATACATAGCTCAGAATTTCACTATTGTCTTTTTCTTAGTTTACTCATACTTTCTACACTAATGTATGCAATCAGGATGGTATTTACATCTCTGGTCTCACCAACTGTACTTAACCTACTTGAATTCAAAAGTTCCAGTCATGAATAGACACAAAGTTACTCTATTTACTGGTTATTTTAGGCATGTCAGTTGTTCAAAAGATATTACTTGCACTTTCAGGTCAAGGTCTTCTGACTTATTTATTTTGATGTGCAAAGGTTATTTCGGTTGGTGGGCGCCATGTGATCGGGACTGAATGACATGAGTCGCGCCAAATTGACAATCAGGTACTATTTTGATACTGCTATTGCAGTACATTGGTTCAAAACCAATTAGTACTTTTTCATCCCGTTGTTCATAGTTATTCCATTGGAGATATGATTGTCGAAGTGGTAGACAAGGAGATCCTGGAAGTTCCCACTTCTTCCTTAGTCTTGAAGACAACATATTCGGTATATTTGGCGGGGACTGGATTCAGGTGAGTAATTGTGTGTTTAAAACACCCAAGCCTTTGAAAAGAAAAGGTTGGTTAGAAGAGACGGAGTAATGGCCACTGGCAGAGTAGGGGGAAGGGGATCAGTCATGGAGAGTTTTTCTTTTGCACTTTCTCTATGTTTACCAAATTAAGGTGAGGTGAAAGTTCTCATCCCTAAAGAAAAGGTCATTTCACATAATCTGCTTGTTGTGGAAATATTTCAATACCTTCTTTTTCACTTTTCTTTCTGTTATTTGTGATAAATTTAGCTTTTATAAGGCTTTACTGGTGTTATTCTCTGAACCTTGCTGACTTATTCCTTTTCAAGATACTGCACATTTATTTTTTGATACATGACACTTTGTAGCATAATAAACCTGTGTTCAATACTTCATCGTTCAGCCTTACGGCAGCAGACTAAAATGAGCTTTTGGATTTCCAAGTAATAGAACCATTGAGAGCTATGGTAGCTGGTTCTCCCTTGAGTATGCTCGTCATCTTGCTCAGCGCTACAGTAAAATGAGGCAAGAGGCGGAGATACAGGTTACTGTAACGATTATTTCTGTTGCTAAAGACTGTAATGATAAACGTCTGTTGATACTTGTCTTATCGTACTATTTTACACTGTCATCACATTCTTAGTACTGAATACAAAGTAAGCAGGCAGCGGAAGTTTCTAGAAGACAAACTCCAGTGAGGGAAGCTCCTATCCCAGAGAATGTGGCAAAGCTGCAGGCAGCAGAATCTAAAATGCAGGAACTCAAAGACAACATGGCAGTACTAGGTAAAGAAGCAGCAGCAGCATTAGCGACTGTAGAATCACAGCAGGAGAGACTTGTCGCAATGGTAATTGGGTGGTTACTAAGACGCTATTGATTTATAAAAAGATGAACAAAACCTAGGTGCTAAGTGCTCAGTTCAAGTATTTATTTGTTTGATATCTGCGTCAATGCTACATGGTCCAAGATTCTGAACTAAATGGTCGCCTCTGTTGTTATTCTTAGCTGGCTTACATTTTTTCCCGTTAAGGCTGAGATTTGACCTAGTTGACCTGATCATAATGTAGATCGGCTTGTTGATATGCATTCACTTTTCTAAATTAACTTGAGCTTGACCTATTTTAAGATATTCTTAGCAGGCTTGTTTAGTCATTTTCCTCTTCTTCTGCTTTGGCTACTATAATTTATTCTTGGCTTGTTAAGATGCACTTGATCTTCTTCTTAGGCGAGTTGAGCATAATGATGTCGTGTTTGGCTTGTTGTATCGGCTTGAGCTATTTAGCTTGGCTTGTCCACATGCATTCATTTTTCTAATTCCTCTTGGGCGGCCCATTTTAAGATACTTTTATACGCGCTTGGCTTGCCTTTTCTGTCTTGCTTTTGTTGTTGTTGGTGGTGGTGGACAATGTGTAGTTTACCTTCCAAGGTGCTTTGCTAAATGCACAAGACTATGTATATCTATGAACAAGATAAATGTCATGCTAGTGGAGAGCATTTTGATTCCTATATCTTGGCAAATTCATTGCTTAATTCTTATCTGAACTCACATTGTGTTTCCTTTTCTGTGAGAAGTTAGGATATCTCTGTTTGTATCAGAAAGAGATTGTTAAGGCAGCTGAAACATTTACAGCTATAGGATACAAGCATATAGACGCAGGTAGAACTTTTGAAGGAGCTAAGCTTGTCTGTCAGTGATTATGTTGTTGTTCGTCAGGTTGTTTAATTTTTCATTCTAAAATTCTGGCCCTTCTTTTGGCCAATTTCCTCTTAAGATAATAACTTATTGATTGAAGTTGACATAAAACTCACATGTATATCTGCTGGAGCATTATCCTTTTTCTAAACTTAAAGAACCTTTTATAGTCCCAAGCCTTCTCCAATAAAGATGACTGCTGTTAGTACTCACTTGTCTTCCTTCTAAAGTTTTATCTGAGAAATGAATTTGATATATCCTTCTAAATTCTTCTATCCCGTTACATCCATGTTGAATTGAAGAATGCATCTCTTTTCCAATTTCATGTTATGTTCAGGTGACTCAATCAGGGTTGGTCAGAAGGAGAATGCCAAGGTAAGGCAGGTTGATTTTCATCTGAGTATGTGGAGAAACGACAAAGAGTACCGTACCTACTTCTAATGGAACAACTGAAGTAATTTACTAAGACATGGGTGTTTTTTGGCTGCTGGTATTTGTTGAACTGTTCCTACTTCATCCATTTTGTTCATGCAAGAGCATAGAGTTGAGTGTGTAACATATTCATTTTGAAAGAAACACTGTTCCTTTGTTACTGAGGTCAACAGAACACTAACTGTTGGTGAAATATTACAATTACAATTGAAAAATTACAATGAAGAAAATAAAATAACTTCTGGCGGAGGCGCGGATATCTCGCTCTCTTAAAGGAGATTCAA
Source organism: Jaltomata sinuosa (assembly GCA_003996215.1). Classification (NCBI taxonomy): domain Eukaryota; kingdom Viridiplantae; phylum Streptophyta; class Magnoliopsida; order Solanales; family Solanaceae; genus Jaltomata; species Jaltomata sinuosa. The sequence goes on along the minus strand of QJPP01000123.1, from coordinate 435,320 downwards.
GCCCACTGCAGCAAATGTTTTCACCGGTCCAGCAGTATCTTCTTGACTTGTCCCCTCCAGGATACAACAGTCCACACACAAAGTATAACTCAACAAACTCTGGACAAGAGTTGAGTCCAAAGCTTCAATACAAGAACACTTTCCTTCAACTAATAAAACTCTCTTTTTTTACTAACTCTTTTGCACTCTATATTTTCTTGTACTTAAAAAAATATGCAAGATCACCTCTATATATAGGTAAGATATTCATCATAGTATTGAATAGGAAAAGTAAATGGGAAGATAAATAGCCTATAGGTTACGAGAGTTACAAGGAATAAAGTGATAGAATTATGACAATAAAGTATTAGTGGTTAAGAGAAATGAAAAGGACAAAACTATTCTCCAAAACCACTAAATAAGAATGACAAAGTGCAGCCACTAATCCCACGTCTCTTTGCCTTAAAAGGGCCACTTAATACCACAAAGAAATAAGTTACAAAGGACTGCCATTTGACCAAAAAAAACTGCCAACAATATATTGTAACTTAAGCGACTAAATGATGAGAGTAATGGCACCAAAATGCCATCAACGGACAAAAGAAGAAACTGCCCAATTGATAATGCAATTTGACACAAATTAATATTATGACAATTAATATTAAAATGTTCTAACTCCATCACTAACAAATTACAAAGGTTACATATATATATATGCATTGCACAGAAGACATGCAGCAAATGCTTTAATTTCTATAACATAAAATGAAGTATTAGTAATGTTGGCATTATTTTTTAGAAATAATGCACAAGTATTCCCATAAACTATACTCGAAGTTGCTATGACACACTTAAATTTTACGGGGGTCCTATTACCCCCTAAACTCAATTTTTCTGTATTTTTGTGCTCCTTTTTACTTATGTGGCTGCCAAGTAGCACAATATTTTTGTGCTCCTTTTGTGCTGACTTGGCAACTACATCAGCACAAAAGGAGCACAAAAATACAAAAAAAAATGAGTTTAGGGGGTAATAGGACCCCTGTAAAGTTCAGGTGTGTCGTTGCAACTTCGAGTATAATTTGGGGAGGTACTTGTGCCTTATCTCTATTTTTTATCCAGTGTTGATTTGCTGCTGGTATTAGGGGGAAAATTGGCATCTTGATAAATTGAAAAGAAGTGATCCATACTATAGAAATATAGAGCATGAAAACCAATAAAATAAACAAAATGAAAGAAGAAAAGAAATACTCAAAAGAAATTTGGCATTTTGCTTCAATCAATTTAACACCAGAATCATTTGACACAATTTTAAACTCCCCATTAGTATCATTTTCTCCTTTACTTCTAAGTCTATTCGCAGTTAATGATTTTTCATCGCCAAAGCGTAAAGAGGGAAGAGAGAGCAATGGTGTCCCTACCATTTCTCTGAAAAGCTTGGAAAGTATTTGAAAAAGGTTTGGAGGGATTTCAGGGTATTTTATTTTTAATTATATTTATCCCATGTATTAAAGCCCCTTCATAGGTTATTATGCATCAGTTATACACCCTATAATACTGAATATGTATATAATTAAAATATTTATTAGTTATTCAAAGGTTAAAAATCTTACTAAACAAAAGATTAAATAATATCGCACTTAATACATGTATTATTTGTTATAATACATCCTAGTTCTGAATAGGCTGGTATACTAGTAATGATGATATTAGTAATGCTGAGATTAGTTATGTTGGAAGTATTTTTTATCCACTGTTTGGTTTGGTATATTAATGGCAGTTCTATCTTCACCCGTGCTTATTCATGTATTAATAGCTCATGTACTTATTAGTACCATGATTTGCTATGTATTAGTTATACACCCTATAATATTGAATAGGGGTGTATAATTGATACATATATTAGTTATACATAAGCTAAAATGTCACGGCCCGATTTCTCGGTCATGATGATATCTACAACCTCCCAGTAGGCGAGTCAATCCCCATAGCCTGGATCAGTTAGTAATGGGCTACTATCTAGCAAGTAAAAAAGAAGAACAACAAGAAAATGCGAAAGCAAGGGAACAAGATGAAGAAATAAGCCACATGAATATAAACATAATATATGCGGAAGCTAAAGCCAACCCCAAAATATGGTATCACAGTATAGAGCCAGAACTACACCAGCGGAGCACAAACGATCCAAAATAATATATACACAAATGTCTCAGAGTAGAAATAGAGTACATCGAGCAAAAGATAAACTAAAAGTCAAGCTCCGGTCGCCAAGAGCTCACCCTCAGTCTGGATAGTCCAAAAGATCACCAAGCATGACTCTCCAATTGCAAAGCAACCGGTACCAATCATAGGCCGACTGGGCATATATAAAATAAAAGAGCAGTAATAAGCAGAATAGAAAATAATTAGCCACAGAAGACAACGAATAAGTACACGGAAGCTAGCACAGAGGGAATACAACCAAGATAACACACATGGCTAGCTACTAGAATACTAATCACATGCGAAAGAAAGAAATACGTACCCGGGATCCTTGCAATAACAAGCATATAAAGAAGGGTCGAAAAAGTAGGCGGTATACCGGTAACCTCAATGAAAAGAGAAGGAGCAGGCGAATAACGGAAGTCATGCTCAGATACAGAATACTATCATCGGAGTAAGCATACTAATCTCAATCAAGATATACCAATTGGAAGCCCAAGTACAACCTTATCAAATCCAATGTCGAGTAACCATAATAGGGACAAAATTACGAGTTAATAACAATAAGCCTACCTACAGTCCCACGGGAGCTCATACACCCGAGGAACACAAGCAAGTGAAGACAAACCCTCCGGCATTCCATACTACCGGAGCGTACACTCAACAAACAGCAAACAAGGATGGAACCTCAAACAATATGATAATGTGATGAACTAGGTGTAATAATAGTAACGTATGCTTCCCTCTTCCGGCGTCCTATAAGGCCCAGAAGACAGGATTCATGGAAGGTCACACCCATATACCTCTACTACACCGTATACCCTCCCTCCGGCACCCCCGACACGTAGCCCCTGCTCCGGAACGGCGAGGTCCATGGAGGTCTCCGACCAACATACTAGGTGCCCCACAACCTCAAAAATCTCCAAGTAAAGCTTCCCGGAGGATATCCGAGTCTAAATCAGTAAATCAAATGGTCCTAGCGCACGGCCCCGCCGTGCCTAGTATTATCACGAAAGCTGTAGTAAAACAAGTCTAGCCCTCGGCCCCGACGAGCCTAGTATTAGTAGAAATAGTGATAAAACATCCTTTTATTTTCTCTTACCCCAAGAAGATCTGCTAAAACGGTACCAAACCTTTTTGCAATCATTTTTATCAAAACGGGCCCATGAGCCATGCAAGTTTTAGAAATCATTCAACAGAAGGCCCGAAGCCAAAATCGTAGTAACATTATGCAGAAACCCTCTATATGCATGATAAATGGTGTACACAATCATAACAGTGGCCCACGGCCCACAATCAACCTATCGGCCCTGCAGAGGCTCCAATCATTCTATAGCACAAATAGCCAGCTCTATAATAGTAATAACGATGTCCGGGACTCACGGACATTCTCAATATCCCACCATTTATGTTCCAGAGTCAATACAAGGCCACACAAGACCACAAGGGTGATAATATCGTCTATAACAATTACTACAACCATCGTAGGAAAGAACGAATCGGACATGAAGAGGCGGTCAAGGTCTGTGGTACCAAGCTAATAAACCCAACCCAAGGATGCCCATTAATACAATTTTATCCTATATATGCAAACTCTAGAGGAGTTAGACTGTAACCTATCTGTCGTCCGACGACAAGATGCTAGAACGATGATGTCCAAGTCCGAACCGCTCTGAGAAGCTCCGAAATAAAATCAAACTCGAATTCGAGCTTAAATAACTTGACATAAGTATTCAATTTCCTTTTAATAATCAAAATAAAATGTCAAAATAATTTTTCTCCGCAAACCTTCTCCGTAATATGATATATAAATATACGAAGCTAACTATCTTAGAAATAGATTCGTTTGAAAGAGGCTAAGGAGCCGTGCATATGTGGGTATATAATTTGCAGAATCTTTTCAAGAGAATGAGTATGGAAAAGTTGAAAAGCAATATGGAAACAAGTGAGTTTTAAGGAACTTTATATATAAGTAAATGTACAGAGAATAAAGTGGATGGCTTTGATATACACTTACTATCATTTAATGCCATATGTTGGCCATTTATAGCCTAAAACCCTTGTTGTATACTCTCTCCACTTCCACGTGGAAGTGGAGGTGACATCAAGACAAGGTTAATCCCGTTATGTAGGTATTCGAGTATTGCATAAGTTTGTGGGAAAATAACTATAATTTTTTGAATACATCATAATAAATAGAAAATCATTTCAAATAAAACCTACTATATTATAATAATAATTTTTAACATAGCTACATTTATTATCTTCGTTAAAATATTAATAATTTATAAAACTCTTATAAAATAAATACATACACAAATATATCATAACAACAGTACTTTCTTTTCCATAAATATTTAAAATATTTTTAGAAAAATAAAATTTTTACCAAATTCAACTTTTAAATTACATATTTTCAAATACACGTGATATTAATAAAATTCTCAAATTTAGGCTCGCAAGCCTTTGATACGGGACAAAGGTAGGGTCATACGATCGTAAATCACCATCGCACGATTTCGATACTCAGCCCCTAAGACAGAGAATTGGTCATAAAGATCAACTGAATGGCCGGGGCACCGAACCACCGGTCCCAGCAAGCCATAAATGACTTGGGGCCGCTACAGGAAAGTTCTAATAGTACAAAAAAAATGTACAAGCGAAAATGACCGGAAGAGTCGTTACATAAAAATTCTACTAAACAAATGATTAAATAATATCATGACTAATATATGTACTAGATTCTCTAATACATCCTACCAAGTAAATATTTTATAAAATTAGATCAGTATATGTGAATTTTTATACTATAATAACATATTCAGTGTAATTTCACAAGTGAATTTTAGGGAGGGTGATGTGTACGCAACTTACACCTAGCTACCTTATGAAGGTTGAAGGGCACAAATTGATTTTTGTACAAAAGTAATTGTTTAGACTATTGAAATTTTAACTATTCTATCTTAATTATTAAAATGCCTTTTTTGTGTAATTAATTAATGAAAAGAATTGCTTGTACACTTGTTTGAGATATTTCTTGAAAAAATTAATATCATAATTCTTCATTATATTATCATATATAAGTTAAAATTAAACAATTTATAATTATTGATTTATCGTATCATAAAATATCAAAACCTAACTTAAAAGGGACTGATATCATTGCTGTTGTGAAGAATGTGATAATTGTTGAGAAAAGAATACAGCACCTCCTTAATTGTTCTTGAACGTAAAATAATAATATTTGATTACATAGAACAAGAGGACATAAAAGTAAATTAATTAATAAAATTATTATTTATTTATGATTTCGTAAACAACTAAAAAGGGACGGAAAGCACTATGATATAAGATAGAGAGCATTTTTAAAGTTGATATGAACATGCAACTATCTAAATATGTGACGCCAAAAATGGGAACATCCTACTAATTAGTGCTCCCTCCGCCTCACTTTTTACCTGTCCATCATACAAAAATTAGATATTCAGTTTTACTTATTTAATTTAGAAAATTAAGAAATAATTTATCACTTATTTTCTAATTTATCCTTATTAGTGATTATAGTTATTTTTCAAAATATTAAATTAATTATACTTCATTCAAATAATAATATAATAAAATTATCATTCTATTTATTGCTCCTTAAGAGATATGCTAAGTCAATACTGAACAAATACAAATAAACAAAAAAATAAATTAAAGTGAACCTCTTCTTGGTTTGTTAGCTTCTATATTCTCTCTATCTCAAAATAAGTATCACTTTTAAAAAAAAAAGTCCCAAAAAGGTGATCGCTTTAGGAATTCAAGAAAAAAAAAGTAATTATTTTCAATGATATATTTATATTAATGAAGTATTTCTTCTTAATAATGCTCAGTTCTCACGAAACATCTAATAAATATTAATAACTTAATAAATTACACCTTATACTTATTTTTTTTCTTAATAAATGTAATATAGGCTAAAGCAATATTTATTTTGGGAGAAAGGGAGTATATAATTACCACTACTTTGTTTGATCTTTCTTATGCTGTCTTTAAAGAACTCTATTGAAGTGCACATATTTCTTGAACAAAGTAGAGGGGAAGAAGTTGGTTTACTTTTTTGTGCACATATTTCAAGAAATAGATGATAATGAAATAAAATCATCAACAATTAAAGGAGGTGAGAAAGTGGCATTCTACAAATTATTTTTCTTTGCAGATAGGATTGATATTGCACTAATGACCATTGGAACTTTTGGTGCCATTGGCCAAGGATTAACTCAACCATTGATGACACTCATTTTTGGCCAAATTATAAATTCTTTTGGTGGTGCTTCATCTTCTAATGAGGTTCTTCGTGAAGTCTCTAAGGTACTACTTTCTTTAAGTTTAAATTATATAGACAGTTATTATAATTATTTTATAGTATTCTAATTCTATTTTTCTAAATTGTATACATCAAGTAATTAAATTTGATTATGTGAATATTTTTTCTTACATAATATAATATTATATTAAAGTAATTTAACTTTACAGTTTAATTTTATTTTGATTTAATACATAATCAGTCCCTTAAGCTTGTCAAGATATTTTATTTAGACACTTTAACTAAGGCCCGTTTCAATTAAACATCTCAATTTCTAATAAAGTGTTTCAATTAGACACTTTCAGTTCAAATTTTAGAAAAAAGATTTGTGTGTGTTCTCATTCGTCTATTAGATAGTTAAATTAACCACATAAAATATGTTATTTCCTTTAATTATATGCTTTCGCCTTAATAAGTTATAAAATTTCAGACATTTTCTACTTGAGGTTGATGCATATAATTTAAGGAGATGAAATATTTTATATGGTTAACTTAACTATTAAATAGACGATTGGAAATACATGCATAAATGTTTTTTCAAAATTTGAATCGAAAGTGTCTAACTAAAACACTTTATTAGAAGTTAAGGTGTTCAATTTGAACATAACTTAATTTGAGTGTCTAAATAATATATCCTGACAAATTTAAAGAACTGACTATATATTAAACTTTTCTTTTCAGGTTGCCATTTACTATGTCTACCTCGCTATTGGGTCAGGCATTGCATCCTTTTTACGTAAGTGTGTACACTACTTGGTTTAGTGTTATCAGTTTTTTTTTTTGGGTATTCTCATCATTTTCTTTATGTGACAAAATAAATTTCAGTCCTCTAATTATCTAAATTATCAAATATAGCAACGTTTTGGATTTTATAATAGATTCCTAAAAATTAATTCTAAAATCTCTTTCTCACCCTCTCTCTTATCGACGACTTTCCTGGCCCTTCTCTTTTGCATCTAAACTTATGGTGATAGTTATCCCACAGATACAACGCGAAAAGTGTTAAATACAGATAGGTTGAGCAAATAGATATAATGTATCTAATTAATAACTTATTTGACTAAGATTTTGAGAGGCCAAAAGTGCTTCTTTTTTTTAAAAAAGAAGGTATTTAACTAAGCTTTTGAGAGAAAATAAGTGTTTTTGAGAGTAACAGAAGTTGTTTTTTAGAAGCTAAAAAACTATGGAGTAGTTTGAAAAGCATTCATAAGAAAAATATATTTAGAAGCAATTTTAAAAAGCTTGGTCAAATACTAATTGATGCTCAAAAGTACTTTTTTAAATTTATTGACAAAATACAAACTACTTCTCAGCAAAAGTTCTTTTTCTTGTTTTGAAAAACACTTTTCAAAATAAATTAATTTCACAAGTTTGGCCAAACAATTCGTGTTCAGGACAGGGTAACTGTAGCATTAGATCTGGACAGGGTAAAAGAACCTGAAAATAAAGAAAACACAACAACCTAATTTCTTTGTACTAAAGTAGGAACAAAATGTGTAAGCTTGACACTGAGCATTATTACAGAGATGTCATGTTGGATGGTCACTGGAGAGAGACAAGCGACTCAAATTCGGGGATTGTATTTGAAGACAATATTGAGGCAAGACATTGCCTTCTTTGACACTGAAACAACAACTGGAGAGGTCATTGGAAGAATGTCTGGAGATACTATTCTCATTCAACATGCCTTGGGTGAAAAGGTGCTCTTCTCTACTAACTAATGCACTTCACTAATGTTTTAACAATCATAACAATCTTCTTGTGTTGAATGATTGATTGCAGGTAGGCAAGTTTGTTCAGCTTCTCTCGACATTCATTGGAGGCTTCATAATCGCCTTCACAAAGGGATGGCTTCTATCACTAGTCTTGGTTTCTTGCATACCTGCTCTTGTCATTGCTGGGGGAGCCATGGCATTGATCATGTCCAAAATGTCAAGTCGCGGACAAATTGCCTATGCACAAGCTGGAAATGTAGTTGAGCAAACTCTTGGAGCAATCAGAACAGTAAAGCCTCACCACAGTCCAAAATCTTTCTAACTAATTTAATTTTAATCTAAATCACAATTAACTTTAGGTTGCATCATTCAATGGAGAGAATCTGGCGATAAATAAATACGATAACACACTAAAAATTGCCTATGCTTTTACTGTCCAACAAGGGCTTGTTTCAGGAGTTGGACTTGGCACATTCTTACTCGTTCTTTTATCTACTTATGGAATTGCCATTTGGTATAGTTCTAAACTGATAATAGAGAAAGGTTATCATGGTGGAGATGTCATCAATGTTCTCATGGCTATAATGATTGGTGGAATGTAAGTCTAAAACTTCTGTCCATTTAAAGTATCTTAGATTTGTCTCATTGGATAATTAGTGTAGACTAAGAAACGCAAACCTTTTGCTCGTTCTCTTATTGATTTGCAGGTCACTAGGCCAAACAACACCATCATTGAGTGCATTTGCAGCAGGACAGGCTGCAGCATACAAAATGTTTGAGACAATCGACAGGAAACCTTTGATTGACACGTCTGAAATGAGCGGGGTTGTGTTGGAACACATCGAGGGTGAAATTGAGCTTAAAGATGTGTACTTTAGGTATCCAGCCAGGCTAGATATGCAAATATTTAGTGGATTCTCACTTGTTGTTCCTAGTGGAAAAACTGTAGCTTTGGTTGGGCAAAGTGGAAGCGGTAAGTCTACTGTTATCGGTTTACTGGAGAGATTCTACGATCCTGAAGCTGGAGAAGTACTCATAGATGGTGTCAATTTGAAGAAATATCAACTCAAATGGCTAAGGCAGCAGATAGGATTAGTAAGCCAGGAGCCTATCCTGTTCGCAACTACCATCAAGGAGAATATCAGTTATGGTAAAGAAAATGCTACTGAAGAGGAGATTAACGCAGCTATTGGGATTGCTAATGCTGCTAATTTCATTGAAAAACTACCCCAGGTAATAATTTTTTCCCTTAATATCCATGTCCGCACTTTCTATAAGCTGCTAATAAGCAATGGACTAACTGAAATTCTTTGTACGGATATTCATCCTCTTTCATGTTTCGGGGATCTATAGGGGTTAGACACTATGGTCCGTGAGCATGGAACACAACTATCTGGTGGTCAAAAGCAAAGACTGGCAATAGCAAGGGCTATTCTAAAGAACCCAAAAATACTTCTCCTCGATGAATCTACAAGTGCACTTGATGCTGAATCAGAGCGAATTGTGCAAGAAGCACTTGAGAAAGTCATGGCGAAAAGAACAACTGTGGTTGTTGCTCATCGTCTAACAACCATTAGGAATGCTGATCTTATAGCTGTACTACATGCTGGCAAACTACTAGAGCAAGGTATTAATTCAAAAGAAGAGAAACGTGTTCATCAGGCTTTACTTTTGTGGATAAGTATAACCATCTTTTACTCTCATAATGAAAATAGGAAATCACTATAAATTGATGCAAGATCCAAATGGGGCATATTCCCAGCATATGCGAATGCAGGGAGGCATGGGAGTCGATGAAGAAGAGAACATGATTATGAAAAATATGGACTCTGATAAGGTAAATATAACCATATGAATTTGGACAACTTGAGCAGGTCATCAAGCCAACGATTCTCGGCAGTGAAGCAATCAACAAGCCACAGATCATCTAGACATTCCTTCACACTCAGTTATCATGATCAGGGGATGACTGATATTGATGAAGCTGCAATAGGAGATGCCGATAAGAAAAAAGATGATGAGAAAAGTGTAGAGAATCGAAAGAAAGTTCCTATTAGGCGGCTTGCTGAACTAAACAAACCTGAGCTTCCATATGTACTACTTGGATCATTGGCTGCAATTATTCATGGCCTACTAATGCCCTTATTTGGGCTCTTGCTCTCAGCAGCCATTAAATCCTTCTTTAATCCTCCAGATAAGCTGCGAAATGAATCAAGATTCTGGGCACTCATGTTCGTAGGCCTCGGTGTGGTAACTTTGCTAGTTGTACCTTTCGAGAATTATTTATTTGGAGTTGCAGGGGGGAAATTGATCGAGAGAATCCGTTCTTTGACATTTAAGAAAGTAGTCCACCAAGAAATCAGCTGGTTTGATGACCCTGCAAATTCAAGGTCTGTCAACAAGTGAATAGTCTTTAAATTCTCCCTGCAGTATGACATATGCTAAAACGTGGAATTTTATTGAATGCAGCGGTGCAGTGGGTGCAAGGTTATCAACTGATGCTTCTACAGTCAGGGCCCTTGTGGATGATGCACTGGCACTTATTGTACAAAACACGGCAACTGCATTAGGCGGCCTTGTGATAGCCTTCACTGCTAATTGGATTCTAGCAATCATCATCCTTCTTGTATTACCCTTAATTTGTGTTCCAGGATTCTTTCCGACCAAGTTGTATGAAGGCTATAGTGCTGATGCTAAGGTTTTCATTAGTTGTTATTTTTCATAAATAAACTTTCATAAGGTGGTTGAACTATATTATGAAGGGTTTTGCTCATTTTTTCAGGTGATGTATGAAGAAGCTAGTCAAATAGCCAATGATGCTGTTGGCGGTATTAGAACAGCGGCATCATTCTGTGCAGAAGAAAAAGTGATGGACATGTACCAGAAGAGATGTGAAGGCCCAATGAAGAGAGGAGTAAAGATCGGAATTGTTAGTGGAGCAGGCTTAGGTTTTGGTTCTTTTACACTTACACTTTATTGTACGATTGGCTTTTGTTTCTTCATTGGATCTTTCCTTATCGAACATAGATTAGCAACATTCCACCAAGTTTTTAAGGTAAAAATACATGATTCTCTCTCTCTTGCGTGTCTGTATTAGTTTTTGAAAGAGAACTTTAACATTGCAGGTTTTCTTTGCGTTGACATTCGCAGCTATTGGAGTTACTCAAAGTACTGCAATTGCTCCAAATGTTAACAAAGCCAAAGATTCTATAACTTCTATATTTGACATTCTTGATAGAAAACCCAAGATTGACTCAAGTTCTGATGTTGGCACTACTCTAGCTGTTGTTCGTGGGGATATTGAATTCAAACATGTGAGTTACAGGTATGCAACTCGCCCGGATGTCCAAATCTTCAAGGATTTATGCTTAACCATCCCTTCTGGAAAGGTATTTTCAAGTACTCCGTCTACATGATAATGTACTTTCATTATTATTAGACTGGCCTAAACTTTTGTTGTTCGCCTCTTTGTAGACTGTTGCTCTAGTGGGGGAGAGTGGAAGCGGGAAATCAACTGTCATTAGCCTAATAGAGAGGTTCTATAATCCTGAGTCAGGAGAGATACATTTGGATGGTGTGGAAATCAAACAATTCAAGTTAAGTTGGCTAAGGCAACAAATAGGCCTGGTGAGTCAAGAACCAATATTATTTAACGAGACAATTCGTGACAACATTGCTTACAGCAGACAGGGGAATGCAACAGAAGAAGAGATCATTCAAGCAGCAAAATCAGCAAATGCACACAACTTCATATCCTCATTGCCTACATGATATTAGATATGATACATTGGTTGGGGAAAGAGGGATACAATTATCAGGTGGACAAAAGCAAAGAATAGCTATTGCAAGAGCAATACTGAAGGATCCAAAGATCCTTTTGCTAGACGAGGCAACAAGTGGATTAGATGCAGAATCAGAACGTACAGTACAAGAGGCATTGGATCGAGTAATGGTAAATAGGACAACCGTGGTTGTAGCTCATCGCTTAACCACAATCAGAGGGGCTGATATCATTGCTGTTATGAAGAATGGAGTCATTGTTGAGAAAGGAAGACATGATGTTCTTAAGAAGATAAAAGATGGAGTTTATGCATCCTTAGTAGCATTGCATATGACTTCTGCCTGATTACTTTCTTCATCACTACTTCATTCACCCCTACTGAAAACTGTTGCTGCACAAATATCAAATCGACAACTTGAGTATGAGATGAAGAGAGCAAATCCTTTTAGTAATTGTGAGTAATACTTTTTTTGAAGTTTTTTCAAAACCATTGAGACCCCTGACTTAAAGTATCTTGTTCTAAGGAGTTTGATTTGTCTCAATTAATAGTTATTATTTCATAAAGTCACTTTCTTTGTCAAAGACTTTCTGAGATAACTATTAGTTGAATGACCATACGAGAACTCAATCTTATTTCTCTTAACACTAGAGCAAATTCTTGTGTCGATTTTTAATTTTTACCCCTCATAATAAATTATTTTTTTGTGAGACATAAATTTATGTTTTTGTATCATAATATCCCACACACTATGTTCGAGCATGACTTCAATTTCTAAATGGGTCATAAATTCAATTGTTAAAGGACAAAAGTTAGACAAAAATTAAACATCAGACTATTTGAACGACAAAACGTGTAATTTTTTGAAAGTTACCATTTGACCTCTCAGCCAAAAATATTTATATCTATTAGTCAATATATATACATTATATACTAATTATACATTTGCCAATTATTTTTTCTTGTGCGGCTACTGAAGTTAATTTTCCTTTCGGCCACTAAAAAAATGCACAAAATTTGTTCGTTGAATACCTTTTGGGTATACAATTTGCATAATTGTATATCAGATCAGAGGCTATACAACAATAGAAGTAATTGAATTAAAATATTATATATTATTAAGGTATACTAATGTGAATTGTATACCCCGAAGGTATACATACTCTTTGAGTTTTTATAAATATTTATTCATAAAGAGATATAATTATATTTTTAAGATGAGTATTCAAGTTATTTCTTTGGGAGTCATGGAAAAACAGGGAAAATTTTCAATAAAAAAAATGAAGGTTTTTTAGTTTATACTCATTGATTAATAATTTTAGTCATTTACTTGTTTAGTTTTATCAATTGTACTCTTTGTAAACTAGTTCATTCAAATATAATTATTTTATTCTTTATGATCAAATGTTTGGATAGATTTTTAAAATTAAATCATGAGAAGTTTTACAACAAAGATGTAATAATACATTAAATTATGTAGGATATAGGTATTTAATTGCTTTGTATCAGGTAAAGACAAAGAAAATCTATCTTGAGTACATGATCAAACAATCTCATAGAAAATATTGGAAGAAGGAGGAGGAGGAAAAGAAAAAGAGGAAGAGGAAGAAGAAAAGTGGAAGGGTGTGTTTTATTTTAAGTATGATAAATTTCGAGTGCTAAATAGTCCAATTAGAAAATAAATAACCTTGAATAGATTCTCGTTAGTGAATAAGAAGAACGAAACATTGAATGATTAACTACTAAAGGGGAGGACGAACTAACCATTTTGCATAGTTTAGAAGTATAATTGGGTATTTTCCATATAAAAGAATAATACTATTGTTTGTTATACCACTAACCATAAATATATTTTGTTTTTGGTAGGGTTTTACCAATTTACTCCTATTAGATTCAGTCTTGAGCTTCTTCTTTTTTTTTTTTTTGGGGGGGGGGGGGGGGGGGTTCACTCGGTGTTTGATGTCTGTATTGGAGCCTCGATTATTTTGGATCGTGCACTGTAGGGTCCATTCTGGGGGTAACATTCCCAACATGATTTTCTCCATACCCAGGGCTCTAACCCGAGACCTCTGATTAAGAGTGAAGCTAGGGTCGGCATGGTATAGTACAATATTTAAAATTTCGATATGGTAATTTTGGTATTCATTTTTTAATAATACTATACCATTACCATACCAAATTAATTCGATATGATTTGGTATTTTAAAGTTCGATTTTAATATTTTATGGTATGATAAATCAACAACCATAGTTTTGTCCAACTAACTAATATATACTCAAATAATAAATTATTACATAGTCTAATATACATAGGAAAAGGGAAAGAAGGTTTCTAAATACAACTTCCATCACTGTTGAGCTTAATAAAGTAAAGACGTTGTAACACCCAAACTTTCGAGCTAGGATTCCAATCATTTTCGCGTATAATTAGACTTGAACCCGAAAGATTTCATTGTAACTAGATGTTATGGTCAAGCACTATGTGTGGGAAGAGTGTTGGATGTGAATTAAGGTCTTAAGGAACCTCTAGCACAAGTTAAGTTGAAAGCTTCTCTACCGACTAAGTTTTCGTATAACTTTCTAACTTGTGCCATCTTTAAACGATCATTGCTCCTAGAATATAAAGAGTTAGGTGGACTTTTACCCACCAAATTAAAGGTCTTCGAGTCTTCTTTCCAACGCCGGTGACCGCGCATTAATTCGAGTCCAGAGTAAAAGGTTATGATCAATTTACCAAGAAGACATCTGTCTGACCAGAAGTCTGTCGAATTTTGGAAGTTAAAATGGAAGGGAAAATGGACCATTTTCTGAGATAATGGTTCGTTCTTTAGATCATTTTTGGAGGCAGAAGGTCGTCAAATTCTGTAAGTTAAAACGTCGTCAAAAATGGTCCATTTATGGCCAAAACAGATCATTTTGGCGACCATTGTGGGACACATTTTCCTTCCTAGACCAATCTGGATTTTTATTGGAATTGCTTATAAATAGGACTCCTAGGGTATTGTTACGGGAATTGCTTCTTTTAAGTTATTTTGAGAGCATTTCGGTCCTTTTCTCATCCAAGGTTCGTCCCCCACCCATTCTAAATATTCCTAAACCTCCTAAGGCACGAATTAAATTCAGAAAAGTGTGTTACTCTTCTCCTCAAGGTTCCTTGAAGCAAGAGTGCTTATGGTTCATAGTTGGAGGGCAAAAACTCAAGGTTTTCTTCAATCTTCTCCGTCAAAAAGGTATATAGAACAATCCCCTTTCAACCTATCTCGTAAGTATTATGTCCGTACTATTAGATATGAAATCCTATTGTAACGACTGAGTTCGTCGTTATAGGTAAGTCTTTCGTGCCAAGTTTTGAGTTAGAAAACTTTTGGGTTTGGGAGTTGAAAATTTTGGGATAGGATAGTCTCGGTCAGTTTTGGAGTGTGGTATGGTCTAGCGCAATCTGGGTGAGGATTAGGTAACGTGTCTTGTATTGATCTAGTTTTCCTTTTAGCTAAGACATAAGGGAGTCCGGGGGACTTTCCAGAATTGAATTCGAGTAAGTAAAACTCTCGGTATGAAGGCTGACGTGAAGGGGTTATTTTGGAACGTCAGGAAATTTAGTGTATTGTAAAATGGGAACTTTTGGAGAACTTTACGACATTCTATCCCGTGTCAACCGCTAGTGCGGTTGACACATCACTACAGCGACCTCCGCTATAGCGGAGAAATTACCGCTATAGCGGAAGTCAACGTCGGTCACCACCACTATAGTGGACGGTTCCGTTATGGTGGTACTGCAATAGCATAGCGTGGACCGCTATAGCGGATGAGTCGGGATTTAATGCAGAAAACTTCTCCAAAATGTTCAGTTTTCATCAAGAACATTTTGGGAGAAGGGCAAGGCGATTTTGGGCGAACTTACTCCATTTTCTACCATTTTTCGTCCTAAAGGTAAGGATTCTACTCCCCTAACTTAGTACTATCTTTCCTATGGAGTAGAATTATTAGTCATGGACTTGGGGGAAGGTTTGGATTGACCTAGGAATGGTAGAATCCGGGGAAAAAAAGGATTCTAGGGTGTTAGAGTTCTTGGGTTTTGTATATTATTGTTGGGTTATGATCACCTAGCCATAATTCTCTAAAAATATTCGTAAAAATGATGAACTTAGGTGAATTTATGGTGGGAAAGCCCGGGAATGAGTGAAATGATCATTGTTTATCTTGGGGATTGGATTTTTACATAATCCGGGTATTTTAGGCCAGTAAATTGATTGTAATTGTTGTATATTTGTTTCTAGACCAAGAACAAGCAAAGGATTTGGAAAACGGGAAGGCTCCGATTCAATAGACTTTTGAGTAATTCAAGGTAGTGATGGTTACTGATTCCCAATATGCATTATGTGTTCATGTACCATTATTTAGTATTGTATGAGTTGCATTCTTAGGGAATGAAATGTGAATGTTTAATTGTCCGATTACCAGGCTTGTGAAATGAACTTGTTTGTGGCTTGTTGATTTACAAGTATGTTTTGTTCATTGTTTGTGATTGATTAGAATTGGTGTGACATTCCGTTGGCTCGGGTACCATGCCTGGTACGGGAATACTAATGGTTGGCTCAGGTACCACACCTGGTACGGAAATACTAATGGTTGGCTCGGGTACCATGCCTGGTACAAAAATACTAACAGTTAGCTCGGGTACCACGCCCGGTATGGATTGTTTTAATTGAATTGTTGTGTTCTTTCGATGGTTCCATGAGTGGACCAGTTTGTATTCTTGAATTGTAATCTCTGCATATGGTCCATGAGAGGCCGGGTGTTTATATTAATCATGAGGTTGGTCTTGGTGTAGACCGGGATTGCATGTCTAACACTTAGGTGATGTTATGAGGATCCTTGGTGGGTCCGGGCTAGGTAAAAAGGGTATATGTTGTTGTCTTTGAGTATGGTCAATGGTGGTTATTTGGTTCATGTGTTAATAAGCTACGGAAGAGACTTGTAGTTTAGTTATATTGTTGGCTTGTTTACATGTTTCATGTACCTTACTATGTTTTGGTTTATTATTCATATTCTGTTTATTGGAGCTGACCGATGATCCTACCAGTACGCGGTGTTGTGTACTAATTCTGCACTTTCTTTTCTTTTTGTGAGTACAGGCAATCTTCCGGCGGCTGACACGCGACCTCACCTGTAGTCCCAGCGTTTCCAGATCTCAAGGGTGAGCTACTTCAAAGGGTGAGCTACTTCAATCGAGCTACCTTGTTATCTTATTTTAAGTTGTAGCCTACTTGTTTCAGACTTAAACTCTCTCTCTTGCTTTTGAGGTTGCATCCCCGTATTCTAGATAATTTGTAGTATGTTTTGGTACGGCGACTTTCAGGTTCTAGGAAGGATTTTTTTCCGCAGATTTATGATATTAGTGTTTGAGATATTGAATTGCTAGTTTATTTATTTGCACACTGGTTTTGAGCTATTAGAATGGTTAAGTTATGGGTTGATGAAGGTTCACTCGCCTGGGGGTTTGGGTGGGTGCCACTCACGGTTGGTTGGATCGCGACAAAGATGGTATCAGAGCCCTAGGTTCGTTGATCTCATCGTACCAAAATGGGTCTAGTAGAGTCTTGCGGAATGGTACATAGACGTCTGTACTTTTCTTCGAGAGGCTATAGGACTTTAGAAAAACTATCTCTTTTTTCTTCCTTCATGATATAACTTGATTCCAATTGGTATCTGGTGATATAAATTGGTATCTAACTCTTTCACTCTTCGGTCCACAGATGGTTAATATGAGGAACAACGGAGCAAGAGCAGCGGTCCCAACAGGGGGCTCGACTATCAGAGGTAGAGGAAAGGGCCGAGGTTAGAGCAGCACCCGCCAAGGGTGGATCTCAGGAAGCTGTAGGAGAACGTGAGTCGGCCTCTCCCCCACCCCAGGATCAGGTCAAAGAGAAAGTCGAGGTTGTTGTTGAGGAGAGTGTAGAGCAGGCGGAGGCGGCACCGACTGGAGGTGCAGGCCCTCCCCTATCTCGCTTGAGGCATTTCGGCAGGTGTGGTCATTTTTGAGTGGGCTGGTTGGTGCAGGATCCAATCCCATGGGTGCGGCATATCAGGTTACGGGTGCTCAGCCATCGGTTACTACAACTCTTAGGATGGATGCAGCGTCGGGCACATATGACTTCTTCAGGCCAATGCTAGGTCCAATTATGACAGGGAATGAGCACGAGATATTGACCAAGTTCCTTAAGCTGAAACCTCCTACGTTTCAGGGTACTGAGAAGGAGGATGCTTATGAGTTCATATTGGACTGTTATGAGAGGCTGCATAAGCTGGGCATTGTGTAACAACATGGGGTTGAGTTCGTCACTTTTCAGCTGCAGGGTGATGCTAAGTAGTAGTGGAGATCTCATATGGAATGTCGGTCATCTGTTTTTCCTCCACTGACTTGGGAGAAGTTTCATGCTCTCTTCTTAGAGAAGTATGTAGCTCATACGTTGAGAGATCGCAAAAAGGATGAGTTCTTGACTCTGGAACAGGGTAGCATGTCGGTCTCTGCTTATGAGGCCAAGTTTCATGCCTTGTCTCGTTTTGCTACACAGTTGTTGGGTACCGAAGAGGAGAGGGTGCGGTTGTTTGTGAAAGGTCTGAACACTGATTTGCAAGTGTTTTCTGTGCACATGACTTCAGTAGAGAAAAGCTTCAATGTGGTCACCAATTATGTGAAGAAGTTAGAAGGGGTTAAGCAGTTCGGGCAGGCTAAAGTGTTAGTCAAGAAGTCCCAGAATGATGTGAATTTCAGTGGTTCGCACTCCAAGGGTCATCATCAGCAGGTATACTCTGCCCGTCCTATTCAGTCAGCTCTGCCAGCTGCTACAAGTGGTCGTCCGGGAGCTAATCAACAATTTTCAGCTCCTAGAGGCTAGAGAGATTCTTACACATCTACCAGCAGGCCTACACTTGATCGCGGTTGTTTCCATTATGGTGATTGTGGCCACTTTAAGAGGGAGTGCCCTCACAGACAAACTGGTAATCAGGCTCAACAACAGTCTAAGGTTGTGGTCCCAACAGGTAGAGGTGGCTATGCTAGAGGTCATCCACAGAGTGGATGAGGTAACTTTCAGAGAGGTCAGGGAGACAGAGGTAATGGCGGCACAGGCAGGGGTGCGGTGCAACCAGCCAAGGAGGTTGCTAGAATTGATGATCGGGCTCACTGTTATGCTTTTCTAGGAAGGTCTGAGGCTGAGGCATCGGATGCAGTGATCACAGGTATAATTCTGGTCTATGATAGGATGGCTTCTGTACTTTTTGACCCAGGTTCTACATACTCTTATGTTTCTTCGAATTTTGCTCTGGGTGTGGACTTGATTTGTGATATCCTTGATTCCTCGATCCATGTTTTCACCCTGGTTGGAGAGTCCGTGATTGTGACTCATGTTTATCGTACTTGTCCTGTGATATTTATGAGGTTGCAGACTTGGGTAGACTTGGTAATTCTGGATATGGTAAACTTCGATGTTATTTTGGGCATGACCTAGTTGTCTCTGTATCATGCTGTATTGAATTGTAATACTAAGACTGTGGCTCTAGAAATTTCGGGTAAGGATAGACTAGAGTGGGAAGGTGTGTATAGGCCTATGTTGGCTAAGATCATATCGTTTGTTCGGGCTAGAAAACTAGTGGGGAGAGGGTGTTTGGCCTTCTTGGCTCATCTCCGGGATGATAGTGTGGAGACCCCATCTAGTATTGAGCCATTTTCAGTTTTTTCAGAGTTTCAGGAGGTGTTTACAGCGGATTTGCCTGGTATGCTTCTAGACAGGGACATTGATTTTTCTATTGACTTGGAGCCGGGCACTCGCCCAATTTCCATTCCTCCATACCGCACGGCTCTGACAGAGTTAAGAAAACTTAAGACTCAGCTTTAGAAACTCCTAGATAAGGAGTTTATCCATCCCAGTGCTTTGCCTTGGGATGCTCCGGTCTTGTTTGTGAAAAAGAAGGACAGTAGTATACGGATGTGCATAAACTACAGGCAGTTGAACAAGGTTACCATCCAGAATAAGTACCCTTTACCCTGTATAGATGATCTTTTTGACCAGTTACAAGGTGCATCTGTGTTTTTGAAAATTGACTTAAGGTCAGGGTATCATCAGTTAAAGATTAGGCTCGAAGACATCCCTAAGACTACTTTTCAATCTCGTATGACATTACGAGTTCCTAGAGATTTCGTTTGAGTTGACCTATGCGCCAACAACATTCATGAGTTTGATGAATGGAGTTTTTAAGTCTTATTTGGATTCTTTAGTCATTGTATTTATTGATAACATTTTGATCTACTCCAAGAGTAGGGAGGAGCATGCTGAGCATCTCCGTATTATGTTGGATTTATTGAGGCACCAGGAGTTTTATGCAAAATTTTCTAAGTGTGAATTTTGGTTGACTTCAGTTCCTTGGGCATGTAGTGTCAGAAAAGGGGGTGATGGTGGATCCCCAGAAAATTGAGGCAGTTAAGGGTTGGGTTCAGCCTAGCTCTGTGACTGATTTGTCAAGGATTTTGCAAATCAGAAAAGATTTTGCAGGTTACTACCGTAGATTTGTTAAGGATTTTGCATCCATCGCTACTCACTTGACAAGGCTGACTCAGAAAGAGGTACCGTTCGTGTTGTCCGACAAGGAGGAGAGCTTCCAAAAGCTCAAGACACTCTTGACCACGGCTCCAATTCTATCCTTGCCGGTTGAAGGTAAGGATTTTATTGTATATTGTGATGCTTCACATTCGGGTTTGGGTGTTGTGTTAATGCAGGACAGGAATGTGATAGTGTATGCTTCTAGGCAGTTGAAGGTTCATGAGAGAAACCATCCTACTCACGATTTGGAGTTAGCAGCGGTGGTTTTTGCACTTAAAATTTGGAGATACTATCTTTACGGTGTCAAGTATGAGGTGTTCACTGATCATTGCAGTCTGCAACATGTATTTACTCAAAAGGACTTGAATCTGAGACAGAGGAGGTGGATAAAATTGTTGAAGGATTATGATATGACTATCCAGTATCATCCGGGTAAGGCTAATGTGGTGGCAGACGCATTGAGCCAAAAGATAATAAGCATGGGTAGTTTGGTTTGTTTGGAGGTGTTCAAACGAGCATTGGCAAAGGAGATTCAGGCTTTAGAATTAAAGTTTGTGCAACTGAGCATCTCAGAATAGGGTGGAGTATTGGACAGTGTTAAGGTTAAATCCACATTCATAGAGGAGATAAAGACTAAGCAACTTCAGGATGCACAGTTGAGCAAGCTTCGGGGAAAGGTAATATCCGAAGAGTCCAGGGATGTCGCGTTAGATGCTGGCAGGGTGTTGAATTTTCAGAGGAAGGATTTGTGTTCCTCGAGTTGATGAAATAATTCAAAAAGTGTTGACAGAGGCTCATGGTTTGCGTTATTCAACTCATCCAGGCGTAACCAAGATGTACAGGAATTTGAGGCAACTTTATTGGTGGTCTGGAATGAAAAGGGACATAGCTGATTTCGTGTCCAAGTGTCAGAATTGTCAGCAGGTTAAGTATGAACACCAAAGGCCTGCAGGACTACTTCAAAGGATGCTCATTCTCAAGTGGAAGTGGGAGAGGATAGCCATGGATTTTGTGGTGGGTTTTCCCAAGACTTTGGAAATGTATGACTCTATTTGGGTCATTGTGGACAGGCTGACCAAGTCAGCTCATTTCATTTCGGTCAGAGTGGACTATAATTCGTAACAATTGGCTAAGATCTATGTGAATGAGATTGTGAGACTGCATGGGGTGCCGTTGTCTATCATTTTATACAGGGGCACGTAATTTACCTCTAAGTTCTGGGGTAAGCTACATGAAGAGTTGGGCACTCAACTCACTTTCAGCACAACTTTCTATCCTCAAACTGATGGTTAGTCGGAGAGGAAAATCCAAGTGTTGGAAGACATGTTGAGAGCATGTGTGATTGATTTTGGGGGTCATTGGGACCAGTTCCTGCCATTGTGTGAGTTCTCATACAACAACAGCTACCACTCCAGTATCTACATGGCACTATTTGAGGCACTGTATGGGAGGGGTTGTAGATCACCTACAAGGTGGTTTGAGGCAGGCGATGTGAAGCCTCTAGGTGTGTACTTGGTAAAGGAAGCACAAGAAAAAGTGAGGGGCATTCATACCAAGTTGCTAGCGGTCGAGAGCAGGCAGAAGGAATACGCGGATCGCACGGTAAGAGACATAGATTTTCAGGTTGGTGAGCAAGTGCTATTGAAGGTGTCACCAATGAAGGGAGTTATGTGTTTCGGTAAGAAGGGCAAGCTCAGCCCTCGGTTTATCAGTCCATTTGAGGTTCTCGAAATAGTAGGGCCAGTGGCTTACAGGTTAGCACTACCGCGCAGTTTATCTGGTGTCCATCCAGTATTCTATGTCTCCATGTTGAAGCGGTACCATGGGGATGGAGATTACATTATCAAGTGGGATGAAGTATTACTAGACAAGAGGAACCGGTTGTGATTCTTGATCGAGATGTCCGAAAGTTGAGAACAAAGGAGATCAAGTATCTGAAAGTTCAATGGAAGCATCATTCGATTGAGGAAGCCACTTGGGAAACCGAGAAGGATATGCGGGGCAAGTACCCTCACTTGTTTAAGGATTCAGGTACTATACTTCCCCTCTTTTATTTTCGTATTTTTGAGTTTGATAGTTCGGGGATGAACGATGGATAAATTGGTATCTATTGTAACGGCCGGGTTAGTCGTTATGGGTAAACCTTTCATGCCAAGTTTTGAATTAGAAAACTTCTGGGTTTGGGAGTTGAAAATTTTGGGCTAGGCTAGTCTCGACTAATTTTGGAGCGAGGTATGGTCTAGGGCAATCCGGGTGAGTATTGGGTAATGTGTATTGTATTGAGCTAGTTTTCCTTAGCTAAGACATAAGGGAGTCCGGAGAACTTTTCGAAATTGAATTCGGATAAGTAGAACTCTCAGTATGAAGGTTGACGTGAAGGGGTTGTTCCATAATATCAGGAAATTCAGTGTGATGTAAAATGGTTACTTTTGGAGAACTTTATGACATTCTGTCCCATGCGGTTGACACATTGCTACAGTGACCTCTACTATAGCAGAGAAATTACCGCTATAGCGGAAGTCAATATCGGTCAGCACTGTATAGCGGATGGTTCCGCTATGGCGGTACCGCTATAGCGGAGCGTGGACCGCTATAGCAGATGAGTCAAGATTTAATGCAGAAAACTTCCCCAAAATGTTCAGTTTTCATCAAGAACGTTTTGGGAGAAAGGCAAGGCAATTTTGGGCAAACTTACTCCGTTTTCCACCATTTTTCGTCCTAAAGGTAAGAATTCTACTCCTCTAACTTAGTACTATCTTTCCTATGGAGTAGAATTGCTAGTCATGGATTTGGGGGAAGATTTGGATTGACTTACTACTCAAGTACTGATTTTGAACGAAAAGCAAAGCATCTTCTTAAATCCCTCGTTTTAAAAATGGTTAATTGGTGAACTACGAGATATTAAACCTTGAGGGATTTATGTATTACATGAGTTTGAAATCCTTTAATTGTTAGGACAAATGACCTATGAACGATGATGGCATAATATATTTAAGTTGACTTGCAAGTCTTGGTATAACGATACCAAACAAATGGATGCCTTGAGAATAATGAACGTTCTTTATGAAATGATATGCTTAAATGTTTGAAAAGGTAAAAGATGGGATCAAGAGAATTAGATGGTTAACCGAGGAGGGGTGATGTTGAAAGGCTCACTACCCAAAACCTACATTTTGCCGGTGTAGGGTATGATTTGCTCCTTAAGTGAACGACTTTATGTTGCTCCTCTACGAGGATGACTTATGAAGGCCTTTTATGCTATTATATATAGAAGGATCTCAATTTATGCGTCAAACGTGAATTGGGGCTCAACCGGTCGAGTATTGATCGGATCCACATAGCCCGTGGTGTATTATGTATGACATATCGGTTAAACCATCTAGTTCAGAAGTTAAGTAAATAAATGATCTTGTAATAAAGTTGAGTATTTGCCCTATATTTTCTTACTATGATTTACGTTATGTCCTTTATGACTTGCTTTATAAAACTGTATTGTCCCTTCCCATGGGTTGCATGCCAGTACTCATCGTACTGACCGTCCCCGGATGCTATATTATTTCATGATGTAGGTTCTGAGATTTTTTCCCGTGGTTCCGTGCAACACTAAGATTCTCGAGACAATTGGATAGCAAGCGGTGAGCCCTCCTTACTCTTAAAGGCATATGTTCTCTTTTCAATAGATGTTAGACTACTCAGTTTTGTTTTATGATATCGTCGGGGTCATGTCCCGGCTTAGGAGTTTACTCTTGATGTTAGAGGCTTCATAGACTGGTTTAGACAAGTGTTTTCTTTCGAAGTATCATATTGGTATTTTTCTTTCAGATTGAACTTTGATCTTTGGGTCTACTTTCCACAAACTTATGAATTATATTTACTATGCTTATGATGTATGCTAAGGGGCCTTCTCGGACCTCCCTTGGTCTGAGTTGCCCGTTACATCCGGGGCCTAATCTCGGGTCGTGACAGTCGTGTTAAACATAAAATACTTTAGAATCTTCATTTTGTTTTATTAAGTCATAATCATCACATCTCTTCTATATTGTAGTTCAAAGTAGATTGTATAGTGGGCGAACACTAATTTTGATTGACTTAGATACTTAAAAGAATTATCGCATATTATTTCAAATCAAATATGTTAAAATAATAGCGAAAAGAGAAGATTATGATGTTAACAATTAAAAAAGATATTTATTTTCTTCAAATGAGTTTTGGGTTTTGGATTTTGTTTTTTGGGTAGGGTCGATCGGGTTGGATGCTCTTAATTGATTTTTTATTTATTAGTTTAAAATTAAAAAAAAAAAAGTGAAAAGAGTTGTCTATCGGAAAAGTTGTGTTAGAAAAGATAGTTAAGTGACTTTTGTGGAAAAAAAAAGTGATAGACTAGGGGCGAATTTATCTGCTATTTTTGAGGCACGTGAATGCATGCTCTTTCCGTAAAACTAGATATTTTATGGACATATTTTTTAGAATTGATCTAATATTACCTATTGGCAAACATGATACAAAAAGACTTAATGGTGCACTTGGTAATTAAAAGCTTAGTTATGTACCAAGAGGATCAATTCCTACTCTTAACACATTTTTATCCTTCTTTATTTAGTAGGGCACCCAATTCCCACCATATAAGAAATTTACCCTACTTGAAGAACAAGTTAAAAGGGTCCCTAGTAACTGTCCACGCTTTCCTACATAGGGTAGGAAAAGGAGAAAGTAAAGTTTATTCCTAAAAGGATTAGGAAAGGAGAATTAATTTCCACCTAGTCCTAGTCCTAGTCCTAGTATACATAGGAAAAGGAAAAACAAGTTTGCTATATAAGAGAGAGATGTGATACCTTAAAGTCACTTGTATTTTTTCTGATTCACAATGGAGATCGAAGCAATATTCTTGAATCATTTCTCCATCCAAAAGAAACCTGAAGATATTTTCGACTTGATTGAAATGGCTATCGGAGTTGCTGAATCCAAGTATCTTGATCAGTTGGAGAAGCGCAGAAACAGGATAATCAAGACATTGTTGAACCCCGGTAGATTTGACTGGGTTGACGATGAAGAAGAAGATGATGACACTAGTACTCTTGATCAACAAGAAGATGACGACACTAGTACTCTTGATCAACAAGAAGATGACGACACTAGTACTCTTGATCAACAAGAAGATGAAGTCACCAAAGTTGAAGAAGAAAAACAGCAGATTACTGCGCCTACAAACCAGAAAACCTCAATCAAGATTAGACTGAAAATCATGAATAGTGACAATTCCAATGCAGTGGAAGAGTTGAAGAAAAGATCCGAGACTGACTTAGTCGACAAGCAATTGGATGCTGATAAAGAAGGAACACAAAGACAGTCCCATAATAACACTACTATGCCTACCCAAGTTGCTCCTCTGGAGAAACACAACAATTGCAATGCAGTGGAAGAGTTGAAGAAAAGATCCAAGACTGACTTGGTCGACAAAAGATTGGATGCTGATAAAGAAGTAACACGACGACAGTACCATAATAATACTATTATGGGATCAAGAAAGAGGAACGTGCCCACCCAAGTTGCTCCTCCTCCTCGTAAAATACAACTTCTTTCTGATTTTTCTTTCGAGAAGCAGCTTGATGGAGACAAGAAACAGAAACACAAAGGTTTCAAGAAGATGGAGAGTCTCACAAAAAACAAGACAGAAGAACAGAAAGAGTGCCCCAGTGGTTTAACGAAAAGCAAGCTGCCGCCATTGATGAAGATGAATAATGTGGCCACCAAGCGTGTACAAGTTGTTCCTCATCAAAAACAACTTTTCTCTGATTGTTCACCACAGAAACAGAACAACTGCAGACCAAAGCAAAAAGAAACACAAAGCTCTGCAGTTGCGAGCCCAATGCAAAGAGAAACACAAAGCATCAGAGACAGTAATAGGAAGTTTGAATCAAGCAAGAGGAAATTTGAGGAAAGGTTAGCAGAGCAAAAGGAAGCCAAGAGAAGGATTATAATGGTGGACTTTCATCGTATGCCTAAACCTGCTAATGATCGCCATGCTCCCAAACGACGCTGCTGGGATAGGAAGAGATTTTGATATTCTCATGATTCAATCTGTGTTGTAAATTTCACACCAGTCTTTCTTTTTGTCATATAAATTGTGGACAGTAGTAGTTACATTCACATGACTACTATATTTTTATTTGAAATAATATAGTTGCAATTTCCTAAATGATGTTGTATTCATGCTTTAAAGTTCCGTTATATATAACTCAGAACTTCTTGGTTTACTCATACTTTCTTTACTCTCAGGATGGTATTTACATCTCTGGTTTCACCAACTGTTAACCTGCATAAATTCAAAAGTTCCAGTCCTTAATAGGCACAAAGTTACTCTATTTACTGGTCGTTTTAGGCATATCAGTTATTCAGAAGATATTACTTGCTATTTCAGGTCAATTGAAAGCCTGTGAGATTTTTAACAAGTAGACTGTAGCACTGATAGGCAACTAGGAAACTATTGGCAAGAAAATAGACAATAAGTCAGGTGAGCATAAAATAGCACTTCAAACATGAATGCAGATTAATGCAGGACACAAAAAAATGCAACAAGCACTATTGTAAGCTCAAAGAAAATTGAAACTACTCTAGACACTTTACCTTACTAAAAAAAAGGAACTACTCTAGGCACTTTGATGAGAAATCTGTCTTTCTCTTGGCCATTTCTCTAGAAGATGTTGTAAATCGAGTAATTTCCAAGCTTAAGAAAATGGTGCAAACTGCAAACTAACAGCAACCAAAGGCATTAATCTATAAATTCAAAAGCACGAAAAGCAAAAGCATTAATCTATAGATTCAAAAGCGGACAAAGTAAGAAAGTTAATTAGGAATTCTTTAAAGGACTTGCCAAAATTAAAAGCTGGATTCTATTAAGATGACACAGTGTGTCCAAATAGTTCAGCACCAGAATCTTAATAAAATAGCGAGGCATACTTCATGGCATAATATGGTTAAACTTTTTTTAAACATACATTGAATTTTGGCAGCAAGAACTGTAGAATTCAGAAGCTTGTGCAAGCTCTATCTGCAGCACAAAACGTAATTAGCCACTGGAATCAAGATAAAATACTGATGAAGATTTTACTTTGATGGCATGTCAGAAGGTTAAAGTGAAGAACATTATACTGTATATCAAGATTCCACGGGAGAAACCAAACGAGATTCAGTTGCTTACTTGATGTACCGATTAATGTCCTGGCTCAACATGTGTTAAATTCAATATAGAAGGATCCGAAAATTAAAAAATGGCATGAAACCATAATAATTTTCATAAACTTAAGTTGAAGAAAATGAATTAAACAAGGTTTGTTACTAATTGCCTTCTGAGGTTATAAAGTTACTACTAGTTAAGACGATGACTTCTTACTCTTGCTTCAGCTTTAACTTTTCCTTACTTACATTTTAGTCTCGACTCTTATTTGACAATTCAGAATTTAATATTGTATATTTATCATCTTAGCTGAACTCTTGGTTTAGTCCCCCTTTTGTTACACTGGTAAATATGCAATCATATAGGTGGTATGTATTAGTTGAGGATAGGTTTTAGACTTGTTAGAAAACTTATAATGTTATTATCTTTATTATTATTTAACTTATTTTTCACTTTTATTTTATTTAGTACAATGAGGATATGAAATGAGATCAGAATGAAGAACTGAGGATTCATATAGCCGACTTCAACTTGTTTAGGACTAAGGCGTAGTTGTTGTTAGCAGTGGTAACTATGCAATGAGGCTGGTGTTTGAGTCGTTAGCCTCACCATCTGCTAACCTACCTAAGTTTAAAAGTTTCAAATCTTGAATATAGAGAGCTACTCTAATTACAACTTTTTAAGGCATACCAGCTATAGATATTGATATCCACAAATAGAGTATAACATCAGATTGAGAATCTTGAAGATTTGGAGAAAGTATATGATTGTAACACAGCTTATCCCAGTATTAAGTTGAATGGTTCCATCACTTTGTTGACACATTCAGATGCTGCAGCAGTCACCTTGTTAGAAGCCAAAACGAAATTACCTTCTTCAGTTGTTGAAATTATTAATAAAGAAAAAAGGAAACCGCTGATGAAACCATTTTACGATGCACAAACTGAGTACTTCAAGTCAGACTGAAACTAAAGAGCAGCTCTCCCAAGCAACACAGACCAACAGCCTTAGGTAAGACAAGGGACCGGCTTATTAAACACCTTAAAGAAATATAAAGAGAAACGGCAATTCCAAATAGATGAAACCATTTGCATTTCAACTTGTATCAGCAACAATTGTGAATATTTTACAGTTTTGAACTTATACTGAGCAGCAAGTTAGTTAATTGATCACAAAAGGTATATACAAGAACTTCTGTTTTTGCATAGAATTATAGCTCATAAATGCTTTCCGTGAAATGTTATGCTTATCATGTTTGTTGTATAGCTTTCACTCCCTCAAGAATATAACATAAATACACTAATCAATCTATTAGCATAGAAGATTTTTCCAGGTCACATGCTAAAGAGAAAAGGAAGACAAAGGAATCACAGAAAAAGTTAACCACAAGAAGAGCTGCCAAACCATAGTAAAATCAAAAAGAAACCAAAGGTAAACTGAGACCCCTCTAGTGACATATTGTCTTTTCAATTAATAGCATTTCGCATTAATGATATTTTGGAGTCATAGGGGCATATTTACTTAACGAAGTTTTGTGTTGACAACTCACAACTTAAAAGTAATAACTAATAATATAGAGAATAGAACAAGTAAGCAGAGACTAAAACTTCAAGATCACAAATTCCAACAGACAAAAGCACATGCAGTAAGAAGTTGCATCCGCACTGTAATTTAAAAGAAATAGAGAATACTCCAGGCACTTTCATGGGTAATACTCGACTTTCCTTGACCCTTTCTCTAGAAGTTGTACATTGAGTCAACTTCCAAGCTTAAGGAAAGGGAGTAGCAAAGTAACAGCAATCAAAAGCATTAACCGAAAAATTGAAACCTGACGATGCAAGAAAGTAGTGATTTTTCTAAAGGACTTATCGAAAACTAAAAGCTCCATTTTGAACAAAAAAGATAAAAACTTTTTAAAAAATGGTTAGCGAAAAAAAAGGACTTTGGAATTTTGAACAAGACAACCTAGTGATTTCACTAATTAAATCTCAAATGCTAATTAACCAGCAGTTTACGCATACCTCAACCGAAATGAGAGATTTACACTAATATCCTTCCTTAGCCCCTCCTCCACGAATCAATTCGAATTGGCAATTCTTATTGGTCAGATCATTGTGCTAATGGCAAGCTTCAGTTCAGGACAGGAATCATTTCTCTAGCAGATGTTGATATTGATCCAATAACCAAGCTTAAGATAACCAAGTCACAACACAACAGCAAGCAAAGAATTATCATCAAAGTGAAACTATGACAGAGCAAGAAAGTCATTTTAGAGGACTTGCCAAAACAAAAGCAGGTATACTTAGCATACTTCTCACACTATATAATGTCATGAAGTTGCAGAAGTCTTAAATTTGCTTTAAAACATCGGTAAACATACACGTAATTTCCCAGAGGTGTAGTATTCAGAAATCGTAAAAAGTGATATATTCACCGCTACAATCAAGGTGAAATACTGACCTGAGGGTGAACGTTTTGCGACCTTGCACAACTTAGATTGCGCTTCCCAAGGTCAAGTTTAGCATCCTACCACAAGTCATGAATATTATTTCTCAAGATTCCACCAGATAAATGAAAATTAATTCATATTCTTACATGATATGACAACTAATATTGAGGATCCAACATATCTTAAACGAAATAGTGAAGGATTCAAAAAATAATGATAATATTACGTTTAAAATAATTTGGCAGCACTATAAAAGAGCAATGCCAAAATGAGCTTAAGTTGAAGCATAACTGAAAGCACTATATGATTCTGGTGCAGGAAAATAATATTTCAAGTACTAAGTGATACACACTGGTACTCCATATGAATACAAGGAAATTCATGTTGCAAGCAAGTTTCTCTTAAGAAGTTTATTCCATTGAGAAAGTGTTACCTATAGTCTATTTTACTACAAATTCCATCTAGTTCATTCAATAAAATTGCAATGGCTATGTAGTAGGTCAGAGTATCATCACCAAAAAGAAACTTAATTTCCACCCCAACCCCTCCCACCTCCCCCCAAAAAAAAAATGAATAGATCCAACTACATATATAGACAATTCAAATTAGCAAAACTTGTGGGAGATGAGATTACTCACAAGAGACCAATAATCTCAGTTTAAATACAGCAGGTGCAACAGCACAATTCATTTTTCCAGAAGTTTAAGTCAAATAGAAAATTCGTCAAATGACTGCCATGTCAAATGCAGCCAAGATCAACCTCAGATGACTAACATGAATTAATAAACATCAAACCATCTCTAACAACACGTTAGCATTTGATAACAAACCCAAATCAATCTCAGTTTCAAACAATGATACAAGAAATGTGAAGTTCAAACAAAGAAATGCCAAAGACAGGCAGTCAATGCCTATGCCACACAATAGATTGTTAAGTCAATAATATCAAATGACTCAAATCTCAGAAGCAGAACAAGAAATGCCAAAGACAAGCAGTTGATTGTAACAGTATTTGGTAATCAATCCTTTTGGTACTCTCTAAACACCTGTACACAGCACCAGTAAGCAGCAAAAAAAGGACATGGTAAATAGTTCTTAATATACAAAGGCAATTTGCTGAAAGCTCCGAGTATGCATACCCTTTAAGGAAAAAAAAATCAAACAAAACGAGTGCTACAATTTTCAATTGTGAGCATTAACACACTGGTGTAATTGCAAGATCTTTGATTGAAGAAGACAAAGTACCAAATTCCATTAACCAGATTCCAAAATGACAGTAAAACCGACAGTTTATACATTACTTCGACTGAAATCAGCAATTAGATTTACACAACAAACCCTAGCATTCCAACAACAGATGTAAACACTAACAAGTTTCTTCCTAAGCCCTTTCTCCACGAATCCTCCTAGCAAGCTGAATATCCTTAGGCATAATAGTAACCCTCTTAGCATGAATAGCACACAGATTAGTATCTTCAAAGACTCCAACAAGGTACGCCTCAGCAGCCTCTTGTAGAGCAGCCACAGCACTGCTCTGGAACCTCAGATCCGTCTTGAAATCCTGAGCTATTTCCCTCACCAGCCTCTGAAACGGCAACTTCCTGATCAACAACTCAGTAGACTTCTGATACTTCCTGATTTCTCTTAGAGCAACAGTTCCTGGTCGGAAACGGTGGGGCTTTTTCACTCCTCCGGTCGCCGGAGCAGATTTTCTGGCAGCCTTGGTAGCTAGTTGCTTCCTTGGAGCCTTTCCGCCGGTGGATTTGCGAGCTGTTTGCTTAGTACGGGCCATTTCTAATGTAAATTGAGAAAAGTTGGAGTTGTACTACAATGGTGAACTTGGGCAAAAGGGTAATGGGGGTATTTATACAGAGAGGTGGAGGGCGGGAAGCTTGGAAATTTGGAGCGAGTTTTAACATTGAGAGTAAATACAGGCCGTTGATTGAGATCTTGTGTTAACGGTGGAGATTGGAGAAGAGATGAATGATTTTACCGTCCGACCTATGAGTACAAAAGTGATTTTATAGTCCATAAATAGCCTCCAATGTAGCTAATGAGGCGGGAACCTATGCCCAAAAAGGGGGAGCTTTTACATCAAGGGAAACTAATTCGAGCTCTATTCAGAAAATGTTGAAAGTTTAGGAGTAATAACGGTTGAAATGGAGAAGCTTTTACCCGTTGTGGAGTGGTTTTTCAATGAAAGCCGGAATTTTTGACCGAAAAAAGTGACGGTAAGGGAAAAAATGCGAGAGCTTTTCTAGCTTTTGGAGGAAATTAATTAGTTTTGATAAAATAAATCGGGTAAATAAATTAATGGAAATGGGGACTATTTTGTATTTTCCAAGACTTTGGAGTCGAGGTAGGGTGGAGATTATTTTGTATTATTTAAGACCTCGGTGCTAGTGTCGGTAGTTTTTGAACTTAAAGTGATGATGTCATAAAGAGTGTCTATTTCACAAATTTTTCAAGACTTATGTCTAAATGCAAGCCGTATCTGTTTGCCAATTCTGGGATAATCTCCTAGTGTGTATGACATACAATGTTTATAATATACTTACATATATGATCTTCGATGTCGCATTCCTCATGTCACAGGTAATGAAGTCAACGGAGCAACTATGTCTTTCTCAAACTTAACCACTTTGAAAAGTTCTGAATACTTTTATTCTTGAACTGTGGAAGCACCAAACACAGTTTGTATCAAGACACTTGATGTAAAACCTTTTTTGCATCAACAGTGTCATTTACATTCCTATTTTCGTCATAAGTAAGAGTTGTTTTTGTGCATCAATTTCTTCTATCCACGGTCCTTCACTTTGTTGTACAAGTTTGTTATGATTTGTCTGCAATCTATACCGCTGTGCCTCATTTGTATTAAACTCCATTATAAAACAGAAATTGTTAAAGCTATTTTTGTTTTTGATCAAATATACATGCCAGGGTTGAGATCATCGTCATTTGTTACACACATTCCTGGTGATTGACTCTGGATGTTTTCTCATTAGTGTGGAACCATATGTTTGCTTCTTTCTGGTGATTGTATTGTATGTGTGACCCTAATATCTGCTGAGTAAATTATGTGAAGGTTACACCATCATAGTTCAAATTCCTGCATAAATAATGATTCAATTGAGTAAGAAACACTGCATATTTGTATATGAATCTTACAGAACAAGTAGGCAGCAGAGTATGTCTTATTCTACACCTTTGCCTTATAAGGCACATGTTTTTTTTTCTTTCTATTTTACAAGTCTATGCCCTGCATTTTTATTTTTTTAGACAGAACAAGTAGGTGGTATAAGTTCAGTGGCACAAGAATTTAATCCCAAGACACAAGTTATGCCCAACGCAAAAGTTATGACTCAAAGTCATTAGTTCAGTGGCACTAGTTATGCCTAAAGGCACATGCCTCGGGTAAGACACAATTGCAATGACACAAGTAATGTTATAAGACATAAGTTCGGTGGCACAAGTTAAGCATGAAGGCAAATGAAACTATGCCCAGGGCACAAGTTATAAGGCACACGTGCAACGGTTCAAGTTATATCCGAAGACAAATAAAATTAGGCTCAAAACATAAATTCAGGGACACAAGTTATTATAACCTTATAGTACACTAACCGACTATACGTTTCATGCTGCAAAAGTGCAAATATCATGCAAGTTGGAAAGGTTTTTTTGAGAACTGTCTACCCAAATAAAAAAAAGCGAGCAAATGTATAATACTATGTAAGAAAAAGTACCAGCTTCTAAATACGACAACTTAAAAGAAAAAGAAAAGGATAGTCAAATCACAGTTGTTTGTATAATAGGCAGAGAAAACATCTAGTATGTGCATTGGTATTAAAGAAGTCTATATAAGAAATGCATTCAGAGATGCAACCAAGAAAAAATATAGGATGTGTTAAAATTATATTCATTACCAATTTACCAGTTTTAAAATAATTTTATATGATTAGTGTAATATAACATATGCAAGTCAGTCATACTATTTTAT
Organism: Jaltomata sinuosa; assembly: GCA_003996215.1. Taxonomy (NCBI): domain Eukaryota; kingdom Viridiplantae; phylum Streptophyta; class Magnoliopsida; order Solanales; family Solanaceae; genus Jaltomata; species Jaltomata sinuosa. The sequence goes on along the minus strand of QJPP01000123.1, from coordinate 401,080 downwards.
CAGGTCAGTAATCAATGTTTGGCCAATCGTTTTTCACGTAATTAGTAATTACCTTTATTTTATTTATTTTTGATAAGATTCATTAGTGCAGCTACATCGTGGGAAGGAGATAATTAATGTGGGATGCTACTTGTGAAACTTGTTTTCCCTACTTCTATTTAGCCAAACTTCTAAAATTAACTTATTTTGAAAAGCGTTTATTTCAAAAGTACTTTTCAAAAAGCACTTTTGGTGAGAAGTAATTTATGTTTGGCCAATAAATCTAAAAAACAATTTTGAGAAGCAATTAGTGTTTGGCCAAACATTTTAAAAGTGTTTTTAAGTGCATTTTTATCAAAAGTGCATTTGGGGAGAAGCTACTTTTTTTTAGCTTCTGAAAAACAGCTTCTGCTACTCCCCAGAAACACTTATTTTCTTCCAAAAGCTGGGCCAAACACCTTAATTTTTTAAAATAAGCACTTTTGGCAAAAAATAAGTTTGGCCAAACATGCTAATATTTTCCTAGAGAAAATGTTTTCCATAAATGTTAACCAACCAAACATGAAAAAATTGAAAAACATTTTTCGTAAAATATTTTCCTCCCTACCTTCACTTAGGTTCCAAGTGTAACTTATCAGAACCAAAACAAAGGCAAACCAAAATCATTATTCAACAGCAATGCATGAATTACTAGAAGAGCAGAACAACTATATCACAATGGCATAGCATGAATGTAGAAACTCAAAATCATTATATACAATGGCAATGCATACAACAACAACAACAACAACATACCCAATGTAATCCCACAAGTCGGGTCTGGGAGGGTAGGACGTATGCAGACCTTACCCCTATCTTTGTGGGGGTAGAGAGGTTGTTTTGGATAGACCGTCAGAACAAAAGAAATGTTATCGAATGCATGAATCTTGGAAAGGTGGAGAACTAACAAGTTGAAACTAGCAGCAACTGAAAGGATATTAAAAACAGTTAAATAAGAGCAAATATTATCTGTTTGAAGGCATGAAATGACAGAAACGTTGCACTGATAAGAGTTTAAGTCACATGTCAAGATAAAAGAGGCTGCTAGCAAGACTAAGTAGAGGAAAAGAAATTGAAAAACGTGAAATGTAAGAATTACCAATGTATATTTGTCAAAAGGTCTTGGACTCCTTAATATACTTCTTTAAAGATAGAGAGCACATATCTACACAAAAAGAAGATGGAAAAGAAACAAAACCATATGAGTAGATCCTTTTAGTTATTCAGGACACACTTTTAAGCAATTCTTCAAGCTCAAAGCTCATTTCAATTCCATCTTCCTTAATTCTCAGTCTCATATCATCTGCTGTTCTGTTGGCAGCTACGTAAGTGCGAAGCAATGAACTATAGACATCACTACTAAGGCAATTCACCTTCTTCAAAAACTTGTAGAACTCCTCAGCACCACCAACATCCCTCTCTTCTACAAAATACTCTAGAAAATTATTTATGGTTTCGTATTTTGGTTGCCATTTGTTTTCCTTTATCCGATAGGCAATTGCTTCCATGCACTTCTGAGCAACATCGATTTGACGCTTCCTCAAAAAGAAAAGCATGAACATTTCCCAAGCCAAGAAGAAAGGTCCTTGTGATCTCTTCAAAGCACGATTAAAGACTTCCTCCGCATCGTTTAACATGTCATGTCTCAGATAAGCACCAATGACATTATTTGCTAGCCTCATATCATAAGTAGAGCAGCTTGATTCCCATTCCTCAAAGCATTTCTTTAAACCATCTATGTCGTTAAGCTTACTAAGGGACTGAAGCATGACAAGATAACTAGAATTGGTTATATCCAAGAAACGCTTTAGAGAATTCCAAATACGATAAACCTCACCTAGATTAGATATTCTGGTGTGCAAACTAATCAAATAGTGGTAAGCCCCACGATTACGAGGTTCCATCTCTTCCTCAAGCTTCTTTAGAGCCAACACGGCTTTCTCATTAATCCCAGCCTTAACATAGGCAGCAGCCAAGTTACTATATGTGGTCCAATCGCACTCCTTTGCATTCTTCTGCTTTATCTCCTCAAAGACTCTTTCCACTCCTTCTATATCATCTAAACAAGAATAGCTAGTCATCAAGATATTATACGAAAATGTGCATAGCGGAACCTTTCTGCTCTTCATTTCCTGTACCAAGGGGGCAACTTTTTCTGGTTGCCCTAGTCTCATATATAACGCCATAATATTGTTGAAGGCCAATGATTTAGATATGATTTTCAATTGATCCATTTTCTCAAAGAGGGACAACGCCTTGTCTGTCATTTTTTCAACACAGTAGCAATTCAAGAGTGCTCCATAAGTGCTTTGATTCTGCCTTGAAGGTGAGAGGCTGCTAAAGTATTTTTCAGCTGCGGTTATTCCTTGAACTTTTGCTATGAGATCCAATCGTACTCCATAATCACCAAACGACAAGTTTATACCTCTTTTCTCCATCCACTCCATTATCTGCATAAATAAATTGGAATATCAACTCATGGTATTCAAAAACATTTTATGTGCATATACTCCACCAGGAGGCATAACTAAACAATGCCTGCACAAACATATTTCTGGCATACAGTTGATAGAGAAATATAATGCAATTGCGGCAGGTAAAATATCTCCTCTCTGGAGCATAACTCCAAAGATCTAACTAGCTCGTTATAACACAACAATCAACTATCCCTTAATCAGTATCGCAAATTATTTGGGGTCAACTATAATAATCTTATATACGTATTTAGGTACCACTATATTTAGGGCATTCGTTCCAATACCTGCAAACAATTTGTGTCATAAGATTTAAGACAAGCTTGTTTCTTCTTGATATTTTTACATCTTATTATACAGGAACTGGTTAAGCCTGAAAACATGCCTTGGTTCTTTGGAAAGGTTGGGAATGGGGAAGAAATAATGAGCCAATAACAAGAGCTTGGCAACAACGAAGGATTGAGAACCCTTTCTGCTTACGAATTGGAAAAGCTGAAGTTTGGCCTGCATTGTTTCAATAGCCTAACATTGTCCTTACCAAGCATTCTCTTCTCACCACACGTAAAGATTGTCATTCTAAACTTAATGTTTCAATTCTCAAACTATAGCAATCAATAATCTACACCTCATTCCCGAATTAGTTAGAGTCAGCTATATGAATCATATATATCCATTCTACTCCATTAGACTCATTTGATTCTAATACTAAACAATTAGCTCATATACTCCACAAGTCTGGTAAACACTGTATAAATTAGTTGGATCAGCTATGTAAAGTATATACATTCCAGTGTACCAGCTCATTTCATTCTATTACTAATTAGCTAGCATTTGGCTATAAATTTTGGATAAGATTTTGAAAATTTATCTTCAAATATTTATTTTTTTTGTGACCGTGGTATCCGGGCCAGCTTTCGCGCACCTCGACTAATTCCACGGGATACCTACCACCTCCTACCAGCACCAGCACCAGCACCAGCACCAGGTAAGTCTATCCACCAAGACTAGAACAGATTTTTTGTCTCGGCTTATCTTTGAATATTTTCAAGTACCCGAAAACTAGCTCAAAACCAGTTTTTTGGGTTTTTGGAACTCCCTCACGAAACTTGAAAATTAATTGAAGTAAAATGCATGTCCAAACACAATTTCAAATTCCAAAAATCACAACTTCAAAAACTCAAATTTTCAAATTGCAAGTTTTAACTTCAAAATCTATGGCCAAACGGGATTATAGAGGGTATACCTCAAGAGCATGTTGGTATCTTTTATATTTGCGCAGCTCTTTGATACATTTTTCCAGTTCATACTTGTTCACAACTCTGCCTTCTCTCATGTACTCATTTATTGTTTCTGTAACCGATCCTTTTGTGGCTCCTAAAGCCGATAATCTCCGGTAGAGCCGCGACTCTCTTCCACTCTGCTCCGCCGCCTCCGCCGCCTCCGCCGCCGCCGCCGCGGTACATAGTCTTCTGAAGTTCACTGGTATCTCGTTCGAAATGTGACGGGTCATATTCCGGATCATTTTGGCCCGATTACTTTCTCAAGTATAACCTCCAGCTCGCATAACATAGAATCCTCGCAAGGGTTTTTACTAGGGTTTAGCATTTTCTTTTTCTTTTTCTTTTTTTCTTTCCATGTCCGTCGGCAATGGCGGAGCCAGAATTTTCGCCAAGGGGCTTAAAGTATAAAGAAGCAAACACGCAAAATTGCAGGATGAAAAACGTAGCGAGACAGGAAAGGAACAGATTAACCTTAACCTACTAAACAGTACCGGCTCTATGCCTTATAAAATAAGGCACCCGCCTTAGGCCTCAAATTTTGAGGGGCCTCTTTTTTTTAGCAATAATTAGATTATTATATATATATATATATATATATATATATATATATATATATTTAAATTGTATTACTCATTTTAATTTATTTGTCTTACTTTTCTTTTTAATCTGTATCAAAAAGAATATTTTTTTGTCAACTTTTTTATTTCAACTTTCCACTTGCATGAGATGTTTAAAACCACAAGATTAAATGACATTTTAATGTATTCTATATATTTTTAGTTTAACACTATAAGATTCAAAAATCTTTTTTTACTTTCTCAAACTCCAAATTATGTGTCAAGTCAAAATCAAATAAACAAATTACAACGGAAGGATTACTATTTGCAGAAAAAGTAAAATTTCATATAAAAAGAAAGAACAATTTTGCATCTCAAAATAATTCTTAAAAATATACATTAACAATTTTACATCTTAAAAAGATTTTAAAAAATAGATTTTAAACAAAATAGATATTATTTTTTTTCAAAAATTTAAGGCCTCCAATTTATTTTTGGCTTTAGGCCCCTCGCGTGCTTGAGTCGCCCCTGCCACTAAATTTAACTTACCTTTTCATAGCACGTTTAGCATTTTTTCCTACTTTTACCCTGCTCCATCGAGCCTTCTTAAAATTTCTTATGCCTTTTTTTTTTACTTTTTTTAAAGATCCGAGTTAGTGGCTATTCAATCATATGTTACTTTGAAAATCGCCAAGATTCTCTAAAAAGGTGTAAGAATTGAGTTCCTAATATTATAATGCATATTCAGAAGATAAATAAATGACATCGCCGATTTTTTAGTTCAATTTACTAGGTTCATCATTTGTAAAAAAGATAAATGATGAATAAATCAAATAAGTTTAGTTTAGTTTTCATCTCTCTAGAATAGAATTGGAAAAAATAGAAAATAAATACCATGAAATGAAAGAAAGAAAATTTAATTAAATAGATATTGTTAAAAGGATATTCACGACTTTTAAATTTAATTTACCTTATTTTAAGAAAAAAAAGTTTCTATCTCAATTTCAAATTTAATAACAATTCTTCATTTTTAAAAAGAATTTCTTCGAATTAATACATGAAAAAAGAATTACGTAGAAACAAAATGAGTAATAAAAAAATAAAAAAAAAGACAAAAATAAAAGATGTGTGCTTAATAAATTTGAACAAAGGCAGATTGAAATAGAAAAATAGCATAAAAGAGAAAAATAAGCCTATTTCAAAGAAGTTTTGTTATGGCCTATGGACTTTCCAAAGCATAAAAAAAGAGGAAAAAATATGGGGGATATTAATGAATCCCCTTAACCAATGAACTAGGCTTCTCATTTGTTTTTAAGGGGTTCATTTTAATATATATACTCATAAAATCAGAATTTGACCTTACGTATATAGTGTAATTTTTCGACGAAGGGGGTTCGGGTGAACTCCCTGGGCTCCACCTAGCTCCGCCCCTGTCCGTCGGCGTTCGTTGTTTCGATTGCAGTAAAGAATGGAAGTCGTGGAGGGCGCAGATGTCTTTTTAAACGACTAAAAATAGTTATTTTACGCAAATATTAAAGTTAGGAGATTTATGATAGGGTGATTGAGTTAGTGTGGTATAACTTATAAGTAGGATTATTGTTCAGGAATCAATTTTTTCTATTAAATATTTTTTCAATCGAGTTCATCACATTAGATTTATTTTGTGCGATTTATATCTTCTCTATAATATGCAAACTATTGAGGTTATTCTTAATTGTAGCGACTATGGATTTTTCTAGGTTCCGAAAAAATATATGTGTAGAATTTTATTTTAGAAGAATAAACTTGGAGAGAGGTTTATGTAACTAAAACTTTTATCGCTTTCTCTATTTTTTGTGTCCCATTTTAACTATATATTAAGAAAATATATAATGCATAATTTAGTTAGTTACCTTATTTATAATTAATAGATTTTTTTAAAAGAATTGAGCAATAACAAAACAAAACTATTATTTAAATGTTTGTGGTATAGATGAAATATTTGTCAACTTTAATATAAATTTTTAAAGTTAAATTTTTATGTGATAATTATTTGGAAATGATTTTTTTGAGCTAAAATGACTTACTCCCTCCGTTTCATATTAATAGTATTTGATTTGACATATATTTTAAGAAAGCTTTAATTAAAAGTATATCTTATAAAACTAATTTTATTGATGATGTTTTGAGATTTTTTTATTTTTATTTTTTTGGTAAGTAAACGTTACAAAACAGATATAAACCAGTCGGCATGGACAAGTACAGCCCCATGTCTTGCTGCTAACAACACCTCCTTCCTAATCTACACTACCTAAGGTAAAACATTAAGTCCTTGTAGCCTATGAGTTAATTTGGCGTGATGTATCCCTCGACCATGACCCTCGTTAATAACTTGCCTGATACTACCTGGACAGCTTTATGTTTATGCTGAAACACCCTTGCATTACGCTTAATTTAACTACACTTAATTTATATAGTTATTTAATACTATGAGTAGTATGTAAAAGAAGTAATAAAATCTCATAATTTGCTAAAATAAATATTTATTTTTAATATAAAGATCAAGTAAATGAAGCCAGAGGGGTAAATTGAAACGGAGGGAGTAATTTATTTTAGATGATTATTAGTACTTTATTTATACTTCTTCAAAATGCAGAAAAATTTAGAACAGTAGATAACCAAGTTCGTGGACCTTATAGTACTTAAAATGTGTTACCAAGACGTAAGTTAGTCAGAAGGTTAGATAGTGGACTTGTTACAAGTGTCACTATGTCAGCGTACCACATTTACTTGAAAGTTAAATTTTATTTTAAATTTCAAATTAAAATGATCGAAAATTATATATAAATTCAATTCTCCTCATATTGATATGCTGAAAAAATACATCTTAAAATGCTTATCAAAACTTATACAATTTGACTTTCGAAATACAAATGAACCACGGAAGTACTTCAGTATTTACATCAACAGACAAGCATTGATCACCCAATCAGGAAAGAAATAATTTTGTAGCAGAAAATTTAAGGGCAAAAGCAACATTATAATTGATTTCATCCATAAGCTATGTTGCTTGGATCTTCCATAATGCTGCCGCCCCATGCCATATCTTATCTTCCAAAAATAGTGTTTGGAAGATTTGACGTATCTTATCTTCCATAAATAGTGTTTTTGGAGGATTTGACATGGGTGAGGCAGAATTATTGGCAAGTCCTTACGACATAATCCACCAGTGGCAAAAATTAACAGCGCAATTGAAACAGCAGCCAAAGTGAATAATTTAAACTTGAGCCTCTTCCATACTTGGGAGCCCTATGTTAAAATTTTCAAAAGACCAGAAAGGAATTAAAGTTACAAGAACAATTTTGATGAATCAAACGCTACATATAAAGTGTACACTTGGAAAATAAAAATCATTTTACACGAACCATTTCAGACACATCAAAACTTTCTCCCCAGCCATCTCTGCAATGGACGCCAAATCTGATCGGACTTGGACACTCACTACTACAATGGATCTTCTCATTTCCTCTATCCGAATAGTGAGTTTGAAAGAAAAGCTGTGCCAACTTAGACCAGGATGAGGAGTGACAAGTAAACCAAGTATATCCTACGGTATTGCATCACCAAAATCATAGGAGAGGAATCAAACACTAACTAGACAGAGACTACCAAGTACATAAATCTAAACGAAATAACTGTGCAATAACTTAATACATATATGAAGAAGAAAACCGATCAAGGTTAATTTGAAAGGAAAAGTACATCTGCCAACAAGTTGATTATTCCAGTATACCTAAATAACAAATCAACGATCCCAACCAGAAGGCCTCCGTCTTTCTCTGGACTTCTCCTTTGAACTGCAAGGGTGAAAAAAAGAAGGGAAAAATAGTTTGACAACTTTAATTAATTTAATGTTCATGTACGTCATTTACACTAATTGAAAAACCAGATATAGATAAGGTAGGTATAGTCACCTCTCTGAACTCTTCTGGTTAGCCCCTTCTCTAGCTGGCTGACTAGAAGTATATGCCCCAGATGTAGCAGCAGTAAATGTGGAACTAATATGGGAAGTATTAGTATTTCCACCTATAGTCCCACCAGAGACAAAGCCTTGTAAGACCATTCTCTTGTTGGGATTCGCGCCAGCTGTGTTATTCATCCCTTGATTTTGAGAATTTGATGATGCAGCAACAAAGCTACTTTTAAATTGTGCCATCATGCCTGTCCTCAGGGAATTAACTGCTGCAGAACGGCTCGGAGCAGCGGTCTGGGGAGGGTTATTTGATTCAGGATTGTATCCAATACCTAGACCAAAATCCACACCTCGTACACCTCTATTGCTTCCTCCTCCCCTTCCTTTGGCCCTTTTGCCACCTGAAAAAAGCATAAAGTTCTCATCAATAGTTTGGTTAGGCAATCAAGAATCTAAAGGAAATCCCACTTCTCTTCTTCCCAAGCTTTACAGTTGTTAAAAGAGGGGGGTGGATCAATAGAACAAAATCCTCAAGAGTTGCACATGGACCCATCGGTGCCCATCAATGTATTATTTTGGGGAAAATCTTCAATAAGAAAAAAAAATTACCTCCTTTCCTTGCATCCCTTTTGGACCGAAACCTCCCGTCCTAAGAGTTTACACATAATAAATTTAATCATGCAAACAGAACAAGATCTGAGTATCTTAAGAAACAATCCAAAAAAGAAGCACAAAACGAGGAGCAAAAACTGATAATAAATGTTTGTAAAATAATGTTGTGCTCAGAAGGTGCTTAAACAAAGTAAAGGAAATTCACCAATCATCTAAACAGAATAGCAATCATCCAAAAGAAAGAAGCCACTACAACAGTTAGCCTGATCTCTGCAAGACCTTATCATCCATAGTGAGAACAGAGGCAGGAAATGCGCAGAATTTTTCCACAACCATCGTTTACACCAGGGAACGGCATTGAGCCCGTACCCTATATGGCTATATGTATGGATGAGCTAGCTGACATTATACAGGATGAGGTCCCAGTGTCTCTGCCATTTGCAGATGATATTATGCTAATTGACAAAATTAGCAAGGGTGTCAACCAAAGGCTTGGAATGTGGAGAAGCACATCAGATGGTAAGAGTTGAAGGATAAGAGAGAGACTAAATATACTGCAAGTTTAGTTTACATCTGAACATTGAAGTTGGAGTGAATTTCAGACAGCATTGAGGTGTCTTGTTTTTTTATTCAGATATAGGTTCCATGTTCCAGAATAGCATAATAAATGAGGGTTCAGACAGAATCAAAATAGGATAGTTGAATTGGTTAAGTGCTGCCGAACTGTTATAGGATGGAAGGATGCCTCCCAAATGAGAGGGAAGTTATATACAACGGTTGTAAGACAAGAACCGTTGTATGGGAGTAAATATTACATATCTAAAATCCAACATATCCACAAGATAAGTGTTGCAAGAATGTGGATGTTAAGACAGATATGATACATACATGATTAGACAAAATTAGAAATGACCACACAGCCTATAAAACAAATGACCACATTCGTCAAAAGGTGCAACACACACACAAAGAGGATAAATAAGAGGTCGAGTGACGGAGTTAAAAGTGTGTGTGATGTAGACCTAAAATTGAAAATTTATCTCAAAAGACTTACGATCTATTGGAGTCTATGCAGCAGTAGAGAAAAATAAAATAGTGTCTTTGCCTCTGCTAGGATTTGAACCTGAGACCTCATGATTCCCAACCCACTTCATTAACCACTAGGCCACACCCTTGGTTCCCGTCTCTAGATACATCTCAATATATCTACATATCATACCTTACCAGGCGCTACTCTATACTACATAGTCTAATAACAATTCTACCGAGGTTTACATACTCCTATTTTTTCAATTCACATCCACAAGTAAAATAGTTAATATTTGATATATTAGCTTGGTAACTCAAGCTACTCCTTCTGCTAGGGTTTTTAAGATGTCTACAATAAAGCTCAGCCAGACAGAAAGGTTTGAGACTTCTTGTATTGCAATGTCTATGTCATCTCCAAATCATGTTGAAGCATCTGTGATCCTTCCTTCAAATGTTCCGAGAGAAAAAGAAAAATACCTTCTAATTTACTTCATGGAATACTTCAACATGAATGCTAGCAACCCATGACTGTGCAATACTATTGGATCTCAGCAACCCACAACATTACATCCTTGGACTCATATTTCATTTCAGACACCCAAAGAAAAAAAAAACTTCTCAAATCTACGTATCATAGTTTTCTAGTAAAGAAAATCTCCGAAAGGGATATCATTATAGATTTTAACAGCTACTTGAAGAAAACTTGCACACATGGTGCTGCTGGTTTAATGACAAAATCAAACACAAACTTTAGCAGTGGCACTGAACTAGAATCCTAAGCTTCAAGCATTTCAAAGAAATATATAGAAGTACCTTCATAGCAAGGTCCATTAGTTCCACGGACACATTTTGACCAGCAGCAACCAAACTGTTCGCCAGTTCACCAGCAAACCGTGCTTCCTTATGAGTAATAAGAGTGTAGGCAGTTCCATCTTTGTCACCAGCACGACCTGTTCTCCCAATTCTGTGAACATGCATGTCCATATCTTTAGCTATGTCATAGTTCACCACTGACTTAAGTGATTTGATGTCAAGTCCACGAGCAGCAACATCAGTTGCAATAAGAACATGATATATGCCAGATTTAAATTTTTGCAATGTCTCCGTACGAGAAACTTGATCCTTGTCACCATGGAGAGCTGCAACTCTAAATCCCTTCTGAGCCAACTGGGATTCAATCTCATCTACTGTTGCCTTTTTCGAAGCAAAGACAAGAACATCACCATTGTCAATCAGTCCAGGGAGCTTTTCCAGAAGCCAAGGCAATTTTTCCGCATCCGAAGGAATCACTTCAACTATTTGTGTAATATCCTCATTAGCCGTGCCAATCTCACCCACAGTAACTCTTACAGGGTCCGTCAATATTTCTCTAGCAAGCTTTTCAACTTTGCGGGGCATAGTTGCTGAAAAGAGCAATGTTTGGCGATCAGGTCTAATTTGACCAACAATGGACCTTATCTGAGGCTCAAAACCAAGGTCAAACATCCGATCAGCCTCATCAAGTACTAGGTAAGTTGCTCTCAACATTGTAAATGCCTTCTTTCTAATCATATCAATTAACCTCCCTGGAGTAGCAACAACAATCTCACACCCTGCCTTTAGTTCTTTGTATTGATCCAACTTAGACATTCCTCCATAAACTGCAGACACACGGATACCATGCGATTTCGAGAATTTCTTTGCCTCCACAAATATTTGATGTGCTAGTTCCCTAGTGGGTGCACAAATAACTCCAATGGGACCTTCTTCTTTCTGAAGTTCAGGTTGATCCATGATGTGGACAATCATAGGAAGCACAAAAGCAGCAGTCTTACCGGACCCGGTTTTAGCAATACCAATAACATCTCTCCCAGAGAGCACAATTGGTAATGCTTGACACTGTATTGGTGTAGGCTTTTCATATCCCTGTTTACTGATAGTTTTCATCAACTCAACAGAAAAACCAGCGTCTTCAAATGTCTTAATTGGCCTTGGAACATCAAAGCCCGATACACGAATTGCCAAGCTTGTCCTATATTCATTAACTTCTGGATCACTCATACCTGCATAGAGATTAGAGAAAAGCATAAACCTGCATGAAGCGAGATACTGACAATGGATAAAGAGCAATCTAAAGAAGAACTAGCAAAATAATAATGGTTACGTGCAATAACCGTAAAGAGCTAGGCTCCTTATTGACAGCACTAAACAACCCTACATTCAAATTGCACATGAACAAGGAGAAACAATTAAATATAAGTTGAACCGGGAATCAACTCCAACCGCATACAAGTAGTATCAAATTACATGTCCCCAACCCAACTTTTCTAAAACAACTACATCATTTTAAAGTTTAAACTGAGGATCGGAGTACTAGGGAAACGTTAGGGATTAGTACAACTCCATATAAACCAATAACTGTATCTCACTCCAAAAGAAACTAAAAACAGCATATCTCCATCCAGTGCCAACACTTACTACCAAAAAACTAAAACCACCCAACACAATTTCTTTTTTGATTGGTAAATCCACCCAGCACAATTGATGTTCACATGATGTAATCTTGCATCTGCTAGCCATTATTATTTATAACAAGCCCTAAGAAACCACCAGGACTGTCAGATCATGAGAAAGCGTCATGAGACAAGACTTAGTGGCTATACTCTCCCCACAGGCGGATTTATTATGCAGGCAGCTGGTGCAGCCGCACATTGTCCTCTGCTTGAACTATACATATAGTTAAGCAAGAAAATCTGTCCTCTACAAAATAGCAGTTGGTCTGATAGTGCTCCGCACCCACTAACTTGGAATCCTGAATTCTCCTTTAGTTTCTTGCCTCTCGGTCTAATCTAAAAGTTCGCTTTTTAGTGCACATTATGTTATTTCTAACCAACAAAAGAACGAAGTTAAATTGTGGACCACGAGTAAACTAGATCAAGAGGAGAAACTGACAAGCAGAACACAAATGTACCTGAAATAGAAGGCTTTTCCTCGTAAAAATCCTTGTTGAAGGGCTCATAGTCAATATCACTATGATCCAGAGCAGGAATAGGCTCAATCTTCTTTTTATCAACAACAATAGGATTATCATCGGAGTCATACTCAACCAATCCTGCATCAACAGCCTTCGCTGCAGCATACACCTCCTCATCAGAATTATAACCAGCATTAAGAGCATCAGCAGCCAATTGCAACCCTACATCCTTCTTCGCTTTCAGAAAACTCTCCATCGGATCATCATCTATATCATCCTTATACTTATCCAACTTCTCTTTCGGCTTCGGAGGCGGTGCAGCCTTCATTTCTTCATGAATCCCTTCCATAAACGCATCAAGTGGATCAATCTCATCATCTTCTCCTCCTCCACCGCCTCCATTGCTGCCTCCGGCAGCATCATGTTCATCGTACTCAATGTTATCTAAGTCGGTATCTTCGTAATTATCATGGCTACCACCGGACCGCGAAGATGGTGGAACGTACAGTCGCTGCTGAGGAGCTTGATTTCGCTCGAAGTTGTACGTCGTTTGACGATTAATACCAAATCCTTCGAATCCGAATTTTCTCTTCGACATATCCGTTAAGTTTACAAACCCTAGTTTACTGAACCCTAAAACTTGAATTATACAGATATGGTGTTTTTCCTTACAAGCCCTAGAGAAATTTTTGGAGTATCCAAATTGTAAAATCTAAAACCTCCTGCTGCTTATCATCGGTTTGCTTCTAAAACGCCTGTTTTTTTCTTTTTTGCCGCTAAACGGAAGCTATAATATGAGTAGAAGAGAACGGCGACTGAACTAAGGTCGGCCCAGGGGCTATTTTTAATTTTTTTTTGTTTTTTTTCCATTCTTTTGGTGGGGATATTTATGCCATACATTTTTTAGTTACTCCTAACACCTTGTTTGGATGGTTGTTTCCCGTGGTATGATATGGTATGGTTATTAATACTATCATATTTATTTTAATTGTAATTTAAAGGTGAAATATATAAGCGGCCCTTTTAATTTGTTAGGTTTTTCCTTATAGACATTTTAATAAGGTTTTATTTTTATTAAATCTCTGAAGTTATCATAAAATGTGCTAATTAAGCACACTCGTCTGACCTGACATATTTTTTGTTCTGCATTTATTTTGAGTCGTGCGCATAAAATCAAACACAACCTACATGAAATTATAATCCACCAAAACACAACACTCATTTTTGTTTTACATTTCATTGGGCTAAAAAAAATCCCAAAATACAATTTTTTCATTTCCCAAAAAAAAGCTTCAACATTACCTCCAGTTCATTTTTGATAAAGAAAATCCTAGAAAAAATTGTCCAACTTCATTGATTTTTCTTATAATAGAGATATATCAATGCTATTGACAACAAAAATATTACAGTGTCGTAGTATTTTTGATTGATTTTAGGAAGGTAACACAATAACAACATTCAAGAATCATGATTTCGGCGCTCAATCTTCTGAAATAGATTCATTCTCGAGTCTCAATGATTTTTTTATTGTTTTCCCTTTAAATATAGTGTTTATTTAGTATATTATTATAATGATGGTATTTTGTAAATATCTGGAAAAAAAATGAGATTTTTGTTGTCCATAATATGTCATGAAGATTTGGGGTTGAAGAAGATGAAATCGATAAATTTGACATTGTTATCCGATGATGAATTAGCTTCAAATGAAAAGAGAGAAATTTTTGTACTTCAAGTTAACAATGACAGATGGGGAGAAGAAGAAGGAGAGAGAGAGAGATGAGAAATAAGAGAAGAGCGGAAGAAACTAGGTCTAAATAATTAAAAAGGGAAAAATATTAATGTTGCCAAATCCACACCAATATTTTTTTACGTTTTTACGCGTTCAAATACCGTGAAACACACGTTATGTGTCAGGTCAAACAAGTGTGCTTAATTGGTACACTTTTTAATAACTTCATGGGTTCAATAGGAGGAAGGCCTTGTTGAGGTGTCTATAAGGAATAATCGGCAAGTTAAAGGGGCCTTTTATGTATTTCGTTTAACTTAAAATATAAGGTATGGTATGATTTGATTTCATGGTTTGATAATCATGAAAAAACTCATTTTATGTAACCACAAATTTAGTGGTATCCAATGATTATCTAATTTTACTTTTCAATTATGCCCTTACTTAATACTACATAATCTTATTTTACCTTTTACCCTATATTATTTAATTTCACCAAAATATCCTACCTTTTATATGTGAGCATGTTAAACTCTTCTTTTAATTAAATATATTATTATCTAATAAAGTGAATTTGAATACATTTATTTTAACCTGCTTTTTTTAATTAATTTTGTTAGATTTAACATTAATTTAACAACTTAATATATTTACAAAATATAATTTGTGATAAATTAGTATAAAGAACATTGTCTTAATTATTTTATTAGCAATTATTGATAAATTTAATATTTATATAATAATTGAAGGCATTTTTAGTAAACTTACCAGTTACGATATTATACGATACAGTCAAATCAAACACAAAAAATATTATTAAAGAATTCTATATTAAAGATTATGTCCTTGAATTTTGCAATAGTTGTAATATCCTGGTGTAGATTCATATTTCGTTTTTTGGATAATTTATTTCTTTCTGTCTTTCTTTATTGTATATATTAATCCAAACCTCTTGTAGGAGGCTTTTTGGATAATTATTTCTTTTTGTCTTTCTTCCTTGTAAATATTAATCCAAACCTCTTGTAGGAGTGGTCTAGCTATATATATTTTCACTTTCAATTTAGTTATAGTAGATCCAATTTTGGACATAGTTGTCTTATCTACAATAATATAGATACCATTTGGTTTCACAATATTACATAAGATAATCTACTCAAAAAAATGTCAATATAAATCGGGAAGGTTAATCCACATCGAGGCTATAATTATTTCAGCTATAGATTTGAAATTTGCAGACCATTCGAGAAGTTTTATCCTCATGCTCCTGACAGCAACAAACGTCTTTAAAAAATTATATTACGATCTTCTTTCATATCAAAATCAAAAGACATGTTTGAGGTTTTAAGCCTCCATTCTAATAGAGTCCTTCGGGGGGATAAGCTTCTTAAACTCAATTATGATACATTTTATTGATGATTGATTTTATTCTTGAAAATTTGCTGACAATAGTGAGGTGACAGAAGTTAGCTAACAGAGCATGTTCCTCGTTTATAAAGCTAATAACATATTTTCCATCACCTAGTTTATACGGGTTGTCTGGAGCTGATTTTTTTTTTCCGAAGAGGTTCTATTATTATTTATTCCTCAAAATATAAAGGCATGGTTTAGAAGTGTATCACTAATGAATTTGATGACAAAAATTGAATCAATTTGAATTTTTTACCTGAATTAGTGTTAAGATTGAGACGAAAGAAAAAGAAAATCAATATCAAAACTATTTTGGATGGGGTTAGATTGTTACATGTTCATGTCAAGAGAAGGAGATAGAGTAGTCGAAAGTTGCTCCTCAGGGATCACCATAAGGCATTGAATCCCTGAAAGGGACCGTTGCAGATTATCATTGGGATTAATAGAATTATCGGAAAAAAAGGAGTACAGAAAAGTGCGAGCTTAAAGAAATATTATTTTAAAAAAAAAAAAGATGGTAATTTTTCTTTTTGAAAAGTTTTTTACTTTTATGTATAAGGATTTTATTTAAATAAACCCTCCAAATTTAAATAGTAATTTTTTTAACAATTACTAATAGTATCCATTTCATAAATAACATCAATTTTCAAATTAAATTCGAATAAGAAGAAGAAACATTACTTATAAGAAAGAAGGGGAGCCTTGGAGTAACTGGTAAAGTTGCTGCGTACAATAGACCCTTGTGGTCGGGCCCTTTCCCGGACCCTACTAAGAAAAAGAAAGGATTTGACTGGTGGGGGTTAGTTTTCTTTTTGGATATTTTCTTACTTTTATATGTGAGGAGCTTTATGTAAATAAACAAAATTTAATACTTAATAAAGACACTTTTTAGCCTCATTAGCACTAATACAAAGTATGTCCTTTTTCTTTTTAAATTAAGACTCACAAGTCAAAAAAATCTTTTAATTTGAAGTTTCAATTTGCTTGAGTATACGTGATAAATTCCATTAACATCTAATAAAATTCTTAAGAATATGTTAGATCAGATCAAAAGTCTTCATCTTATAAATTTAATAAAGAATCATATATATTCAGACGTTATAGTAAAATATATAAAAAAAATAAATTATAAGTTTTCAGTTGAAGAGATTATTTGAGTTAAAACTTCTAACAAAATTTTAATAATATTTTCAAAAAAAAAAATATTCATGGCAAAAATATATTAGTCCTTTTTTGGCAATCTAAATTACAAAAACAATCTCAATTGTTGATGTAAATTATCCTAAAAATAAATACGTATTGTTTACAACATACTTCAAATGGTGATAAAATTGAGTGACCGTAATATATAGATATATATTTTAATTCGTCTCAGATTCAATATGGGATGATTAAATATTTTGTCATTCATTCCCATCCAATCAAAAAAGACTTTTTTTAATTTTTTTTGATTTTTTTCTGGATTTTGATGAGTTGTAAGATAAAAAGCCCATTTTTTTTTTATCAATTTTCTCAATTATTTGATAATTATTAATATCAATTTTAGTATTTGGATTACTATTGGTATCGATCCAGCTGATATTATATCATTCAATTTTGGGTGTGCACAAGTAGATATTTAAACTTGTATAAAGTTAAACAAATAAATATATGCGTCCTATATGGTGTCTCGCGTAAATAGTCATGTAGGATATAACATAGGATCCACTTGTTTATTTGTTAAACTCTATACAAATTTAAATATATTTTATATATAATTAAATTAAAAAATATAAATATAAATTAATATTAAAACAAATGACACGTTTATATATTATGCAAATTGAGCGTATGATATGGTTTCTTACTTACCGTTATGGTAAGATTTAGCTATCAGAAATGCACGTTAAAAGTTGAACAAAGTCGTCACAGATACCGACAACTCGAGAAGGAAAAAAGTATAGAAAAAGAAAAAAAACATGGAACTAAAGCTCTCACGTACTAATTAGAGAGTGAAGCCAACGACAAGTACCACCCACCACCCCACCCCCACCCCACCCACCCACCCAGCTCCCACAGAGTGAGGATTTCTGAGCCCCAAAAATGGCGAATGAAACTTCTAGATATCAAATTTATTCATTGAGGATTTCATTGTTTGGGTTATTGGTTCCTCATTTGTTAGCTGATGCAAGCTGTTTTTGCTCATAGTGAGGATTTATTGTTGTTGCTGTTGTTGTTCAGCTCTGTTGCTGTTTCGATCTAGCCGTTGGTTTGTTCAATTTCTTCAGATCTGAACGGTGTTTAGTGATGTTGGACTTGACAAAGCTACTGTTCTTCCCCCCTTGTGCTAGTGAGTACTTTTGCTTTTCCCGGTTTTAAGTATCTTTTCGTTTTTTCTAGTGTTTCCTGGTAGCTGCACCAGTAGTATTTGGATATAAATTGTGCAATGGGAACTGTTTACTGATGCATTTTGGACCAAATTACTTGTTTGTTATTGATTTAGTTGGTTAATTTAGGGTTAATTACTAGAAAATTGATCTCTGATTGCAAAGGATTAAAATTGCAGCTGGAAGCTTGAGGGTAAATGATTTCCTGCTTTCTTCTTAGCTGAAACTAGTTATTGGAATCGAATATTTTTTTCTTTGAGTTGTGAGCTGGCAATGAAGAGTAAGTAGCATTCCATTTCTAAAATTGTAAAATTAGAAAATTAATGCGAAAGAAGATGAAGAATCTCAATAGATTTATGTGTGTGTGTGTGTTCGCGTGCAAAAAGAAATTAGCTGTGGGAGCGTATAAATGTGTGGCTATAGGCGGATTTGAAGGAAAAGCAGCAGCAGCAGCTCAAAACTAAGTTTGGAATACTAA
This sequence comes from Jaltomata sinuosa, assembly GCA_003996215.1. NCBI lineage: Eukaryota > Viridiplantae > Streptophyta > Magnoliopsida > Solanales > Solanaceae > Jaltomata > Jaltomata sinuosa. The sequence goes on along the minus strand of QJPP01000123.1, from coordinate 382,228 downwards.
TGCCTGTACTTATTAGCTCTATGGTGTTGCTACCAAAACTAAGTTGCAGAAACTAGTAGCAAATCTCTAAGGAACCAAGAAAAGGGATCTGCTCCTGAAAAAGAATTGCAGGGGAAACTAAAGAGAAGAAGCTAGAGAGGGAGAGAGATATTGATATTATTTCACAATAATCCCCAATGTACAAGTCCCCTTTGTTTATACTGTAATCAAGCAGCTAAACTGCTCAACTGACTTAATTCTCCTCTAATGAATTAATAATGTGTTACTACATTTCAGTGTGTGACAATTACATCCCTTACTTATTTGCCGAGGGTCTATTGGAAACAACCTTTCTACCCCACCAAAGGTAGGGGTAAGGTCTTCGCACACCCCACCCTCCCCAGACCACACTTGTGGGAGCACACTGGGTATGTTGTTGTTGTTGTATCTCATCTTTGAAATTGAATATAACATATGTAAATTGGAAAATGTATACAAAGTGAATATATTGATAGCATTTCTCAACTCCTCACAGGCTTAGGTTGAATATCTACTGCATATACTTTTTGTACACCTAACATTATCTTGATGTTGGTTTTTACTATTAATGATATCCATAATTTTAGTATGAAAAAGTGACGCAAATAGTTACTTCTCAATTTCAAAACAGTGTTTTCTCATAGAATTGAAGGTTTAAATAGTGTGATTCTTTGGAGAAGACTAGGACATTGTCACATTTTCCTTCCTATTCAGAACAAACAGAAATATTTAGGCGTACGTATTTATAGATTTGTCTGGAACCACCATGGATTGTGCAAGGTATTACCCTTCATTAAGGCACTTTAGTGGGGCCATCTCCATTTGTCACCTTTGCCTTTATCTCTTTTTTTTTCCTTAGGATATTTGTGATGACCATTAATTTCTTCCTTTTAGATGCAAACTTTTAAAGTTAGAATGGAGTAATTTATTGTGACCAACTTGACTATTTGATCCCTGATAGATGTTATTTTGTTGTATTGGTGCTGTTTCTGCTGTAATCTCTGCTCATTATTCAGTTATGTTGGTTGTTAACTTAATTTATATAACTTGGTTGTTAAAATGAATTTCAGGGGTATCAGAGAGGGGCCAATCTTTGACGCTGAAGCATTTAACCATTTTATTTTATGTCTTGTGCATCACTAATGCCGAGTTGCCTGATAAGCCATTTGAGCAACAGCCTGTTTCTCCAGTCAACAAACCTGTTGAAGCACCTGGCATACCTGATCTGCCCCTGCCGGCAGACGTACCTGCTTTTCATAGGCAGCATAGGAAACATTCTCCTCATGGTGCGCCATGGCTTGGGCTAGCTCCAGCTCAGCCTCCTGATTATGGTCCTTTAGTAACTGCTGCGCACCCTCCTTCCAGTTCCAGCTTATCGAAGCCATCAATGAAGAAAAATGGATTGGTGCCTCCTAGTGCTGGCCTTGCACCTCCACATTCGGCAGAGATTGCTCCTTCACAATCCAGTCCTAGTACTCTACCCGCTGGTTTGGCTCAGCCACCACTTTCTCCTCACACTTCCAGTAAGAATCTTTCGTTTTAATGAATTTCGTCCGAAGACCTGCTGTGTCCTAGCGTATATATGTCCTATTTCCTCTGTTTTCACAAAAAAAAAACGAGGGGGGAGAAGCAGGCAGTAATAGATACAAGGGTCATAATTTTGGGGTTATACATTATAATATATAGGGAAGGAAAGCTTCATAAGCGGAAAGGAAACTACATAAAAAGTACCATAAACCATTTGATTTTAGAAATAAAGAGTCTGGATGGATTAGGCTTTGAAATTGGTTCCAGAATTGGTTTTGGATGCACTGGTTTTTGGCTTTGTTTCCGGAAATAATTGCGAGTGATTGGATTTATTTTCTGGAAGAATTGGGTTCAAAAAGTGATGGTGTTTGGATTTACTCGTTTCCAGAATCTATGAATTATAAACTTTTGAAAACAATCTCAAGCTGAAAATGGTTTACACTTTCATATGGTTAGAAATTACTAATAAAAATCAGTTTTCTTAAATTGCTGCTGCCAAACTTTCCTCTGAATCGGTGAAAAATCATAGAACACCACTTTCTCTCTATATGGACCCAACGGTGAGAAACAACAAAAAAGTGAGTGGGGGGTTGGGGACGGGGACGGGGACGGGCCAGGCCATAAATCTAAAAAGTGTTCGATACTTAAATGCAAGGACCTGAATGAAAAAGAGGCCATAATTTAATGTTGAGAAATCAGAATCCATTGTTGGTTTTGTTTGGAAGAGCTGATTTCCAAAAACGACCGCTGGTTTCCAAAATGGTTTTATACCCAAACAACACTAGTGTTTCGTTTCCAAAATCAATCCTTTTGGTTTTGAAACCAAAAACAGCTTAAAACATACTGAAAATTGTGACTTTACCTTTCTCAGAAATACTGAAAATTGTGTTTAAAAAGTCAGAAAACACAACTTGATTATCCAAGTTACAATATTACATAAATAAAGATAATGGGAGTGTGATATTTCAAATATATTCCCAATGGTAGAACTTACAGGACGCACTTAAATACTGACTCATTAGCTAACTATTCTTTGGTGTGGCTAAGTTCAAAAATATGTAAAAATTAAAACCCATCTCTTTATAATGTGTCAGCAAAGTTGTTGCTCTTTTCTCTCCCCCATGAAGATATATCTCCACATTTATGTGCATTTTTTTCTTTCTCATTTTGGCAGACTGTTGTGGACCAGATATGGTGCTCAAACGAGGAAGCCAGGACTGCCAGTGTGTTTACCCATTAAAGATCGACCTTCTTCTCTTGAATGTCTCATCAAATCCTAATTGGAAACTTTTTCTAAATGAATTTGCTTCACAATTAGGTTTAAGGGTGTCTCAAATTGAGCTAATTAACTTTTACATGGTGGATCTTTCAAAGCTAAATATATCCATGGATATCACACCAGACAAGGGAGTTAGCTTATCATCTGATGAAGCTTTTGCAGTAAACTCTTCGTTATCAATGCATAAGATCCAACTAGACCCAACACTAGTGGGTGGATACCAATTGCTCAACATTACCTTGTTTAAGCCACCAGTTTCATCACAAGGTACTTGCTTCTGGTTTTATTTCACACCTGATGTGCAGATAATTTTCTCTAGTACAGGCTGATTTGGGGGTCGGGTGGGGGTGGGTGGATTTTATCAACCTCTCAATTCAAAGATATTTTCCTATTTCTTGAATAACTCTTTCTTGGATATGCAGCTCCTCGTTCTGCTATGTCACCAGTCGAAGCAGCTCCGAATCTGCCTTCAGCTCCTGCAGTAGCAGTGTCTTCGCACAAAGGGAGACATCCGAGTTTAATTCTTATTGTTGGGATTGTTGCTGGCGTCTTAATCGTCACTATCCTATCAACAATCTTTATTTGTTTCTGTGGATCTAATCATGGACAGAAGAAAGGCTCCCATAAAGAAGCTGGTAAGTGATCCTGTATATTCCGTGGACTTATGAAACTATCCTGGATTTGGACTGTCTTCTTCTTAAAGTTCCACCCGCTAGGAACATAAATTTGGATGCTCAACAGGATGAAAAAGGCTCTCTCTTGTTAACTAGGATTAGTGTTACTTGAGAATTAGTTGAAGCTTGATCAATAACTCTAGCAAACTTCTAACTTCTGGTCAAACAAGACAGAAAAAAGTCTGTAGAAGGCTTTATTGATCTTTCATTCATAAGTAATGTTATTTATGAGTTTTCTCCCTATCTGCGGAACTTTGGTTGCATATGGCATCTTGAGCTCTCATAAATTCCTGTCTACGAGCTACTTAAAATGGTTATTCTACTTGAATACTGGTGGCTTAAACCCACAATACTGGTGTTATTTAACACCCACAATGCTATACTTGACTATCAGTTTCCTTTGAACCAAAATATCGTTAAATGCTGATAATAATGAAGAAACTGGAACTCCATGAAACTATTCTCTGCTAAACAGGGATATTTTTATTGGTTCTTTATATGCACGATGTTGAAACTATAATGAGATGTTTTTGTTTTTTACTTGTCGCACCACCTAATCTCTAGCCTTATAAACTTTCACTTGTATTTCAATTTCTTGACAGAAAAACCAATGCGTGCGGACACTGTTCCAGCTCAGGGATCGTTTTCCCATCCAACTAGTACACGGTTTCTTCCATATGAAGAACTGAAAGAAGCTACAAATAACTTTGCACCATCTAGTATACTTGGAGAGGGCGGCTTTGGCAAAGTTTACAAGGGCGTGCTTAGTGATGGTACTGCTGTTGCAATAAAAAGACTTACTAGTGGAGGCCAACAAGGAGGTAAAGAGTTTCTAGTTGAGGTTGAGATGCTTAGTAGGCTGCATCACCGTAATCTTGTGAAGCTTGTTGGTTACTTTAGCAGTCGGGAGTCCTCACAGAACCTACTGTGTTATGAGCTTGTTTCAAATGGGAGTTTAGAGGCTTGGCTTCATGGTAAGTATTTTTTGTCACTTTATCCTTTGTCAACTTAACAACTAAAGAGCTACAGCATCTGCCTTGCTATTTTAGTTTGTAATTTGCTTATCTGGTAAGAAGTCACATAAAGGAAAGGTAACTCCAACTATAACGTGTTCAGCACTCCTTATATGGCCTGTCTATTGCAGATGCAAATAAATATGAATTCTCACATATGTTGTACAAAGTCTCGAAAGTCATTACAATGGTTTTTAGCTATTCTACCATTACCCTAAAACTTGGAGTGGATATTTAGATTCTATAATGCGGTATTATAGTATGTAGAGATCCTTCAAGTGTCATCCCTCATAAAAAATGAATTTGCATGTCTTGGGCCCAGGGAAAAAATTAGGCCTGCGCCTGAGCAGGAGGTGTTAAGCGAACAGTTAAAAGTGTCCTCTTTCTAACGGTTTAAGTTTATTGACAAGGTGGTTGCACAAATCAGTGTTGTGACCTATTCAACTTATCAAGTAGTTTAACAAAAATGTAGTTTAACAATTGCACTCTCTTGCTGCAGGCCACTTAGGATTAAACAGCCCACTGGATTGGGACACAAGAATGAAAATTGCGCTTGATGCAGCGAGAGGACTTGCATACTTGCACGAAGATTCTCAACCGTGTGTAATCCATAGAGATTTTAAGGCATCAAATATATTGCTCGAGAACAACTTTCATGCTAAAGTTGCTGATTTTGGCCTTGCAAAACAGGCCCCGGAAGGCCAGGCAAATTATCTCTCAACTCGTGTTATGGGCACATTTGGGTTAGTGTTTCTTTGTTATCACATGCTTCTCTAAGATATGACATTGACTAATTTGGAAAGCACTGTTTTGCAGGTATGTAGCCCCTGAATATGCCATGACTGGGCACCTACTGGTAAAAAGTGATGTGTACAGCTATGGGGTTGTCCTTCTTGAACTGTTGACAGGAAGGAGGCCTGTAGATATGGCACAACCATCAGGGCAGGAGAATCTTGTCACTTGGGTAAGCGTTATGCTGTTGGTACTTTCTTATGCTATTACATTCCTTACTTCAGATCATGCAAGTGTAGTTGTGCATTTACTGATCTTCAGAATTCAAGTCTCCATATGTTCCCCTTTTGGTTACTTTTCAAAATTAGAAACTTATTTTGTCGTTGGACTCTCCTTGAAAAAGGTTGTAAAAAGAAAGGGCTCTATTTTGTTTTCAGGCTAGACCAATACTTAGAGACAGAGATCGTTTGGAAGAACTTGCTGATCCAAGGCTTGAGGGGAAGTACCCAAAGGAGGATTTTGTGCGGGTTTGCACAATTGCAGCAGCTTGTGTTGCTCCGGAAGCTAGCCAACGGCCTACAATGGGAGAAGTGGTTCAATCGCTCAAAATGGTTCAGCGGGTAACTGAGTACCAGGATACTACTATAAATTCAGGCGCTCGACCTAACTTAAGGCAGTCATCTACAACCTTTGAATCAGATGGTACCTCGTCTATGTTTTCTTCTGGTCCATACTCTGGTTTGAGTGTCTTCGAGAATGACGTATCTAGGGCAGCTGTATTCTCAGAAGATCTTCATGAAGGAAGATGAACATTGTCGGAAGGCCTTCCAATGCTCTGATCTTTCAATCGCAATGCAGCAGAACGGGAGAATTTGAAGTGGGTTGGCTGAAGTGAGACAGATCCTGCACAGTGGATCTGCCAATGCTTTGGAGAATCTATTGGTTTCTTTCATCCCCTGTAGAGATCCCACTATTCAATTTTCCCTCTATGGCCATTCTCTACTTGTTGGATGAGAGCCTGTATATATGTATTGGTTGATATTTGATGGCAGTGGTTCAGTTGAAGTGGGATAAAAGTTGAATTTCTTCTTAAGTTTTTTTTTTGTCTGATGCCCCTGTTGTAAATTCCTCTTTATCCTTAATTTTTACTAACTTTTAAGGACTGTCACTTATCATGGATTATCCTTACTACTGGTTAGCTAAGCAAAACTCAACTGGATAAGGAATTGTTTAGGGTGCAAGTGAGAAAGAGTATTTTGAGATTGTAAAAATTAGTGGCACAGTACCTTGAGTTTGTAAAAATATGTGCACTTATTTCATGGAAAAAAATATGTCTTTTAAAGGCATCAAAACCACCTTAAACTATACCCGAAATGTCGAAGACACACCTAAACTATACCCCCGCGACACCCACACCTAGGCGTGTTAAACTCAGTCGTTTGTAGCGCTTCAAACTTAAAGAAGAACGTTTTAAAGTAGATTTTTAATCCCCGAATGATAATAATCTCATCCCCCACATCTTATAACTCGATTGAAGAACCCTAATTGCTACAAACCCAATTGAAGAACCCTAAATTTTAAGGCTCAAATTGCTCACCCAAAATCGTAATTGAAGCTAGATTCTTTGAAGAAAAGGTAACTAAATTCTTTTACCCTTTTGATTACTTATCCTATTTTATCAAATTGAGAGAAAGTATTGTTCTTTTCTCTAAATATTTTTCTTCGATTTTGGATAATGTCATCAAATGGAGCAATCTCAGTTGTTTTTTTCTTCTTTGATTGGCTTTCATGTTAATCAAGGTACTGTAATGGCTAGAATACGCTTGAGTAGACTTTGTAAGCAAGAAGAAGATCATGAGTTGGAAGAAGTGCGATGCAAACATGAATTTCTTTTGCCTTTGTTGACCTCATGGATCCCAAGAAATCCTGGTAGAAGATATTGGGGTTGTCCATACTATGGGGTAAGTGAATTTTTCTTCAAAAGTTGATCTTGAACTCTATACGAATTTAATTGCTTTCATTTTAGAATGCTAAATCATGCGATTTTTGGCTCTGAAAAGATGACTATTGATCCAAGATCCAAATTTGTTATTCCTAAATTGTTGGGAAGAATTGGTGAGCTTGAGCAAAGAGTTGAATCTTCTGCAAAATTTGACACTTATGAACAAAATAGAGTTGATGACAAGCCTACTAGGACAACCAAATCAGTGAAAAGCAAAATAGATATGAACAAAATGGAGTTGCAGCTGGATAATTTTGAAGATGATTTGAAGAAGATGAAAGCAAATGAGAAGAAATGAAAGATCAAATTGGCTAAGTCCAAGAAAAGGGAGAAACAACTCTGGATTACTCTCATTTGTGTTTGTATTTTAGGTGTTAGTGTTCTATTCAATACATGTACTTGAAAGGAGACCCAAGAATGCTGCCATTAAGGCTGAATGTAGTTGTTTTTGCCATGTTCTGAGGGGTTGCAATTAGGGGTGTCAATGGTTTTAGAAAAACTGACGTAACCGACTGAACCGAATCGTACCGAACCAATTTTTAGGTTTCTTTAATAAAACCGACGATTTTTATATAAGTTTATAACCGTACTGAATAATTGGGTAGGTTTTTTATTTTATAAAAATTAACCAAAAAAATATCGAACCTTACCGAATAATACATGTGTAAATATATTATATCATATATTAAGTATAGAAATAATAAAATATTAATTTTTTTGCTTAGGACCCAGGGTGATGGAAAACGGCAACATAATTAACACTCAAAATTCTAATTTTGAAACTTATTATACTACTCTAATCGAAACTAAATTAGTGCTAAAATTTCAACTTTCGAGTAATAACTAATAAGCTACAATGTATTCCAATGATATTAAATAACAAGCACATGTTAATAGATATTTTTCCTCTTTTATGATTTAAATTTCTCTTATTCGATAATTAATTTGAATATGACTCAATTCTTGAGTTTCATCTTCATTGATTTCTTTCCGCTTGTGTAATCTACATTATATTTTTTTGTCTATGTTTAATATTATTTTACACTATCGTAAAATAATGGGATGAATTTCTGTTCTTGTTTTCTTTTCATGTTTTCTTGATTCATCATCTTTTATACAAGTATATATGATAGAATGATCTAACTTTTATAATTTTTTTTTAAAAATACCGAAAATTAACCAAACCGTACCGATACCGAAGAAAAACCGAGGTGATGAGACGGTTTTGAAAAGTCTAATTTTGATTATATAAAAAAAATAACCAAAAAATTGATATGGTACAAATTTTATAAAATAGCCGCCCGAACCATACCGTTGACACCCCTAGTTGCAATTGTAAGTTTGTAATGAACCTTAACAGTTTTTTGTTCAATCAATTGGTAATATTTCTGATGTAATATGACCTTTTTAGTTTTGATGATTGACAAACACTTAGGGGGACCTGGTACCCTTAGCGGCCTTGAAGAACGTAGCCTTGAAGAATAACCAATATGGTACAACCGTGACTTGTACTTTCTGCAGCTTTTGGACTGTGTTTCTTCAGTCCTTGGAATCCGCTGGACCAACATCAATGTGTTAAGGTTTTGACTCTCTCATTTATAAACATTGAGACACTTTAGCCAAAACCTAGTTTTTGCAATCCAAGTTCTTCATCTAAAAGCAAAGGTTGCTCAAGCTCCAAAAGGAAACAGAAGCTCACTGATCAAGGGACCTGATCGTGATCAAGATGAAGTCAATGGTTTCTTGTCTTTAGTTGAGTCTTTTGTATTTTGTTTTCACATTGTAAAACATCAACTAGAGTTAGTTGACTGTGTGAAGTTGTATTAGCTAGAGTTAGTTAATACTTGACGATGCAGTAGAGTTATTGCATTTGACATTGTAATATAGTTATTGCAGTGTAGGGGATTAAGAGTTTAATCCATAGGGTTACTGGAGTCTGTAATTCGGAGTTGCTCAGTTGTTATAGTGAAGTTTGGTTGGTGAAATCCTACTGGGGTAGGTCGTGATTTTACTCCCTTGAGCAAGGAGGTTTCCACGTAAAAGTCTAGTGTTCTTTACTTTTTGTTATTTCACTTTCTTACTAGTAACTACAATTCTAGTAAGAGGACCTGGTCCCCTGACTCTCGGTGGACCCATACAAGCCATCAATTGGTATCAGAGACAGGGCTTTCTAAAAGGTTAACACCTAGAAATATTTTACTCGAAATGGCAGCTCCACCAAACCTTGAAGAAGGACAGTCAACCACCAGACCACCTAGGTTTAATGGACAGTTCTATGGATGGTGGAAGACGAGAATGCACGATTTCATCATGGCTGAAGATAGTGAGTTATGGGACGTCATTTGTGATGGTCCCTATGTTCCCGTGAAGACTATCACAGTTGGTGAAGAAACAAAATATGTTCCCAAAACAAGAAAGGAATATGTTGACGCTGATAGGAAGCATATAGAGAAGAACTTCAAGGCAAAGAAGTTGCTAGTTTGTGGGATTGGTGCTGAATAGTATAATCGCATCTCGGCATGTGACACAGGCCAGAAGATATGGCATGCTTTGCAAACATCTCATGAAGAGACCAGCCAGGTCAAGCAGTCCAAGATAGACATGCTCACGACTCAATATGAGTTGTTCAGGATGAATGAAGGAGAATCTATTCAAGAAATGCATACTAGATTCACCTCCATCATTAATGAACTCCATTGTTTTGGAGATGGGATCAAACCAAGCAAGCTTGTCAGAAAGATCTTGAGTGTCCTACCCTCCTCCTGGGAAAGCAAAGTCAATGCCATCACTGAAGCTAAAGACCTTCAGACTCTAACAATGGACAAGCTAATAGGAAATCTAAAAACCTATGAGCTCAAAAAACAACAGGATCAAGAACGACAACAACCCAAGAAGGACAAAAGCTTGGCTCTCAAAGCTGTTAAAAGTGACTCAAGTGGTGATGAATCTGACATGGCATACATCACCAGACGCTTTCAAAAGATGATTATAAGAAATGGTGGTTTCTCATCAAAAAGGAACTCAAGCAAGTTGTTCAAAGGAAATGACTGTTGTCACAAGTGTGGAAAACATGTACATTTCATTAAGGATTTCCCTCTTCACAAACAAGAGTACAAAGATTATGCCAAGAACAACTATGAGAAGGGACGAAAGAGGTACCCGGTCCCTGAAAAGCTCAAAAGGAAGGAAATGGCTGATATTGTGGTAAAGCAGGCCTTAGCTGCTTGGGGTTAATCCTCCAGTGAATCAGATCACGAGGAAGCTCCAGAGGATGCATCCATGCTGGTCATTGAATATCGAACATCCATGTCACTCCCCGAGGTTATCCCCTATACATAACACGGGACTCGGGACCACAAGTGTCCCAAGCTAACCCTTGGTCATAGCATTCTCAAGTATATAGACAAGATAAGCAGAAGCATAATAGATACAACTCGGAATAGCGTAAGTAGAAGTCAAAGTAGAAGTCAAGGCAAAGGAGTACATCATCCATAAAGCAAACTTAATACTATCTAAGTCTGAAAAGCCTCTACTCAAGACATGAAGAGTTGCTAGGACAAGACCCTAGCTAACTCGAATATACGGAATAAGACTAACATAAACTAAGAACATAACTAGTCCTCGACCTAAGAGGACTCACTAACAACTGACTGAAGAAGTGGCTCGGGAACCTCTAGCCACGAATCTGAGACGGTAACCCTGAATCTGCATCATCAAAAGATGCAGCGTAATATGCGTTAGTACTATGGAATGTACTAAGTATGTGAGCGATGCATGAATCATGATAAAATAGTTTAAAAACATGCTTAAGAATGAACTTGTTACTTAAAGAAGGACCATAAATAGATATCAAGGTATAAAGCATAAAACATGAAATAAAGCTTAAGTTTCATAATATAAATTCATATAGCTTCATTGCTTGAAAATAAACATGTGGGAGTTTTTCATAACAGACATAAACCATGCTGAGCTACATGGAGTCCAGTATCTTGCACCCACACTGAAAGAGTTGTCCTAATCGGCCAAGGTTAGAACTATGTCATACCAGGATCCTGTCATAATAAGCCTCAACACGGACAACCTGCGGTGGCAATGTAGTTTTGGACTTGGGTTATCTAAACCCTCGTCTCTCAGTGCTAAATACTACTCTCAAAATATAATAATAACATGAGCTCATATACATGTGACATATCTAATGCCAAACTTGTTCATACTTGTTCTTACTTGTTCATACCCCGGATCGTCATACTACTCATGAGTTTTAGTTTAGGAAATGGCTCATGAGTATTGATGGAACATCGGGTGTCTTGCCTTGCATCATACATGGAAAGAAACTTGCATAATTCATGACTTGTAAAATTTGCATGGCTCTAGTTCAATTTCATAAAACATATACTTTCATAGAACATAGGAACTAGGCATGCACATGCTTGAAAATCCATAAGGAGCATGCTATCAAAATCCAATTTACTTAAATCAATTTCATGCATGTAGAAATTCCCATGGTTAAGCTTTAATAAAACCCCATATAAAACCATGCAATTTAGTAGAGTTTTCATAATCAAATCATGAGAAGATCATATTTAGCAAAACCCATAAGAATTGGATAAGAACCCTAATTTGAAAATCATGAAATCAAAAATAGAATTAGGGGTTTTTGGAACAAGGGTGAAAGGAACCCATTGTTTATTACCCACACACCTTGGTGAAAGATTACCCACTTGAATTGAAAAGACTTAGGAGGCTTGAACTTGAAGCTTGGAGACTTGAGCTTGAGAGAAGATTTTCCTTTTTGAGTGAAGAATGAGGAGCTTAAGATAGACTTAGGATAATATGGGTGAAAACCCTTCTAAAAGTAGTCAAAACGACTTCACTTAATACATAATAGGGTGAGAAATGACCAAAATATCCCTGGGAATTAATGGGGAAAAAGCTAGAAAATGGTCAACTTACAGTGACCACGAATCCATCTACGAGTCATCAAATGGACGATGAGTCGTGGTTCACAGTCGTACAACTCAGGCTTGAAAATCAAGCTGTAGATCCATTTCTCCGGGTCAGCAGGACGGATCAGTAGAATAGATCATGAGTCATCGAATAGAGTCATAGAACTCAAGAAGCTTAGTTGACTCCGATCAAACCACGAGTCAAACTACGATCCGTCGTTCAGACGATGAGTCGTAGACTTGACTCTAGTCCCTGGGAACTTGGGAAAAATCATCCATCCTCTGAAGACTTTCCACGAGTCAACAGGACGGATCCGTGATTCAAACCATGGACCGTAGACTGGACTCGTGGATCCTGGGAACACTTGTCAGCCCTCAGGTCAAGTTCCACGAGTGTAACTATGACTCGTAAAATGAACTACGGTCCATGGAACCCACTCGTGGTTCTCAGACCAGAGGCTAAACCAGCAGGGACTGAACCACGAATGCCTTCCACGAGTCGTAGTTCAAACCACGATCCGTGGTTGGACCCGTAGACCCTAGAACATGGAGTTTTTCTGAAGTTTTTAACTTAGATAGCTGGATACGCTTACGGGGTGTTACAATATCTCCCTCTTGGGGATCATTCATCCTCGAATAAAGACTAAACAAGGGAAAACTGAGGAGAAAACATCCCAACCAAACATCATAACATAGAAATCAAGGGAATATCATGAAAACTGAACTTCTTAACTTGAAAACATGATAAACTAACTTCATAAAACATGGATGCATCCCAGAGTCATGAGAGGAACTGATAGAGTAGGGTCGGAGGAACATACTAAGGAGGAAACTATTACCTCAAGCTGGAGCGGGATCGAAATGGAAGAGATGAGGGTATTTGGCCTTCATGGCCTCTTCCGCTTCCCAAGTAGCACCTTCTACAAGCTGGTTCCTCCAAAGGACTTTTACCGATGCAACTTCTTTGTTTCTCAACCTCCAAACGTGACGATCAAGGATCTCAACGGGAACCTCTTCATAGGTGAGACTATCCTTCACACCCACATCTTTCAAGGGAACAATCAAGGCTGGATCACCAATGCACTTCTTCAATAAGGAAATATGGAAAACTGGATGAACTGCTTCTAACTCCGTTGGCAACTTCAACTCATAAGCAACACTACCAACTCTCCTCGAAATCTAACAAGGACCTATAAAACGGGGACTAAGCTTTCCTTTCTTGCCAAATCTTATTACACCCTTCATGGGTGATACCTTAAGGAAAACCCAATCATCAACTTCAAATTCCAACTCCCTTCTCCTCACATCCGCATAAGACTTATGTCGACTCTGAGTGGTCTTCAACCTTTCCCGAATAAGATGAACCTTCTCCATAGTCTCATGAACCGAATCTGGGTTAATCAAGGCTGCCTCACCAACCTCAAACCACCCAATAGGAGACCTACACCTCCGACCATAGAGTGCCATCTGAATACTAGAGTGAAAGTTGTTGTTGTAGGCAAACTCGATAAGAGGCAAATGATCATCCCAATTACCTTTGAGGTCGATCACACAAGCTCTTAAGATATCCTCCAAAGTCTGAATAGTATGCTCTGCCTGACTATCTATCTGAGGGTGAAAATCTGTGCTAAGCTTCACCTGAGTAACAAGACCTCTCTGAAACGATCTCCAAAATTGAGATGTAAACTGAGGACCTCTATCTGAAATGATGGGCTAAGGAACACCATGCAATCGAACTATCTCCCGAATAGTCTGGCATAATCGTCTGCTGAGTCAGTAGTCTTAACAACCAAGAAGTTGGATGACTTGGTCATCTGGTCGACGATCACCCAAATGGAGTCGTGTTGCCTTCGAGTATGAGACAAACCTGTAATGAAGTCCATATTGATTGTCTCCCAGTTCCAAGTGGGAAGGTCAATATCCTGAAGCATACCACCTAGCCTCTGGTTCTCTACCTTCACCTGCTGACAGTTGGGACACTTAGCCACAAACCCAGCTATGTCCTTTTTCATACAGTTCCATCAATAGACTTCCCGTAGATCACGATACATCTTAGTGGCACTCGGATGAATAGAATATCTAGAATTGTGGGCCTCAGTCAGAATCTGCTATCTCAATCCATCTACATCTGGCACACATAACCGACCCTGGTAGCGAAGCACACCATCTTCCCCTTGGGATAAAACCTCAACCCGCTGCTGATGAACCACACCCTTAAGTTGAAGTAGAATAGGATCCAAATCTTGTTTTGCCTTCACCTCCGCTACCAAAGATGATTCAGCACTATTTTGGACAATAACTCCACCTTCGGTCGAGTCCATAAGTCCCACCCCCAAATGGGCAAGTCAATGAACATCCTTCACCAACTCCTTCTTTCCATCTTCTACTAAGGCCACACTACCCATGCACAATCTACTCAAAGCATTCGCCACAACATTGGCTTTACCCAGGTGGTAAAGCACACTAATGTCATAATCCTTAAGGAGCTCAAGCCATCTCCTTTGTCGCAAATTCAACTCCTTCTGAGTAAACACATATTGGAGACTCTTGTGATCGGTGAACATATCCACATGAACACCATACAAGTAATGTCTCCAAATCTTCAAAACAAATACCATGGCTGCCAACTCAAGATCATGAGTAGGGTAGTTCTTCTCACGAGTCTTAAGCTGTCTAGAAACATAAGCAATCAACTTACCTCGTTGCATCAACACACAACCCAACTCGACTCTGGAAGCATCACAAAAAACACAAAGTCATCTAAACCCTCGGGTAGGGTCAGCACTGTAGCGGTGGTCAATCTAGTCTTCAATTCCTGAAAACTCTTCTCACACGAATCAGACCACTAAAATTTTACCTTTTTCTGAGTCAATCGAGTCAAATGTGAAGTAATGGAAGAGAAACCCTCCACAAACCTTCTGTAATAACCATCCAAACCCAAGAAGCTCTGAATATATGAAGGGGAAGTAGGTCTAGGCCAGTTCTTCACTGCCTCGATCTTTTTAGAATCCACTCGAATACCATCTCCCATCACAATGTGACCCAAAAAAGCTACAGACTGCATCCAGAACTCACACTTGCTAAACTTAGCAAACAACTAACGATCCTTGAGAGTCTGCAACACAATGCTCAAGTGTCCCGCATGCTCATCCTCGCTCCGAGAATAAATGAGGATGTCATCAATGAAAACAATCACAAACATATCCAGGTATGGCTTGAACACACGATTCATCAAATCCATAAAAGCTGCAGGAGCATTGGTTAGTCCAAAAGACATAACAATAAACTCATAATGACCATACCGAGTCCTGAAGGCTGTCTTCAGAATATCACACTCCCAAACCCGAAGCTGATGATAACCAGATCTAAGATCAATCTTGGAGAAAAAACTAGCACCCTGGAACTGATCAAACAAGTCATCAATCCTAGGAATGGGATACTTATTCTTGATTGTGACCTTGTTCAATTGGCGGTAGTCAATACACATCCTAAGAGAACCATCTTTCTTCCGAACAAATAAAACTGGGGCACCCCAAGGAGAAATACTAGGCCTGATGAAACCCTTGTCAAGCAAGTCCTTCAACTCTTTAAGTTGTGCGGGGGCCATTCTATAAGGAGGAATAGAGATAGGATTTGTATCTGAGAGGAGATCTATCCCAAAGTCAATCTCTCGCTCGAGAGGCACTCAGGGTAAATCATTGGGAAATACTTTGGGAAATTTGCTCACAACAGGAATATACTGAAGAGTTGGGGCTTTGGAATCCATGTCCACGACCCAAAACTATATGATAGACATAACCCGTAGAAATCATCTTCCTAGCCTGAAGATAGGATATACATCGACCCTTAGAAGAAGAGGGACTACCTTGCCATTCTAGGACAGGTTCATTAGGAAACTTGATACTGACTACAGGAGTATGACAATCAATCGAGGCATAACATGCATATAACCAATCCATACCAAGAATAACATCAAAATCAGTCATCTTCAACTCTACTAAATCCGCTGAAGTGACTCTATGAAGAACTGAGATAGGGCAATTTTGGTAGACTCTTTCGGCTAGGAATGACTCACCAACAAGAGTAGAAACATGAAAGGGTTCTAAAAGCATTTCAGGATGAACCTCGAACTTACAAGCCACATAAGGGGTCACAAAAGATAAAGAGGCACCGGGATCCAACAAAGCATACACATCAAGAGAGAAGACTTTCAACATACCGGTAACCACATCTGGAGAACTCTCCTGATCCTGACGGGAGGACATAACATAAATATGGTTCTGGCGCTGTCCACCAGAACTAGAAGCTGCGCCCTGGCTGGCCTAACTTCTGAAACTGCTGGGGCCGACTGAGTCCTACCACCACCCTGCCCTTTCTTAGCCGAAGGGCAATCTCTAAGCAGATGTCCAGTCTGTCCACACCCATAACATACACCCGTTCCCAAACGACACTCTCCCGGGTGATTCTTCCCACACCTGGTACAAATAGGGAAAGAAGGCCCCTTAGCAACACTACCCTGAGACTGGGCATAGGATCTTGGTCCTTTACCACTATGATCATGACGAGGCCTCTAGGCCTTAGTAGGAGCACGAGAAGAAGAATGAACGGATCCTGATGACTTCTTCTGGAAAGAGGAGCGATGTCCGCCACCAGACCTATGATGACCAAAACCTGATCCTTCGAACCTAGCCCTCTTGTTCTCCCTCGCCATCTCCCTAAGCTTGTCACCCTCAATATGATGGGTATGATTCATAAGTCGGGAAATGTTCATATCACTCAGAAGCAAAGCAGACCTACACTCCTTCTTCACCAAATTAGAAACTCCATAGATAAACTTGCTCATTTGATCATGTGGATCCGCTACCATAGAGGGGGCATATCTAGACAACTGAGTGAACTTCAAATTATACTCTTGGACCGACATCAAACCCTGTCTCAAGTTCACAAACTCTTCCACTTTTTCTTGCCTAAACTCCCGGGGAAAGAACCTATCAAGAAAGGCCCTCTCAAAACACTCCCAAGTCGCGGGGACCGCGTCCCTCACTCTAGCCTCCTTCCATTGAGTGAACCAAATGTAAGCTACATCCTTGAGTTGATAGGATGCAAGCTCAACACAATCAACACCCACTACTTGCATAACCTCAAAGATCTTCTTCACCTCATCAACAAAGTTGAGCGGGTCCTCTCCCACTTTCGAGCCCCAAAACTCCGGCGGATTCATTCGGATAAAGTCACGAACTCAGGCCGCTACCCCACCTTAAGGATGGACGAGGGTAGGAGCCTGTTGATTTGCCAAAGTCTGAGACAATAAGTGGATAGCATTCCTAAACTCGTCATTCGTGACATCAGGGATCACAACTTGAGGAGCGGCATTTCAACCGACTCGAGAAGGCATAGCACATCGAAGAGGCATATTCTGAAACACATAAGATAAGGATTATAGGAACATCAAAGTTAAGATCTATCCTATGACGTGATCATGAAAGAAGCGAAGTCTTCCTAAAATATCTCATAGCTTCCCTCTCATATGTGTGGCACACTTTACACACATGAAAGAGATTCTACTCGATGCGGCTTTTTAGACATCCTAGGACACTTGAACCTGAGGCTCTGATACCAAGTTTGTCAAGCCTCGAGGTTATCCTCTAGACGTAACATGAGACTCGGGACTGCAAGTGTCCCAAGCTAACCCTTGGTCATAACATTCTCAAGTATATAGACAAGATAAACGGAAGCATAATAGAGACAACTCAGAATAGCATAAGTAGTGTCATGCCCTATTTTTACCAAGGTTAGATAAAACACAACTTATGGACTCTGAAAGAATTTAATTATGTACAGAGTCGCCACCTAATTTTTAAGGAAAATAAGGAAACCTATTTTTGATTATTGACATGTATGACTCACATTTTAATCTGCGAAAAACCATTTGAGATTCTAGGTAAGGGTTCAAGTTATTCCGAAGGGAAGGTGTTAGGCATCCTTTGGAATCCACAAATGTGGTACCCGGCTAAACTTAATTTTTAAAGAGAGAGGAGGTAAAAAATATTTTTTGAAAAGTATAAATATGAACAGTAAAAAATATGTATATACAAGTGCAAAGAATAATTTTAAAATATGTACATAAGAGTATGAAAAATATATTTTTATATATATGAGAAAAATTAGTATGTATGAAAATTTATATGTAAGAAAGTATACAAAAGAGTGTAAAAGAATGTATATTGTTAATATGAAAAGTATGTAAATATGTTAATATAAATAGATACTATTACGAAATATATATATATAAGAAAAATGTGTAAGTAATATATGTCTAAGTACATTGAGTAAAGAATGTAAAAAAAATATGTATAATGTAAAGAAATGTATTAAAAAAAATTGTACAATAATTACATCAATTGACTTGCGTTTTTTTTATTATGTAAATACTATTTCACTTCTGCAAGAAAAATGCGTTTAAGAATGAGAAAAGAATATTAATTTTCAAAAGAATATATAAAGAATCGTTTACAAAGTTTAAGTAAAAATGATTAAAAGAACGATTTGAAAAAGAAAAGACGGCCTAATATCTGCGTGAAGTAAAAAATGTGAACTAATTACCTAAGTTGAACTGATTTATTTGTAAAGTATTTACGGTCTAAGTTTTGCCTATGCACGTAATAATGAATAAGTAAATAAAAGACACACCTCCCAAAGCCCCGAGAATAAAGTTTTCACTATACTTTATCTTTGTACAATTACAAGAATTACAAGAATATAAATAAAAACAATAAATTTTGGAGAGATTTTCAAACCCCTTTTAATTGTCATCTTCGGAAGTATCTTCACGTACCTGTATAAACACTTAGTAAAAAATTCAATAACAAATAAATATTTACTAAAATAAGTTAAAGAAATACATATATGTATGTAAATATAAGAAAATAGAATTTTATTATAGTATGGGCTCAGCTATGTGGTGGTACTAAGTTTTAAATACGCCATGGCTGCGAAACATCGGTTGGCCACCCGAGATCACCTCGCCAAGATACGGATCATAAAACTTTTTATTTTGTCTTTGTAATATTAAGATTTCATCATCGCCCAAACTTTATTTTTTCTCGCTACGTATGTATATATGTATCCGTTATTTTTATTGTGGAGGCCTCAAAAATCAACGGGAGTTTTTTCATTGGCCATTTTTGTGTAGTATCTTGTTCGAATCAATTTAATAACTTGTAAAGGGCAAGAATGGAAAAATATCAGTCCAAAGAATTAACCAGGCAATGTCGAGCAACTAGCAGTAATAAGAGCACTTAGAATTGACAAAATTGCTGGAAAATGTCAAGAAATATAGCAAAAATCAGTCCATCAACAACAACAATTTAAACAAAATCAATAACAGAGAAACAAATAAAATATTTATCGAATATAGATATGAAAAAGGGAGCTCGCCGGAGAAATATTTTTCCGATAAAGATAGACCTGCACCAAAGAGAAAGAAAGAGAACAACTAACGTTCAGTAATAACAAGACCGACGACTACTTCAACGGTGAGAACCGGAGCAGCCGCCTGGAATTATTTTCCGGCCAGATCTGAGCTTTTCGACAACAGTGGTAAAACAGAGGGGGGAAAGGGAGAGAAAGAGAGAGGCGTCGATGAGGTGGTGGCTCGCCGGTCATCACCTCCGGCGAGGCAGCGACAGAAAGGGGTGAGCGGGGAGAGAGAGAGTAACGAGAGAGAAGAGGAAGAGGGAGTGAGAGAGATGAGAGAAAAGAAGATGAAAAATCTGAAAATAATTGTTTGTGTGTGTAGTGTGCGTGTTCTTTTGTTAAAAAAATATTAAACCCCTCTCATCTTTATATAATATAACATAAACCCCTCTTTTATCCCAAGAATAATAGTTTTTACTCTTTTATTCTTTAGTTATTATCTAGTGAATTTTTTATTTTATTAATCAATGCACAAAGTTATTAACTAAAGGACGATAGCCGCACCTAGTCATATCAAATGTCATCTTTTTAAAAGGTGACAAGACATTGACTTGATTGATTAGTTTCTCTGCGTATTAGAATTAATTGCTCCGACCTCTTGTGCTTGCGGAATGTATTAAAGAATTATCTATAAATAATATACAAAAATATGTGCATTGGTATGTGATTACAAAAATATAAAAATATAAAATAAAACATAATGTGTTGTAAGTAATTGAAATTATAGTATTTGTATCGTGTACGTGTGTAGATGACTGTAAAAAAAATATTGCGATTATTAAAGTTGTATAATGACAATAAATTGATAAAAATTCTAATATTTACAAAATTGAGGATAATTATCAATAAATTGTAAGACAGTAAGAATGTGACGATAAATTAATAAGAATCCTAATATTTACGAAATTAAGGATAATTATCAATGAATTATAAAAAATAAAAATATATCAATAAATTGATAAAACTCCTAAAATAAGGATGATTATCAATAAATTATTATATTTCATGAAAAATGTGTAAAAAATGTATTTTGTGCTCTTTAACGATCAGGAGACCTGAAGACGTTAATTTTAAGTACGGAGAGCCAAAATTGGGTGTCAACAAGTAGAAGTCAAAGTAGAAGTCAAGGCAAAGGAGTACATCATCAATAAAGCAAACTCAATACTATCTAAGTCTGAAAAGCCTCTACTCAAGACATGAAGAGTTGCTAGGACAAGATCCTAGCTAACTCAAATGTACGGAATAAGACTAACATAAGCTAAGAATATAACTAGTCCTCGACCTATGAGGACTCACCAACAACTGACTGAAGAAGTGGCTCGGGAACCTCTAGCCACGAATCTGAGATGGTAACCCTGAATCTGCATCATCAAAAGATGCAGCGCAATATGCGTTAGTACTATGGAATGTACTAAGTATGTGAGCGATGCATGAATCATGATAAAATAGTTTAAAACATGCTTAAGAATGAACTTGTTACTTAAAGAAGGACCATAAATAGATATCAAGGTATAAATCATAAAACATGAAATAAAGCTTAAGTTTTATAATATAAATTCATATAGCTTCATAGCTTGAAAATAAACATGTGGGAGTTTCTCTTAACCGACATAAACCATGCTGAGCTACATGGAGTCCAATGTCTTGCACCCACACTGAAAGAGTTATCCTTACCGGCCAAGGTTAGAACTATGTCATACCAGGATCCTGTCATAATAAGCCTCAACACGGGCAACCTGCGATGGCAACGTAGTTTTGGACTTGGGTTATCTGAACCCTCGTCTCTCGGTTCTAAATACTACTCCCAAAACATAATAATAACATGAGCTCATATACATGTGACATATCTAATGCCAAACGTGTTCATACTTGTTCATACCTGTTGACACCCAATTTTGGCTCTCCTTTTTCCCATAATTAATTTTTATATGCTTCTTAATCCCGAGGACTTTTCCAAAATAATTTCTTATTTTTATATTAAATTTTTATAAATTTTGGCACCAATAATCATTTTTTTTAAAAATGATTTCCTTTACTTTTTATAATAATAATTACTAATAATATTGTATCTTATAAAATCACCCCAAAAATATTTTATAATTCATTCTTTTTAACAAGATATTGGTATAATAACTTTTATTTCAAACTCTAAATGAAATTTTGTCGTATCGCTATAACATTTCCTAAATATTGTTCTATCGATTGAGGATTGCGATTACGCGTATCAAAATTATGTTTAACTCAACTATATACGTATTTGAAAATTAATTGGGATGAAAGAAGGCATCGTTAAATTAATTAAGTGGAAAAACGATTAGGGAAAATTACATTTTTTCTACAAACTAATTCATTTACCTATACATGTTTGGGCCAATTTTATACCTCTTTCTACCCAAAACCTCCTAACCCACTACCCAACCGCCCGACCCGGCCCAAACCGCCCCTGACCCGGCCCAATTACCCTCAACTAAACCCACCCCTTATTCTTTTCTCTCCACTCTCTCCTCCACTTTCAACAAAACCAGCGGACCCCCTCCAAAATCGACCGACAACCCCCATCCCAAACCCTGCTGCCCGTCGCCCTCACCACCAAAGACCCGCCGGATTTCGCTTCGTACCGGCGGGCAAACGGCGACAACACCCTCTCCCGTCACCTCACGATGTCCCTTCCATTTTACGAAAAGTTTACAACCTCGAAAAGGACCACCGCCACTAGACCACCAGATAATGGTAAAATCCGGTGGTCTTCACCCTTCTCTCCTCCACCTTTTCTACCACTTTATAGCCATCCTCTCACCCTTTTTGTCATCTCAAGAAACAGAGCTAAAAGCTCCCCCCGCCGCCGGTTGCAGACCTCGGAAAAGAGGAGACCCATCAGTTGCCCGACGGATGCGGCCTTAGTCCGACGGGTCCGATCTCTACACCTCCGACCCGTCACCGCCTCTTTCAAATCAGCCTGAAAAAGGTAGGCATCTTCCCTTTCTCTGATTTCATCATTTCCATTGCAACTTGGCTTTCCAAGAATTCAAATTTTGAATTCTTGGAAAGAGCCGTTTGAGCCTTCAAACTTTGGCTATAAAAGGGACTTTTAGTTTTTCATTTTGGGGAACGGATTGAAGGCATCAACATCAGAAATTTATCAAAACAGCTCACAAAAATTGTTCTCTGGTTGTTCACTGTCGATTTCCATATACTCACTATTCGTTTTTCTCTTGTTGTCTCATTTGCTATTCGGATAACCGGAGTCGGAGTCGGAAGTCACTAGTTTGAAACTCGACACTTGACGGCCTTAATCGCTGCACAACACAAGGTAAATTCTATCCCGTCTAATTACTTTATGTTTAGTTTTGTGATCCATTGATCGTGTGAGTTTGGTTGTTCTTGTTTGGCTGATTCTTGGCGTAAAAATATGGAACCGAAATAGTTTCTAGTCGCTTGGTTATGTTTATACCTGATTGTGTTTGTGAAGTGTTACAATTCAAGACTTGGCTTAATCGTTGTAAATGGTGTTGGTTGTTTGGTCTGAATCATCGTGATTAATTTGAAGTAAAGTAGTTTTTGGTTTGTTCGGTTGTATTTATAGTCGATGGTGTATTGGAAGAATATTTATAACCTTGAATTAGCGTGAAGTGAACCTCAAGAGGCTTCGAGTTTTCCGGGTATATACAGCTGAATGTTTAAGGACATTGTTGTGATCATGTGATGACTATAAAGTTAGTCGATTAAATCATTAACTTAGCCTCGATCTTTGTATTATGTTCGTTATCATTTTCTTTGGTTTGTTGGTTGATTTTCGTTTGAGTTTGTAGAGCATGTAGTTATCTCGCCTTGCCTTGTTATAACTACGTAAGGACTGCCTTTAGCATATAAAATTATATGAGTTTGGTTTGTTGTTTTCGGATTACTAATGGTTTTGTTTCACTCTTGTGAAAGTTTCAAAGAACCTTTACTATTAGCCGTTTAAATAACTACGGAAGTAGGTATCAACGGTTTTACTTCATTTTGCCTATTCTTGTTTGAAGCTTTCAAAAAATAGTTCCAAGGACTTGCTTTTTCTCGTAATATGATAGGAATCGAATTTGGGGATGAATCATTTTGTTCTAACATTGTACATGGCTACCTTTGTTGCATAACTAGAGGTTAGGATCAATGTTTACTCTTCATAAAAGTTGAGTTTTCTTGTTGCTTTTCTTTACGGATTGAGTTGTAAGAGTATGTAATCATCCCGTCTTGTTTTAATCACAACTAGGGGGCTGATTTTGTTTAAATCGGAAAAGGTATATGTATGCTATGTTTGAGTTTCTTGAAGTTTAAATTCTTAAGGTAAAAGTTTCAATAGGTTTGTCATTTTTTTTTAGTCCCGAAAATGTTTGTTTAAGATAGGAATATACATATTATGATTATATTTCCGGCGTTTATAAAATATTGTGGTCTTGCTTGCGATCTAACCTTTCTCCAAAACACCTTAATCCTAGTAAAAAGTGGTTGAATTAGTGTGCATTGTTAGAAAAAGAGGGCTGCCCGTATTTTCATTATTTTGGTTTTAACTCGGGATCAATTTCGGGAATACTAGCTTAAGGAATTTATCATGAGCTAATGTAGTAGTTTGATTCTTTTTTTTTTGATCCTCCCGTCACTAGTGTTGCCTTACTTTTGAGTTGATTTGTTCATAACGCCTTACTTTTTGAGGTGATTTGTTCATAGCTACTTATTTAATTAAAGTGAATGGAAAAAATTAATAAGGTTTTATATTGTTACTTGTTGTGTACTTTGTTTTCCAATAATCGACTAGTGTTGAAGATGTTCGTTTTGCCTAAGTTCTTTTCGGATATCATCTTATGCTAGTTCGTTTGTGCTCTAGTCAAATAAATTTGATCGTTTGCTTAAAAAATGAAACAAAATATG
The DNA here is from genome assembly GCA_003996215.1 of Jaltomata sinuosa. Classification (NCBI taxonomy): domain Eukaryota; kingdom Viridiplantae; phylum Streptophyta; class Magnoliopsida; order Solanales; family Solanaceae; genus Jaltomata; species Jaltomata sinuosa. The sequence continues at coordinate 357,656 of QJPP01000123.1, read as the reverse complement.
GTTACATGTCGTCTTTCATATATGCTTGTGTATTTACCGAATTACATGTTTGTTTTTCTTATCACTTTATTGTTAAGTTTGGCATATTTCTACATTTTGTAAACTTTGTTATGCAAGTTACTAATCCTTATCATTTTTTTTTGTGTTACATGAAACAACCGGAGAGCTGGAGTTCTCACTTGAAACTCACTTTCGGCCCCAATAAATATTTGGGTCGAGCAGCTATTAGGAGCTATCGCGGTGCTCAGAGTCGTTCTTTAGAGACTTAGTTCCTCCAAAGGAACTTGGCGTATCTAGCCCCCTTTAATTTTTCTTATTTTTATTGCTTTCCCTTATGCTTTACTTGAAATGTTTTAACTAACCTTGTATATTGGGATATGTGTTCTCCTTTGTGATTTTGATTAATGTTTTATCTTTCGGCTTATATTTTCGTGGATTACTTTGTTTAGTTTCAAGAAATTTTGAAAGAGAATTTCCTTCACCCTTTTTAGTTAGGCAAATGTTTCGGGTTTCCCCTGTAAAATGCTTTAAAATTAGTGGTTAAAACACTTTCAAAAATAGTAAATAGTGCAGATTTTTTTTATTAGCTAACTTAGGCTTTGTTTCAAGAAAAACTTGTTTAAATAACTTGTGGTAGATTTTCAAAAACATTAATTGGCGATCCAATATATATTTTAAACAAATATTAGTCATTCTTAGGCCATAAACTATAGAACTCTTTATCTAATCTAGGCAAGCCATTTTCATATTCATTTATAACTTATGTATTCTCTTATTCTAACCCCAATATTTTACAAATATTTTGGTTATACTCTATATCTATTTTGAGATTTCAGATTTTTTAAGGCTTCAAAACGCAAGGTATATATGTGTCATATGCTATCTACTACAAGGTATATATATATTTATATTTTTACTTACTCATTCTTCCTACTTAAATTAAACATATATTATTTTATCACAATTACATTTACGTACATAATATTTTCTTTCATATTCAATGTATGTTTATTTCTCACTTTATAAATAAAAGTCTTTTTTATATGAAACAAATAATTTCATTCTCTACGCAAGTCTTCAAATTCTCTTTTACATGAAATATATTTATGAAATAAATATGATTTTCTTTATATTTTTCTCTACTACCGGTATACTTATTTCCTACATTTTTTACTTGTCCAAATCCTTTTAAATAATAAACTTTTCACATGATTTCTTATATTTTAAATATACATACATCACCTTTATTCTCTTTCAATAAACATGTCATAAACTTTTCCCAAAAAGTCTAAAACTACATATTTTTTACTTTACAAAAAGTATTTGTATAAATAAATGTTTTCATTTTTTTTACATAGCTTTTAAGTATATATTCTTATAAATCATAAAGTTCTACATACTTTAATTATAATTACGATAAAAGTATTGCTATTAAACTTATATATATTTTGACATGTACGTACATATGTTTCATCTTTTTACCATAAGTATATTTTATATTTTTGCCTATTGTAGTGGCATGTGTCATATACTTTGAGTTTTTACCATAAGGGTCGGTGCAATTAGGTTAGTGTGTCGTCTCGCAGTTATTCAGTCCACTCTCAAATCTAGGAAAATATTCTTATTCTAGAAACAGGTCATGTTGCATAGCCTTAGGCAGGACGATCCTTGGGATTGACACTGCATTTAGGAAACCACCCTTGTGTCAACGGGTTTTTTCATAAAACCCAACGACATATACTTTATGTGTGATTGATGTAAATGATCCAAACTAAAACACATGATGGATTTGGGATAAACAAACTTATCATACCCTTTACCTTTTCTTTCAGATGAATATCAACCAAAACTTGCCCAACATCCAAATGATTTTCTCAGCTCCCCATAACCTACCACGCTGGTGGAACAACATCAGGACTCTATATGGACACGAGATTTCCAAACACCTGGGATCTCTCACTGAGCTGTTGGACATCCAAGCCAACGAGATGCTAACAAAGTCGCTGATTAAATTTTGGAACCCGACCACCGCGACATTTCAGTTCTTTGACTTTGAAATCACGCCTACCTTGGAAGAGGTCAGTAGCCTCACAGATCTGGCACTCGAAGGAAGAGAACCAGTATTGCCCTCAACCATGTCTGGAAGAAAATTTCTACACGCTTTGGGTCTAAAAGTCTTCCCGGCCCTTGGGAATGTAGAAAATAGATGTGTAGGTTTGAACTATCTCTTTCAGAGGTTTGGACGTCAAGAAAGCTATGATGGTTATCGACATGAATTTGCTTGTAGCAGAGCAAAATGGGAAAGAATCCGACCTGTGGCTTTTGCACTCGCTTTCTTAGGGATCATGGTCTTTCCTAAGAAGATAGGTTTGATGCCAGTAGTCCTTGCCCTGTTCAATGGCTCCAAAAAGTTAACATTAGTACCAATGCTTTTGGAAGAATTATTCAGAGCTTTGTCCTCCTGCTCAAGAGGATATGATTGCTTTGGCGGATGCAATTTGCTACTACAAATTTGGGCCGTAGAGCATTTCTTCCAAAAAGAACAAGCCAACGATAACTTGGAAGGAGTCTGCAACAAGATGCAAAGCCATGAGCGCAGGTTAAAATTTTGGAATGCACCGATAGGACGAGAAGGATGGCGGGCCTATCTAACGCATCTCACGGGAGATGCCATCCAATGGAAGCTCCCTTGGATCACTGGAAGAGCATTACTGAGGAGATATACCAGCTATTTTATTGAGTTGATCGGGTTAGAAGGGATCCAACCATACGCTCCACTTAGAGTTCTGCGTCAATTTGGCATCAATCAGGAGGTTCCTTTGTGGTCCCACATAGAACCTGCGGAGGTCGCTTACGGAAGAGAAATACCTTCGGCCAGGATTAGAAGACTGCAGGAATCATGGATGAATATAATATCCGCAGATATCGGACAAACAAATTGGTGCACCTTGGAATATTATGCGTGGAAGGTAGATGGAGGTCCCATAATGCGTCCAAGCTGGGAAAGGATCCCTGGTTTTATCGACTACGACATGGTGACTCAAGTCTCCAGGGAAATAATACCTCACATGTATCTCACCGCCTCCATGCGTGAACAGATTATTCCGGGCTTAGTCAAAGATAAGATAACCTCGGACAGTCAGGATGATATAAGAGAAAATCTAGAGGAAGAACTTGAATATCAATCGGAGTATAGATCATTAGTGTTCCTGGAAGAAGATGATCCGGATTATCAGGAATGGCAGTTGAGAGAATGGGATCTCGGAGAATACCACCCAGGGCCTTATTTGGACATATATGATGATAGTGATGACGGTGCTACATGGCCCTAGGTTATCATTTCCCATTGTACCCTTTCATATTCCCTAAAGGTGCCTAATGGCCCATCCCTTTGTACGCCCTAGTGGCCATCCCATGTCTTTCATTTTCAGGCTCCCATCAGCCTATCAATTGTAGGCTTTCAAAGCCGCATTTTTCTTAATGAAAGGTCATGTTTATCTCAAATCCTAAATGTGTTCAAAATGGATCATTTATTATCAAATTGTATGCAGCGTAGGCCTACCTCTGGCAAAACGAGGCTCCATATTAGGACGCATTTTTGTGTGAATATCGCCAACTTGGCGTATATATATTTGTTATATATTCCAACATTTCCCAAACTAACATAGTTTCCTTTTTCTTTCCTTTCTTTTCTTTATGTTTATTATAAACCCCCCAAAGAAAGTTGATTTGTGTCGATTTGCAAACTGGCGGAATCGCAATACAACCTCCGATCTAAAGGAAAAATGAGCGAAGAATCTAACAACGCCTCGATGGTACCAGTAGATGGCGCCGAAAGTTCTCAAAAACCGATGGACACTCAAAATGACGAACAAATGGAGAACATGGCACAAGAAATTAAGATCTTGAAAGAAGAAGTACGCCAAGTGCGGGATTTGACCAAGCTTACAGCTGCTACCTTCCCCGCTCAATTCCAATTTCCAAATGCTGAGTTGCGGCCGGTCACTCCCGCCGACTTAACAAACGCGCCTAAGCAAACGCCACCTGTTCCCACTTATGCTCAAGATCTACTTGCTCATCCGCCCGTTGTTAGGGCTACACCCAATCTTTCCTTGCCTACGCCGAACTTCACTGTTCCAATTCACCCAACAATGCGGCACATACCGGAGGCACATGTCACTTGTGAAATGCCTGTTCCACCGGTATATGCTACTGAAGCCCCTACTTTCGCAACATCCACAGCTGTCAAAGTACCATATGAGGTCGATCAGTACTTAGGATTGGAGAGGGATGTCCGGTCAAATGAAGATAGGTCGATAGCAGCTCAACTTGAAAGTTTGAAAAGGGCTTTTAAAAGCATGCAAGTCACCAGGGGAACCGAAAGTCTGGACTATGATGACCTATGCATCCACCCAGACATCGATATGCCGGTCGGGTACAAACCACCAAAATTTGATGTATTTGATGGGAAGGGCGATCCCCACGCACACTTAAGAGCCTATTGCGACAAGCTGGTCGGCGTAGGAAGGAACGAGAAATTGAGGATGAAACTGTTCATTCGAAGTCTGTCAGGAGAAGCTCTGACTTGGTACACTCGCCAAGACCCTCGCAAATGGCGTGATTGGCAAGAAATGGCCGAAGATTTCATGAGTCGCTTCAGGTTTAATACCGAAATCACTCCAGACAGATTCTCACTTGCTAACATACAAAAGAAGCTATCTGAATCATTTCAAGAATATTCATAGAGATGGAGGACCGAGGCTGCTCAGATCCAGCCCCCACTTGACGAAAATGAACTCTCTAAGTACTTTATCCGAGCAAGGAAGGCGTCTACTTTGACAAAATGATGTCAATGATGGGCCAAAAGTTCGCCGACTTGGTCAAGATGGGAGACTTTATTGAGGAAGGTATTAAGTCCGGAAAAATTTAGTCTATGGTCGCACTACAAGCCGCAAGTAAGGCCATACAGTCAGGTTCCATTGGTGGTATCAAGAAGAAGAAGGAAGACATCTCAGACGTCACACCTTACTACCAGCACGGAGGACCATCCTACCGATACCCTAACAACTCCCAAATTATCGTACATGTTCCAGTATATAGTACCCAGCCACACTATAACCCACCTCGAGCTCCAGCATACCAAAATCCACCAAAGCCGTATGCCCCTGTCCAAGCTCCGGTTCACCAAAACAGACCAGCATATGCACCAAGACCACGTCCTAATCTTGAAGCCAGAAATACCCGCACCTACACTCCTATTGCCGAGCCTTTGGCTCAATTGTTTGAAAGGTTGAGGGTAGCAGGTTTGTTGCAGCCGATTGAGGGAAGAATCCCTGATCCAATACCACGAAGCTTTGATGGAAATAAGCGATGTGCATACCACTCGGGAATCCAAGGACATGACACGGAGGAGTGTTTTAGCTTGAAGAACCAGATCGAGTCTCTTATCAGAAAAGGAGTAATTAAATGCACCGATACTCCTCCAAATGTGAACAACAATCCTCTACCAAATCATGAGAATCGAGGAGTCAACATGATTACCCTGGAGGAAGAGTATGACCTGGAAGGGAATATCGTGCCTATCTGGAACACAGAAGAAGTTGCCGCCACATCTCCAGCGCAACCCTTTATCACAGTTCAGTTGAGAGAACCTTTGACTATTCAAACCTACCTGCCGAGAGTTGTGGTAACCACTATAGCCGCTGGAAAACCTGACTATGACACTAAAGCAGTCCCATGGGACTATCGGACAGAAGCCAAGGGCAAGATGATAGACGCTGCTGTGGCTCACGGAATGACCAGGTCGGGAAGGTGTTATACCCCGGAGGATCTAAATTGAGGGGTTCCCGAGAAAGAACAAAATCCAAAGAAGAATGTTACTAATGCAGAACCACAGAATTTTGGAAGAAGATGCAGTCTAAAGATTACTCAATCGAGGAACAACTAATGAAGACACCAGCCCACATTTCCATTATGTCCTTACTAATGAGTTCTGAAGCCCATAGGAACGCTTTGGTACAAGTCCTGAGCGGAGTTAGCATACCAAAAGAAACTACAAGTGACACATTGGCTGCAACAATTGGAAAAATGGTGGAAGTGAACAAAATCTCTTTCCATGATGACGAATTACCAGCAGAAGGGGTTGGCCACAACAAAGCACTTCACATCGCGGTCAAGTGCTGTGATAAGATCGTGACTACAGTTTTGATCGACGGCGGTTCTGGATGCAACATCTGTCCTTTCACCACATTGAGGGATCTAGGTGTGAATATGGGAGAGATAAGGGAAAGTCGTGTGAAGGTGAGAGCTTTTGATGGCGCGCAGAGAAGCGTCATTGGAGAAATTTATCTCACATTGCAAGTAGGTCCAGCTGAATTCCCCATCTTATTTCAAGTGATGGATGTTACGTCCAACTACAACTTGTTATTAGGAAGGCCATGGGTCCATATGGCAAGAGCAGTTCCCTCCACGCTTCATCAGTGTGTGAAGTTCGAGTGGGGTCGCACCGAAGTTACCATTCACGGGGAGCTCAGTCACCCCATCTATTCCGTGAATTCTGTTCCAGTCACCGAAGAATTGGATGGAGCCGCTTTTCATGCTCTGGAGATCATGCAAGCCGTAAGAATTGATGAGAAGGTGGAGCCTGTAAAGATGGAGATGTCAAGAGCAGCGAAGATGGTTGCGTCAGAGATGTTAAAATATGGGTATCAACCAAAGACAGGGCTCGGACCTAAGGCTGACGGTATAATTGAACCAATCCAGCTAAAACATCAGAAAGGTACCGCCGGGCTAGGATATAAGCTTGCTTCAGGAGGAGTCGGCATTACAAAGTTTGGGGCAATAGTGTTCGTGCCAGGACAAGTCCCAATCCCAGATGAAGCAGTTGACGAAGATGTCACTGAGGGAATAGGAAACCTATTCGTGGCCATGACCGACGATAGACTGGAGAAAGATATCAAGAAGCTAACCATCCGTGATGCCGAGCCTGGAGAAGTCTTGCAGAACTGGACCATCAGCCCATCCCTGTTTCGACAGGAGTCCTGGTAGTGTGGAAACGTAGTTTTATTTCAAAATGTTTCTGCATGATCAATTGAGGCTTGAATCATGCCTAAGCCCTTTTTGCTACTTGCCTCTTCTGAAAAGCTGGACTGCTTTTTAATAAAAAGTCTTTATTTTTCTTAAAATTTATCTTTCGACTATTTAAAATAACTATTTATTTTTACTCACCTTTCATACTTTTCAGCGCTAATATTAGTAAAAATCATCGTACAACGGTTATGACATGTAACGAATCCATTGAGCAAAGTGCGAGTCATGAGCAGGACTATGAAGAATACGATGAAAGCATGATGCCTGAAAATCTACCTCAGGAGATCGAACAACTTGAAAGTCAGAAAAAGCCCAACATGGAGGAAACCGAGGTTGTCAACTTGGGAAATGAAGAAATGGTGAAAGAAGTACGAGTCAGCATACACTTGGAAGACGAAAGAAAGCAAGAATTGATTGAATTGATCAAACAATATGTTGATGTGTTTGCTTGGTCCTACGATGACATGCCAGGATTAAGCACCGATATCGTCTCACACAAGCTGCCGACTGATCCTTCTTGCCCGCCTGTGAAGCAAAAGACTAGGAAGTTCAAGCCTGATTTGAGTTTAAGAATCAAGGAGGAGGTAACTAAGCAGATCCAGGCAAATGTTGTGAGGGTTACTAATTACCCCACATGGTTGGCTAATATCGTGCCAGTGCCAAAAAAGGACGGGAAAATCAGGATATGTGTAGACTATCGGGATCTTAATAAAGCTAGCCCCAAGGATAACTTTCCTCTCCCAAACATTCATATACTCATCGACAATTGTGCAAAGCATGAGTTGCAATCGTTTGTCGATTGCTTTGTGGGATATCACCAAGTCCTGATGAATGAAGATGATGCAGAGAAAACAACATTTATCACTCCATGGGGAGTATATTGCTATAGAGTGATGCCATTCGGACTCAAAAATGCTGGCGCAACCTATATGAGGGCCATGACTACCCTCTTTCATGACATGATTCACAAGGAGATTGAAGTGTACGTGGATGTTGTCGTTATCAAGTCCAAGAGGAGTTCAGACCACCTAGGGGATTTACAGAAGTTCTTCGAGAGGTTGCGGAGGTACAATTTGAAATTGAATCCAGCAAAGTGCGCATTTGGAGTTCCTGCCGGAAAACTACTTGGGTTTATCGTCAGCAGGAAAGGCATAGAGTTGAATCCATCAAAAATCAAGGCAATTCAAGAGTTACCTCCCCCCAGGACCAAGAAGGATGTGATGAGCTTCTTGGGGAGACTCAATTACATCAGTCGTTTCATAGCTCAGTCTACAGGGATCTGTGAACCCATATTCAAGTTACTAAAGAAGGATGCCGCCACAGAATGGACGGAGGAATGCCAAAGAGCTTTTGATAGAATCAAGGAGTACTTGTCCAACCCACCAGTATTGGTTCCACCAGAGCCCGGAAAGCCATTGCTACTGTATCTATCCGTCATGGATGGAGCATTTGGATGTGTGTTAGGACAACACGATGACACGGGAAAGAAAGAGCAAGCTATTTACTACTTGAGCAAGAAGTTTACACCATACGAGGCAAGATATACCTTGTTAGAACGAACGTGTTGCGCCTTGACTTGGATCGCACAAAAGTTGAGGCATTACCTGTCGGTGTACACCACGTACTTGATCTCAAGAATGGATCCACTCAAGTACATCTTTCAGAAATCGATGCCTACAGGGAAATTAGCAAAGTGGCAAATTTTGCTGAGTGAGTTCGACATTGTGTACGTGACACAGAAGGCCGTCAAAGGACAAGCTTTGGCCGATCACCTCGCAGAAAATCCGGTGGACAAAGATTATGAACCACTCATGACTTACTTCCCCGATGAAGAAGTATTTTTTGCAGGAGAGGACATCTCAGAGTCATATGATGGATGGAGATTGTTTTTCGATGGAGCATCAAATTTCAAAGGAGTCGGAATTGGAGCAGTCTTGGTTTCAAGAACGGGACTGCACTACCCAATCTCAGCCAATATTAGATTCCCTTGCACAAACAACATGGCAGAATATGAAGCATGCATTCTCGGACTTAGGATGGCTGTGGACATGAACATCAAAGAGCTTTTGGTAATAGGTGATTCTGACCTATTGGTTCATCAGGTACAAGGAGAATGGGCCACCAAGAATGTCAAGATCCTTCTTTATCTGGAATGTGTAAAGGAACTGAGCAAAAGATTTACAAAGATTGAGTTTAAACATGTCCCCCGGGCTCAAAACGAGTTCGCCGATGCTTTGGCTACTCTTTCCTCAATGATCCAACACCCGGATAAGAATTACATCGACCCTATTGAAGTGGAGATACGTGACCAGCACGCATACTGTTTTCACGTAGATGAAGAGTTTGATGGAAATCCATGGTACCATGATATTAGAAGGTTGCTCAAAGCAGGAGAATATCCGAAAAATGCCGGTAGCAAGCAGAAGCGGACTTTAAGGAGAATGGCCAATCATTTCTTCCTTAACGGCAAAATCCTGTATAGGAGAACCCCGGATTTTGGATTACTAAGGTGTGTCGATGCAACAGAAGCGACAAAACTGTTAGAAGAAGTTCACGCAGGGACATGTGGACCCCACATGAATGGATTCACTTTGGCAAAGCAGATTTTGAGAGCTGGATACTTTTGGATGAATATGGAGAGGGATAGCATCCAGTATGTACAAAAATGTTATCAGTGTCAAGTTCATGGCGACTTCATACGAGTTCCGCCAAACGAGCTCAATGTGATGGGGTCCCCATGGCCATTTGCTGCTTGGGGAATGGATGTAATTGGACCCATAGAGCCTCCCGCATCAAATGGACACCGTTTTATCCTGGTAGCTATCGACTATTTCACAAAATGGGTTGAGGCTTCGACGCACAAGGCAGTAACTAAGAAGGTGGTAGCAGATTTCGTCCGAAATAACATAGTTTATCATTTCGGAATTCCGAAATCAATCATAACAGACAACGGAACCAATCTGAATAGTGATCTCATGAGAGAGACTTGTGAAAGGTTTAAGATCTCCCACCGGAACTCCATAGCATATCGACCACAAATGAATGGAGCAGTCGAGGCCGCAAACAAGAATATCAAGAGGATCCTGAGAAAAATAATAGATAGTAACAAAGAATGGCATGAGAAGCTGTCATATGCTTTGCTCGGCTATCGCACCACAATCAGAACATCCACTGGTGCAACCCCCTACATGTTGGTCTACGGTTCGGAAGCAGTGATACCCGCTGAAGTGGAAATACCTTCTCTAAGAATCATCCAAGAGGTTGGTCTGGAAGACGCAGAATGGGTTCGTAGCAGGATTGAACAGTTGATGCTCATTGATGAGAAGAGACTGGATGCAGTATGTCACAGCCAGCTCTATCAAAACAGAATGATCAAAGCTTTCAACAAGAAAGTCAAGCCTCGACGATTCACGCCAGGGCAATTAGTATTGAAAAAAATATTCCCTCACCAAATTGAAGCTAAGGGGAAATTTGCGCCAAACTGGCAAGGTCCTTACATGGTTCACCGAGTGCTCTCAGGCGGAGCAGTAATCCTCGCAGAGATGGATGGCGTCGTGAGCACAAAGCCGATCAATTCGGACGCTATCAAGAAGTACTACATTTGAAGACAGAAGGACTAGTTGTTATTTCCTTATACTTTTTGCATTTCTCTCTAATGTAACAGAACTACGTATTAGCCTGACTTCCCACGGCGGGATACGTAGGTAACCCATATCGGGTCCGGTCTCCCTTAGAAAAACCAAAAATTATCATCTTTCATGTATTCAGAACTACGATTGACCTGACTTCCCTCGGTGGGATACGTAGGCAATCCTCGTCGGATTCGGTCCTTTCATATTTTCCATTTCCTAATGTATTTGAACTACGTTCTGACCTGATTCCGTTTGGATACGTAGGCAGCCTGAGTCAGGCTCGGTCATTGCATTACATGTTTTTATTCTTCCTAATGTATTTGAACTACGTTCTGACCTGATTCCGTTTGGATACGTAGGCAGCCTGAGTCAGGCTCGGTCATTGCATCACATGTCTTTATTCTTCCCAATGTACTTGAACTACGTTCTGACCTGATTCCGCTTGGATACGTAGGCAGCCTGAGTCAGGCTCGGTCAATGCATTACATATTTCGAATTCTTCCTTGATATCCCCCGAACTACGTACAGACCTGATTCCCATTCGGGGATACGTAGGCAACCTAAGAGGTTCGGTCATACCCTTAGGATAAACCTCCCCCCTTTTATTTATACCTTCAGAATGATCACAACATCTACAGAGAGATAGAAAGGCGTCACCAAAAGCCGGAGCCACGAGAAGAGTACATTTAGACGTCCTCAACAAATGGGAAAACTCGATTGGATTTCGGAACATGTCATAATCTAAGGAACGATGAATAATCACCATATATATGCGCCTAGTATATACAAAATATGCTTATTTTCCTAATAAATAAATAAATATATATATATATATATATATTCAAAATATTTTACTGCCTCTCCACCTACTGAGTCTCCAAAATAGGAAGTCGCGAGCAACTAAGGAGGTTTTGAAGGGATCCACCATACCGAGTCTCTGGGATAGGAAATCACGAGCGGCTGATGAGGTTTTGAAGAAGTCTAATGGCAAGGCCAGGGTCCGCAAGCCGACACAAATCAACACCCCTCCCAAAACAAAAATTTTTTCTTTGAGCACAGGGAGACAGGAATCAAGACAGGATGATGTCAAGTCAAGCCCATGGACATGATCGGAGAAATCTTTCGGCTATCCCGACACCATAAGCCGAATATTCTTCCCCAATTCTATATTTAAAATACTGTATCCCGATTCTTACAATTCTTAAAGAGTTTTCATCTATGTTTTTGCAGGTGCGTACGAGATCCGGATCAAGTATCGAAGACAAAGAGCTCTCATAGGAAAATAGGATAGTTTATCTCTTTCCAAATAACTCCGCCAATCGGAGATTGCCATCTAATTGCGTCAAATAACTCCACCGATCGGAGAATGCGGACTGACTTCATCAAACTCCGCCGATTGGAGTTTGTACATAGGCAAACAAAATGATGCTCTGCCGATTGGAGCTTGTATATAAGCAAATAAAATGACGCTTCGCCGATTGGAGTTTGTACATAAGCAAACAAAACGACGCTCTGACGATTGGAGCCTGTACATAAACAAGCAAGCGACGCTCTGCCAAATCAGAGAAATGTATATTATCAAGCAAAACATACTCCGCCAATCGGAGGCTACATCATAGCAAGCATCATCATAACTCCATCAATCATAAGCATGCATGCCATCAACATCCTCATTTTGCATTAAAAATCACGCCCACCTTCTAATGCGGGTATTTACATTCAAGTACATTTTACAGGCGCCCACCTTCTAATGCGGGTATTTACGTTCAAGTCCATTTTACAGGCGCCCACCTTCTAATGCGGGTATTTACATTCAAGTCCATTTTACAGGCGCCCACCTTCTAATGCGGGTATTTACATTCAAGTCCATTTTACAGGCGCCCACCTTCTAATGCGGGTATTTACATTCAAGTACATTTTACAGGTGCCCACCTTCTAATGCGGGTATTTACATTCAAGTCCATTTTACAGGCGCCCACCTTCTAATGCGGGTATTTACATTCAAGTACATTTTACAGGCGCCCACCTTCTAATGCGGGTATTTACATTCAAGTACATTTTACAGGCGCCCACCTTCTAATGCGGGTATTTACATTCAGTATATTTTATAGGCGCCCACCTTCAAATGTGGGTATTCATTCAGAGCTTTGGCACACAAACCGGAGTATGCATCAGGATCTTGGTACACAACCCAAGATTCCATTTCATTAACGCTTCGGCACACAAAGAGTATGCATCAGGATCTTGGTACACAACCCAAGATTCCATTTCATTAACGCTTCGGCAGACAAACCGGAGCAGGCATCATAATCTTTCTTTTCCAGCAAGTACACAATCTTGCATCCCCAGCGTCTCACAACTCGACATTGGGGCAATTTTGAAAGATACATTGGGAATATCATTGCCCCGCCAGTCGAGAAGCTTTATTTTACAGCATTGCCCCGCCAGTCGAGAGGCTTTATTTTACAGCATTGCCCCGCCAGTCGAGAGGCTTTATTTTACAGCATTGCCCCGCCAGTCGAGAGGCTTTATTTTACAGCATTGCCCCGCCAGCCGGAGGCTTTACTTCCCAAGACTATTTCACCTACAGTACATCCACTCCGCAAAATGGAGACGTCAACAATCATTTGGATATCTACACACTACTCTTTACATTACAATTTTAATTTACAGTTTTGAGCCTCAACAGGTACTTTGTAACCCCTCTTCTTACCTGTTTTGCAGGATGACACACTACAACGTGGAACTACCTCTAAGCAGCGATTGAGGCAATGCTTGATGAGGAATACCAAACTCACAGGCCAGAGTTTCAAGACTAGCACTCCGACTCCAATTCCTACAATCAGTCATCCATACTTTTAATTTAGAGTACACTTGCTCTCGCAAGCATCGACACCCTTTTCTTTATCTCCTAGAGTTCTCACCAGAGGATATTAAAGGGACTACCTCCATCCAGCAATTTGATGTGATCTTATGAGGATGCGATATGCACCTAGTAGAGTCTCGTTTATAGGGGTGTTGTGCACCACATTTATAATCAAGAGGCTGTGAAAGTGCACCCATTTTGAAAAGATTATTGTCATCTAGGAAATAACCTACCGTCAATTCCATAAAAACTCTTTCCAAGCTCAACTAAGAGACCAGTGTCAACCATAAATCGTACACTGGGGTAAATTTTGAGGACTACCTCAAAATTTACCATAATCCTCTATTCAGGACTGCAACCGCCCTAATTCCCATTTCCTTAGGGATATGTAGGCAGATCAACTTCGAACATGGCCGTACCCACTCCATCCGTGCCAAAATCATCTTCCCCTTTTACCGCAAAAAAATACCAGTGTCGACATAAAACCAACACTGGGGCAAATTTTGAGGACCTCTCAAAATTTTTGAACTACATTGGCCTGATTCTCGTGAAACCCGAGATATGTAGGCAACTCAGAGACCAGAGTTCGATCGAATTCATAATGACAATAACCTTTCTCTTTCTAGGTACGACCTTTCCAAAAATTTGATTTTTTCCAGTCAGGACAAAATTGGCTTTACGTCAACATCTTCGCCCAAAGACTCTTTCATCATCTCTGTTCGAAGAGGGGCAAGTTGTTGACACCCAATTTTGGCCTCCTTTTTCCCATAATTAATTTTTATATGCTTCTTAATCCCGAGGACTTTTCCAAAATAATTTTCTTATTTTTATATTAATTTTTTATAAATTTTGGCACCAATAATCATTTTTTTTAAAAATGATTTCCTTTACTTTTTATAATAATAATTACTAATAATATTGTATCTTATAAAATCACCCCAAAAATATTTTATAATTCATTCTTTTTAACAAGATATTGGTATAATAACTTTTATTTCAAACTCTAAATGAAATTTTGTCGTATCGCTATAACATTTTCTAAATATTGTTCTATCGATTGAGGATTGCGATTACACGTATCAGAATTATGTTTAACTCAACTATATACGTATTTGAAAATTAATTGGGATGAAAGAAGGCATCGTTAAATTAATTAAGTGGAAAAACGATTAGGGAAAATTATATTTTTTCTACAAACTAATTCATTTACCTATACATGTTTGGGCCAATTTTATACCTCTTTCTACCCAAAACCTCCTAACCCACTACCCAACCGCCCGACCCGGCCCAAACCCACCCCTTATTCTTTTCTCTCCACTCTCTCCTCCACTTTCAACAAAACCAGCGGACCCCCTCCAAAACCTACCGACAACCCCCATCCCAAACCCTGCTGCCCGTCGCCCTCACCACCAAAGACCCGCCGGATTTCGCTTCGTATCGGCGGGCAAATGGCGACAACACCCTCTCCCGTCACCTCACGATGTCCCTTCCCCTTTTCGAAAAGTTTACAACCTCGAAAAGGACCACCGCCACTAGACCACCGGATAATGGTAAAATCCGGTGGTCTTCACCCTTGTCTCCTCCACCTTTTCTACCACTTTATAGCCATCCTCTCACCCTTTTTGTCATCTCAAGAAACAGAGCTAAAAGCTCCCCCCGCCGCCGGTTGCAGACCTCGGAAAAGAGGAGACTCATCAGTTGCCCGACGGATGCGGCCTTAGTCCGACGGGTCCGAGCTCTACACCTCCGACCCGTCACCGTCTCTTTCAAATCAGCCTGAAAAAGGTAGGCATCTTCCCTTTCTCTGATTTCATCATTTCCATTGCAACTTGGCTTTCCAAGAATTCAAATTTTGAATTCTTGGAAAGAGCCGTTTGAGCCTTCAAACTTTGGCTATAAAAGGGACTTTTAGTTTTTCATTTTGGGGAACGGATTGAAGGCATCAACATCAGAAATTTATCAAAACAGCTCACAAAAATTGTTCTCTGGTTGTTCACTGTCGATTTCCATATACTCACTATTCGTTTTTCTCTTGTTGTCTCGTTTGCTATTCGGATAACCGGAGTCGGAGTCGGAAGTCACTAGTTTGAAACTCGACACTTGACGGCCTTAATCGCTGCACAACACAAGGTAAATTCTATCCCGTCTAATTACTTTATGTTTAGTTTTGTGATCCATTGATCGTGTGAGTTTGGTTGTTCTTGTTTGGCTGATTCTTGGCGTAAAAATATGGAACCGAAATAGTTTCTGGTCGCTTGGTTATGTTTATACCTGATTGTGTTTGTGAAGTGTTACAATTCAAGACTTGGCTTAATCGTTGTAAATGGTGTTGGTTGTTTGGTCTGAATCATCGTGATTAATTTGAAGTAAAATAGTTTTTGGTTTGTTCGGTTGTATTTATAGTCGATGGTGTATTGGAAGAATATTTATAACCTTGAATTAGCGTGAAGTGAACCTCAAGAGGCTTCGAGTTTTCCGGGTATATACAGCTGAATGTTTAAGGACATTGTTGTGATCATGTGATGACTATAAAGTTAGTCGATTAAATCATTAACTTAGCCTCGATCTTTGTATTATGTTCGTTATCATTTTCTTTGGTTTGTTGGTTGATTTTCGTTTGAGTTTGTAGAGCATGTAGTTATCTCGCCTTGCCTTGTTATAACTACGTAAGGACTGCCTTTAGCATATAAAATTATATGAGTTTGGTTTGTTGTTTTCGGATTACTAATGGTTTTGTTTCACTCTTGTGAAAGTTTCAAAGAACCTTTACTATTAGCCGTTTAAATAACTACGGAAGTAGGTATCAACGGTTTTACTTCATTTTGCCTATTCTTGTTTGAAGCTTTCAAAAAATAGTTCCAAGGACTTGCTTTTTCTCGTAATATGATAGGAATCGAATTTGGGGATGAATCATTTTGTTCTAACATTGTACATGGCTACCTTTGTTGCATAACTAGAGGTTAGGATCAATGTTTACTCTTCATAAAAGTTGAGTTTTCTTGTTGCTTTCCTTTACGGATTGAGTTGTAAGAGTATGTAATCATCCCGTCTTGTTTTAATCACAACTAGGGGGCTGATTTTGTTTAAATCGGAAAAGGTATATGTATGCTATGTTTGAGTTTCTTGAAGTTTAAATTCTTAAGGTAAAAGTTTCAATAGGTTTGTCATTTTTTTTTAGTCCCGAAAACGTTTGTTTAAGATAGGAATATACATATTATGATTATATTTCCAGCGTTTGTAAAATATTGTGGTCTTGCTTGCGATCTAACCTTTCTCCAAAACACCTTAATCCTAGTAAAAAGTGGTTGAATTAGTGTGCATTGTTAGAAAAAGAGGGCTGCCCGTATTTTCATTATTTTGGTTTTAACTCGGGATCAATTTCGGGAATACTAGCTTAAGGAATTTATCATGAGCTAATGTAGTAGTTTGGTTCTTTTTTTTTTTATCCTCCCGTCACTAGTGTTGCCTTACTTTTGAGTTGGTTTGTTCATAACGCCTTACTTTTTGAGGTGATTTGTTCATAGCTACTTATTTAATTAAAGTGAATGGAAAAAATTAATAAGGTTTTATATTGTTACTTGTTGTGTACTTTGTTTTCCAATAATCGACTAGTGTTGAAGATGTTCGTTTTGCCTAAGTTCTTTTCGGATATCATCTTATGCTAGTTCGTTTGTGCTCTAGTCAAATAAATTTGATCGTTTGCTTAAAAAATGAAACAAAATATGGTTACCTGTCGTCTTTCATATATGCTTGTGTATTTACCGAATTGCATGTTTGTTTTCCTTATCACTTTATTGTTAAGTTTGGCATATTTCTACATTTTGTAAACTTTGTTATGCAAGTTACTAATCCTTATCATTTTTTTTTGTGTTACATGAAACAACCGGAGAGCTGGAGTTCTCACTTGAAACTCACTTTCGGCCCCAATAAATATTTGGGTCGAGCAGCTATTAGGAGCTATCGCGGTGCTCAGAGTCGTTCTTTAGAGACTTAGTTCCTCCAAAGGAACTTGGCGTATCTAGCCCCCTTTACTTTTTCTTATTTTTATCGCTTTCCCTTATGCTTTACTTGAAATGTTTTAACTAACCTTGTATATTGGGATATGTGTTCTCCTTTGTGATTTTGATTAATGTTTTATCTTTCGGCTTATATTTGCGTGGATTACTTTGTTTAGTTTCAAGAAATTTTGAAAGAGAATTTCCTTCACCCTTTTTAGTTAGGCAAATGTTTCGGGTTTCCCCTATAAAATGCTTTAAAATTAGTGGTTAAAACACTTTCAAAAATAGTAAATAGTGCAGATTTTTTTTATTAGCTAACTTAGGCTTTGTTTCAAGAAAAACTTGTTTAAATAACTTGTGGTAGATTTTCAAAAATATTAATTGGCGATCCAATATATATTTTAAACAAATATTAGTCATTCTTAGGCCATAAACTATAGAACTCTTTATCTAATCTAGGCAAGCCATTTTCATATTCATTTATAACTTATGTATTCTCTTATTCTAACCCCAATATTTTACAAATATTTTGGTTATACTCTATATCTATTTTGAGATTTTCAGATTTTTTAAGGCCTCAAAACGCAAGGTATATATATGTCATATGCTATCTACTACAAGGTATATATATTTATATTTTTACTTACTCATTCTTCCTACTTAAATTAAACATATATTATTTTATCACAATTACATTTACGTACATAATATTTTCTTTCATATTCAATGTATGTTTATTTCTCACTTTATAAATAAAAGTCTTTTTTATATGAAACAAATAATTTTCATTCTCTACGCAAGTCTTCAAATTCTCTTTTACATGAAATATATTTATGAAATAAATATGATTTTCTTTATATTTTTCTCTACTACCGGTATACTTATTTCCTACATTTTTTACTTGTCCAAATCCTTTTAAATAATAAACTTTTCACATGATTTCTTATATTTTAAATATACATACATCACCTTTATTCTCTTTCAATAAACATGTCATAAACTTTTCCCAAAAAGTCTAAAACTACATATTTTTTACTTTACAAAAAGTATTTGTATAAATAAATGTTTTCATTTTTTTTACATAGCTTTTAAGTATATATTCTTATAAATCATAAAGTTCTACATACTTTAATTATAATTACGATAAAAGTATTGCTATTAAACTTATATATATTTTGACATGTACGTACATATGTTTCATCTTTTTACCATAAGTATATTTTATATTTTTGCCTATTGTAGTGGCATGTGTCATATACTTTGAGTTTTTCTTTAAATTAATAAAACATGTTTTTATCACCTTTTAGCAAATAATGAGCAAATAACTTTCCCAAATATTTTTTCTAAACTGAGTTTAAGGACTATCTTCGGATAGGCTCTGAAGGGTGCCTAACACCTTCCCTTCGAGTAACCAAAACTCTTACCCAGAATCTCAAACGTTTTCGCAGACTAAAAACAGAGTTTTACATAAAAAATGGTTTCCTAAGTTTCCTAAAATTTAGGTGGCGACTCTAAACCCTTTTCCAAAACAAAGGCAGAAGAGCCGGATGTTGCGAGCATATTTTGGCCAGTTCAAAATAGGGCGCGACAATACCCCGAATCGTCATACTACTCATGAGTTTTAGTTTAGGAAATGACTCATGAGTATTGATGGAACATCGAGAGTCTTCCCTTGCATCATACATGGAAAGAAACTTGCATAATTCATGACTTGTAAAATTTACATGGCTCTAGTTCAATTTCATAAAACAGATACTTTCATAGAATATAGGAACTAGGCATGCACATGCTTGAAAATCCATAAGGAGCATGCTATCAAAATCCAATTTACTTAAATCAATTTCATGCATGTAGAAATTCCTATGGTTAAGCTTCAATTCATGAATAATATCGAACCTTACCGAATAATACATGTGTAAATATATTATATCATATATTAAGTATAGAAATAATAAAATATTAATTTTTTTGCTTAGGACCCAGGGTGATGGAAAACGGCAACATAATTAACACTCAAAATCCTAATTTTGAAACTTATTATACTACTCTAATCGAAACTAAATTAGTGTTAAAATTTCAACTTTCGAGTAATAACTAATAAGCTACAATGTATTCCAATGATATTAAATAACAAGCACATGTTAATAGATATTTTTCCTCTTTTATGATTTAAATTTCTCTTATTCGATAATTAATTTGAATATGACTCAATTCTTGAGTTTCATCTTCATTGATTTCTTTCCGCTTGTGTAATCTACATTATATTTTTTTGTCTATGTTTAATATTATTTTACACTATCGTAAAATAATGGGATGAATTTATGTTCTTGTTTTCTTTTCATGTTTTCTTGATTCATCATCTTTTATACAAGTATATATGATAGAATGATCTAACTTTTATATTTTTTTAAAAAAATATCGAAAATTAACCAAACCGTACCGATACCGAAGAAAAACCGAGGTGATGAGACGGTTTTGAAAAGTCTAATTTTGGTTATATAAAAAAAATAATCGAAAAATTGATATGGTACAAATTTTATAAAATAGCCGCCCGAACCATACCGTTGACACCCCTAGTTGCAATTGTAAGTTTGTAATGAACCTTAACAGTTTTTTGTGCAATCAATTGGTAATATTTCTGATGTAATATGACCTTTTTAGTTTTGATGATTGACAAACACTTAGGGGGACCTGGTACCCTTAGCGGCCTTGAAGAACGTAGCCTTGAAGAACAGCCAACATGGTACAACCGTAACTTGTACTTTCTGCAGCTTTTGGACTGTGTTTCTTCAGTCCTTGGAATCCGCTGGACCAACATCAATGTGTTAAGGTTTTGAATCTCTCATTTATAAACATTGAGACACTTTAGCCAAAACCTAGGTTTTGCAATCCAAGTTCTTCATCTAAAAGCAAAGGTTGCTCAAGCTCCAAAAGGAAACAGAAGCTCACTGATCAAGGGACCTGATCGTAATCAAGATGAAGTCAATGGTTTCTTGTCTTTAGTTGAGTCTTTTGTATTTTGTTTTCACATTGTAAAACATCAACTAGAGTTAGTTGACTGTGTGAAGTTGTATTAGCTAGAGTAAGTTAATACTTGACAATGCAGTAGAGTTATTGCATTTGACATTGTAATATAGTTATTGCAGTGTAGGGGATTAAGAGTTTAATCCATAGGGTTACTGGAGTCTGTAATTCGGAGTTGCTCAGTTGTTATAGTGAAGTTTGGTTGGTGAAATCCTACTGGGGTAGGTCGTGATTTTACTCCCTTGAGCAAGGAGGTTTCCACGTAAAAGTCTCGTGTTCTTTACTTTTTGTTATTTCACTTTCTTACTAGTAACTACAATTCTAGTAAGAGGACCTGGTCCCCTGACTCTCGGTGGACCCATACAAGCCATCAATTGGTATCAGAGGCAGGGCTTTCTAAAAGGTTAACACCTAGAAATATTTTACTCGAAATGGCAGCTCCACCAAACCTTGAAGAAGGACAGTCAACCACCAGACCACCTAGGTTTATTGGACAGTTCTATGGATGGTGGAAGACGAGAATGCACGATTTCATCATGGCTGAAGATAGTGAGTTGTGGGACGTCATTTGTGATGGTCCCTATGTTCCCGTGAAGACTATCACAGTTGGTGAAGAAACAAAATCTGTTCCCAAAACAAGAAAGGAATATGTTGACGCTGATAGGAAGCATATAGAGAAAAACTTCAAGGCAAAGAAGTTGCTAGTTTGTGGGATTGGTGCTGAATAGTATAATCGCTTCTCGGCATGTGACACAGCCCAGAAGATATGGCATGCTTTGCAAACATCTCATGAAGGGACCAGCCAGGTCAAGCAGTCCAAGATAGACATGCTCACGACTCAATATGAGTTGTTCAAGATGAATGAAGGAGAATCTATTCAAGAAATGCATACTAGATTCACCTCCATCATTAATGAACTCCATTGTTTTGGAGATGGGATCAAACCAAGCAAGCTTGTCAGAAAGATCTTGAGTGTCCTACCCTCCTCCTGGGAAAGCAAAGTCAATGCCATCACTGAAGCTAAAGACCTTCAGACTCTAACAATGGACGAGCTAATAGGAAATCTAAAAACCTATGAGCTCAAAAAATAACAGGATCAAGAACAACAACAACCCAAGAAGGACAAAAGCTTGGCTCTCAAAGCTGTTAAAAGTGACCTAAGTGGTGATGAATCTGACATGGCATACATCACCAGACGCTTTTAAAAGATGATTATAAGAAATGGTGGTTTCTCATAAAAAAGGAACTCAAGCAAGTTGTTCAAAGGAAATGACTGTTGTCACAAGTGTGGAAAACCTGTACATTTCATTAAGGATTTCCCTCTTCACAAACAAGAGTACAAAGATTATGCCAAGAACAACTATGAGAAGGGACGAAAGAGGTACCCGGTCCCTGAAAAGCTCAAAAGGAAGGAAATGGCTGATATTGTGGTAAACCAGGCCTTAGCTGCTTGGGGTTAATCCTCCAGTGAATCAGATCACGAGGAAGCTCCAGAGGATGCATCCATGCTGGTCATTGAAGATCAAACATCCATTTCACTCCCCGAGGTTATCCCCTATACATAACACGGGACTCGGGACCACAAGTGTCCCAAGCTAACCCTTGGTCATAGCATTCTCAAGTATATAGACAAGATAAGCAGAAGCATAATAGATACAACTAAGAATAGCGTAAGTAGAAGTCAAAGTAGAAGTCAAGGCAAAGGAGTACATCATCCATAAAGCAAACTCAATACTATCTAAGTCTGAAAAGCCTCTACTCAAGACATGAAGAGTTGCTAGGACAAGACCCTAGCTAACTCGAATATACGGAATAAGACTAACATAAACTAAGAACATAACTAGTCCTCGACCTAAGAGGACTCACTAACAACTGACTGAGGAAGTGGCTCGGGAACCTCTAGCCACGAATCTGAGACGGTAACCCTGAATTTGCATCATCAAAAGATGCAGTGCAATATGCGTTAGTACTTTGGAATGTACTAAGAATGTGAGCGATGCATGAATCATGATAAAATAGTTTTAAAACATGCTTAAGAATGAACTTGTTACTTAAAGAAGGACCATAAATAGATATCAAGGTATAAAGCATAAAACATGAAATAAAGCTTAAGTTTTATAATATAAATTCATATAGCTTCATAGCTTGAAAATAAACATGTGGGAGTTTCTCTTAACCGACATAAACCATGCTGAGCTACATGCAATCCACTGTCTTGCACCCACACTGAAAGAGTTACCATGCTGAGCTACATGCAATCCACTGTCTTGCACCCACACTGAAAGAGTTATCCTTACCGGCCAAGGTTAGAACTATGTCATACCAGGATCCTGTCATAATAAGCCTCAACACGGGCAACCTGCGATGGCAACGTAGTTTTGGACTTGGGTTATCTGAACCCTCGTCTCTCGGTTCTAAATACTACTCCCAAAACATAATAATAACATGAGCTCATATACATGTGACATATCTAATGCCAAACGTGTTCATACTTGTTCTTACTTGTTCATACCCCGAATCGTCATACTACTCATGAGTTTTAGTTTAGGAAATGACTCATGAGTATTGATGGAACATCGAGAGTCTTCCCTTGCATCATACATGGAAAGAAACTTGCATAATTCATGACTTGTAAAATTTACATGACTCTAGTTCAATTTCATAAAACATATACTTTCATAGAATATAGGAACTAGGCATGCACATGCTTGAAAATCCATAAGGAGCATGCTATCAAAATCCAATTTACTTAAATCAATTTCATGCATGTAGAAATTCCCATGGTTAAGCTTCAATTCATGAAATAAGAGTCATCATATAAAAACCCATATAAAACCATGCAATTTAGTCTAGTTTTCATAATCAAATCATGAGCAGATCATATTTAGAAAATCCCATAAGAATTGGATAAGAATCCTAATTTGAAAATCATGAAATCAAAAATAGAATTAGGGGTTTTGGGCACAAGGGTGAAAGGAACGCATTGTTGATTACCCACATACCTTGGTGGAAGATTACCCACTTGAATTGAAAAGACTTAGGAGGCTTGAACTTGAAGCTTAGAGACTTGATCTTGAGAGAAGAATTTCCTTTTTAAGTGAAGAATGAGGAGCTTAAGATAGACTTAGGATAATATTGGTGAAAACCCTTCTAAAAGTAGTCAAAACGACTTCACTTTATACATAATAGGGTGGGAAATAACCAAAATGCCCCTGGGAATTAATGGGAAAAAAGCTGGAAAATGGTCAACTTACAGTAACCATGACTCCATCTACGAGTCGTCAAATGGATGACGAGTCATGGTTCACAGTCGTACAACTCAGGCTTGAAAATCAAGCTGCAGATCCATTTCTACGGGTCAACAGGACGGACCCGTAGAATGGATCATGAGTCATCGAATGGAGTCGTAGAACTTAGGAGGCTTAGTTGACTCTAATCAAACCATGAATCAAACTACGATCCATCATTCAGACGACGAGTCGTAGACTTGACTCGTAGTCCCTGGGAACTTGGGAAAAATCATCCATCCTCTGAAGACTTTCCACGGGTCAACAAGACGGATCCGTGATTCAAACCACAAACCGTAGACTGGACTCATGGATCCTGGGAACACTTGTCAGCCCTCAGGTTAAGTTCCATGAGTGGAACTATGACTCGTAGAATGAACTATGGTCCGTGGAACCCCCTCGTGGTTCTTATACTAGAGGCTAAACCAGCAAGGACTGAACCACGAATGCCTTCCACGAGTCGTGGTTCAAACCATGATCCATGGTTGGACCCGTAGACCCTGGAACATGGAGTTTTTTGAAGTTTTTAACTTAGATAGCTGGATACGCTTATGGGGTGTTACAATCCAGTTATGACTCCTTGTTTGCTCTGATGGCAAAATCTGAAGATGAAGAAGAGCTAGAGGTAAGCTTTCGTGATATTCAAAGAAATCTGAAAGAGTACTCTAAGATTGAGCTACGGTCCCTAGCAAATATTCTAATTGATGAATACTATAACCTCACTAAAGAGAGGGATTTTCAAAACAACAGTCTGAGTGTTTTTAAAGACGATAAAACTTCTTGGTCTTCTAAAATTTCTGATTTAGCAGAAAAAATTACAATTGTCATGTCTGAAAATGATTCTTTGGTTGAAAAAATGAAAGACACCTCTCTAAACGGACTTAAAGGCAAGGGAAATGGTAGTGAGATCCAATTTGAACTTGAAGCTGAATTGAACAAGTTCAAACTAGATCTCACAGTCTCTCTTGAAAGGAACAAAGAACTTGAGAGAGACCTGGTTTGTGTTAAGGCTGATTTAGAAAAAGCTCTCTAATGGACTGTCTCATCTGATGTCTTGAATCAGTTGACAAACATGAGACCCAATGCTGGTGAGGGTCTTGGATTTCAGAAGAAAAATCCTTTTCATGACCCTCATAACAAGTATGTGTCAAACCCAGACAATTGGTTGTGCACTTACCGTGGGAGAAAGGGCCACTACAAAGACACCTACCCTACAAGATCAACTGCTGTCAAAAGAGGCAGAATCTTTGTAGAAAGAAAGGAAACCACCAAGCAATCTGGTCCCCCAATCAGGAGGATCAGGCTTCCAGGCTGGGCAAAAAAGAGCCTTATTCACCCTCTATCTCATTACTGGGGACTCAACCTAAAATGGGTTCCCAAGGCTAACAAGTGATTGTTTATGTAGGGAAGAGTGAGAGGTAGCAGCCAGAGATGGTTCATGGATAGTGGCTGTTCTAAGCATATGACAGGAAGAATGGAAGAATTCCTCTCACTCAAGGCATTCCAAGGTGGAAGTGTCTCTTTTGGTGATGGTAAGAAAGGATACATCCTTGGTGTTGGAAGCGTTGGCAAGTATCTAGCACATGCCATTAAAAATGTGTATTATGTTAATGGTTTGAAGTACAGTCTACTCAGTGTGTCCCAAATCCGTGACAAAGGAAATGAAGTCAAGTTTCTATCAGCTTGCTGTACTGTCACCAATCTCTCATCAGGAGAAATCATTTTGGTGGCAAGGAGACATAAGAACATATATGTTGCAGACCTCGAGTCTATCTCTGGAGAAGATCTCACCTGCTTGAAGGTCCAAGATGATGATTTTGATCTGTGGCACAGGAGATTGGGACATGTCAGTTCCTCTCTTCTAAACATGTTGATCTCAAGGGACCTGGTACGTGGTCTTCCTAAGGTAAAATTTCCAGAAGGAAATGTGTGTGATGCTGTGTCAAAGGAAAGCATGTCAGGTCCTCATTCAAAAACAAGAAGGAAGTGAGTACGTCTAAACCTATCGAACTTCTTCATATATACCTGTGTGGTCCAGTAAAAATTCCAAGTAGAGGTGGGAAGAGGTACATTTTTGTGATCGTGGATGATTTCTCAAGGTTCACCTGGACCATGTTTCTAAAAAGTATGGATGAGACTTTCCTAGTTTTTGCAGTGTTTGCCAAGCAAATTCAAGTCAAGTTAAGCCTCAAGATCATCTGTCTTCGAACAGACCATGGTACTGAATTCGAAAATGCAAGTTTTATGTAGTTTTGTTCTGAGCATGGTATTGGACACAACTTCTCTGCTCCACGAACACCACAACAAAATGGTGTGGTTGAGAGAAAGAACAGAACCCTGGTTGATATTGCTCGAACTATGCTAATTAATGGAGATGTTCCTAAAAGTTTTTGGGTTGAGGTTGTTAACACAGCATGTTATGTGACTAACAGTTGCATGATCAGGTCCCTATTAGAGAAAACCTCACATGAGCTTCTCTACCAGAAAAATCCCAAGCTGAGTTATCTTCGTGCCTTTGGGTGCAAGTGCTTTGTTCTTAATAATGGAAAGGAGCCCCTTGGGAAGTTTGATCCCAAGAGTGATGAAGGAATCTTTGTAGGCTACTCCTCAACCAGCAAGGCTTACAGAATCTTCAACAAAAGGACTCAATATGTGGAAGAAAGTGTTCATGTAATCTTCAATGAGTCAGGAGATCTGGATGAAAAGGAGCATTGAACGATGATGAGCTTGATGAACTATTTCAGATTCAAAGAGGCTCCCTCAATGAACTCGAGGGACCTGATGAAGTCTTAGCCGAGGCAGAAGAAAGACCTGATGCAAACTCTTAAAAGGTGAATGCCAGCATTGAAGGATGCCGACTGAGTAAATGCCATGCAAGAGGAGCTTCATCAATTTGAGAGAAACCAAGTGTGGCACCTGGTCTCCAACCCTCTGACAGAACTGTTATAGGGACCATGTGAGTCTTTAGGAATAAGCTGGATAAACAAGGAAACACTACCAGAAATAAAGCTAGGCTGGTAGTATAAGGATATAATCAAGAGGAAGGCATAAACTATGATGAAACATTTGCTCCTGTTGGAAGAATGGAAGCCATAAGAATTCTCATTGCCTTTGCTTCTTACATGGAGTTCAAACTGTTTCAAATGGATGTCAAGAGTGCCTTTCTGAATGAATATCTAAAGAAAGAAGTCTATGTCAAGTAGCCCCTGGATTTGAAGATCACGATCACACCTCCTATGTGTTCAAGCTGGATAAAGCTTTTTATGGTCGGAAACAGTCCCCTAGGGCCTGGTATGAGAGGTTGTCAAAATACCTTCTTAAAAATTGGTTTTCTAGAGGGAAAATTGACAACACTCGTTTTCTCAAAACCAAGGGCAAAAATCTTCTCATTGTCCAAGTGTATGTTGATGATATCATTTTTGGATCTACTCTTGACTCACTGTGTGATGACTTTGCCAAGCTTCTGGAAAGTGAGTTTGAAATGAGTATGATGGGTGAGTTGAATTTCTTTCTGGGGCTTCAAATAAAGCAAGTGCAAATGGAATCATGATCAGCCAATAGAAGTACATCAAGGAATTGCTCAAGAAGTTCAACATGGAGAATGCCAAGCCTATTGACACTCCCATTGGAACTTTCTGAAAACTGGACACTGATGAATCCGGTCCCCCTGTGAATGAACTCATGCCCAGAGGGATCATTGGTTCTCTTCTATACCTAATAGCTAGCAGACCAGATATAGTGTTCAGTGTGGGAATGTGTGCCAGGTTCTAAGCCAACCCAAAGGAGTCTTATCTCAAGGCTGCCAAAAGGATTCTCAGATATCTCAAAGGGACTCCTGATCTTGTGCTTTTCTATCCCACTGGAGATAATTTTGAACTGGTTGGATATGCTGATGTTGATTATGCAGGGCACCTGGTTGATAGAAAAAACACCTCTGGGATGACTCATTTTCTTGGAGCCTCCTTGATCTCTTGGGGGACCAGAAAGCAAAACTTAGTTGCTCTCTCTACAGCTGAAGCAGAGTATGTTATTGCTGCAGCTTGTTGTGCCCAACTATTATGGATCAAACAACAGCTTAAAACTTTGGAATACACATTGAATGTGTGCCCCTCATGTGTGATAACACAAGTGCTATGATATGGCCAAGAACCATGTCCATCATAAGAGAACCAAGCATATTGGCATTCGACATCACTTCCTCAAAGATAATATTGAAAAGAAGCTGGTTAGCATGAACTTTTGTGAAATGGAGGACCAGATTGCTGATATTTTTACAAAAGCCTTGGGAAGAGATCAGTTCGAGAAGAATCGCTTGAAGCTCAGATTAATGCATGAGATCTAATCCCTCAGTCAGAAAAATCCCCTCCATGTGGCTATGATTAGAAGGCAGGTATCCTGAAGTATGATGTGTCTAACTTGTCTAACTCAACACTATACCACTGTAGGTATGCATGCATAAAAGAAGGAGAAATATCAAAAGGAGAGAAGATACTGGATAAACATCAAGACATGCTTCAGAAAATTCAAAAAATGGGGGACCCGATCCCTCATACAGGCCAGTATTGCAAACTGTTCACTTTAAAATAAGGGCATTCATTATGCAACGGCACCACTGACACCTTTTTGATCAACGACGTCGCATTAGGTTGAACCTGAACCGTTATCTCCTCTCTCTGATGTGACACATTGCTTCTCCTCTTTTTAATCCTATCCCATTCGTTCCTTTTAAAATCA
Organism: Jaltomata sinuosa; assembly: GCA_003996215.1. Lineage (NCBI taxonomy): Eukaryota > Viridiplantae > Streptophyta > Magnoliopsida > Solanales > Solanaceae > Jaltomata > Jaltomata sinuosa. The sequence continues at coordinate 329,026 of QJPP01000123.1, read as the reverse complement.
AATTATATTAAATTCCCTTCCTCTCTCAAACCAAATCACTTGCTCTCTAAAACCTTCTTTTTTTTCAAGCTGAACAAATATATCTCTTTTTCTTCTCTTTCGTCTCTCAAATTTCTCACAATTATGTCTTCACCAAACTCTCTAACCAAGGGATCCTCTGAGGGTGTATCTCATTTGCCCTCCTCTGAAAGCACTCCAACATTGCCTGAACTTAGAAACCTCTTTTCTGCCTCCTCACCCACTCTTGTATCAGATCCCCCAGTTGAACTGAAAAAATCTCCCTCCTTCAACTCTCTTTCAACCCCAAAACAAGTGAAAGAAATACTCCGGTCTCTCAAGATGAGCCCTCCAGTGTTGAAATCCCTAAACACAACACAGTGCCGATAACTGAATCGACAGAGATAGAGGGACCTGAAACAAGCTCTTTGATTGAATCTGCTGTAGGAGAAGAATCAGCGGTGAGTGGGTCTGAAGTTTCTGGGGAATGGCTGTTTGAGGGGAATCTACCAGAAACCAAAGGAAACTCTTCAAATATCCTGGCAATGGGCATACAAGGAACCGATGAACTAGTGGCAAGTTATCTCACATCCTTGTCCAAGAGAGATGTTAGGACTGAGAATGTACAAGCAGAATCAGAGGCTGTTACTCCATCTAAAGAGGATCTCACTCCAACCACTCTTCCCATTCCCAAGTGGGATGGAACTCCTGTATCTCAGACCCCTATGGCATTATTGAGAGATTTAGAGGAAGAAGATGACACTGACGAGGATGAAGTACCACTGCGGTGGAAAATGCAAAAAAGAATGGTCACAACATCAGTTGTTGAGTCATCCTCTCAGGGACCACGTAAGGTACTTGGTACCCGAAGTAGGTCTGAATAACGCATGACAACTGCAATGAAGGAGAATGAGAAAAGTGCTAAGAAAGGGAGAAAGATAAGGAATACAGTAGTGTCTGATGATCCTGAACCAGAAAAAGTGGTTGACTTGGAGGAGGAAAAGAAGTTTGATGAGGAAACTGAAGAGGACACTGTCAAAGGTGTACAAAGAGTGATGAAGAAGGCTCTCTCCAAAGGGAATCCTTCTAAGAAAAAGGGTGGAGCATCTGCTCCAAAGGAAAAGGAAAAGGAACCTGCAAGAAGTTCAAAGAAAAGAATGCCCAGTGAAAAGAAAGATCCAGCCCCCAGCAAACAGAAGGATATGCTCTCTGGATCTAAGAGAAAAAGGGATGATCTGGAAGAGCAAACGGAGGATCCTAGTCCCTCCTCAAAAGTCAAGAAGCAGAAACTCACTCCAGCACAACGGATTGCTCTGTTGAAGCAACAAAAGGTGTTGAATGGTCGCGTCTTTGACCCTGAAATCAGTGGACACAAGGGAATGACAGAGTTGATTGACATGGTTAAAGAGCAACAATGAGAGCATCTGTTTCAACCCCCTATTACAGTTTTATTCCAGAAAGAGGTCATCGAATTCTATGTGAACATGGCTTTCAACAAGGCTGAAGGATCACTGACCACCTCAGTTGATGGAGTGGAGATCCAGTTAAACGAATTTGTACTTGGTCAGATTTTGGAGGTACCAACAAAAGGGTTAAAATCCCTGAAGGATCAGTCAGCCTCCATAGATTTCTTGAACGAGATTAGCAAGATGAAAAATTTGAACAGAAAGAGGTTGGGAAAGAAGTAGATGAACGGAGAGTATAAGTTGGTGTTTGAACTTATCAACAAAGTTTTTCTACCCCGCACTGAAAAGAAGACAATTGCTGGCATCTCTGATCTGTTTCTCATGCAAGCATTGGTCACACTTCAACCCATAAGCTTACCAGCAATCATGTTTACCCACATGAGAAAAATCATCACTATGAAGGAGGTCAAGCATGGTTTAGGCTATGGGTGTCTCCTGAACAAGGTGTTCTTGCATTTTGGAATTCGTCCCAGCAAGGGTGTTCAAGGGACCAGGAAGAAGATGTTCACCAAAGGAACGCTTGAAGAGTGTGAGTGTGTCGAAAGAGAAGGAAGAGTTTGATCTAAGTCGTTTGTGTCTGATCTGATCGCCTCTCAGAAGCGATCATCTGGTGAGTTGGAACGCTTAACTACACTAATTGCTCAGCGAGATGCTGAGATTGTAACTCTCAAGGCACAAATGCAAACCACCTCTGAGGGACCAGGTGCCAGTTCAGATGAGTTCAAGAAGTTGCAGGAAGAAAATGCCTCCCGGAGGGACCAGGTTGGGGGTCCTTACTCAGAAGCTGCTTGATGCTCATGAAGAAGCCAACACTCGCATGACTTTTTTACTTAAAAGGTTGGCCTGATTCACCTTCCCTCCTCCCTTCCTTGCTTCCGTTCCCATTCCTAGCCTTCTAATTCCCTCTTGTTTTTATCCTACCTCGGTGTTGTTTTGCTAATGATTTTGTTAATTTTTTTGTGAACTGTTTGTAATGCTACCAAAATGAATGAAATGAAGCTCTTGTTATGGTGTTTATCTTGCATCTAATTTCCTTTGATTATCTCTCTTCATTCATGTTAGTGTTGCCCCAAAGGCATGAGTTAAAAATTGTTACGCATCATTGCTTTGAGTTTACTGTTCACTCTTTTTTATGATGCCAAAAAAGGGAACAGGAGTTGGGACCAGGTAACAGTGACAGGGGGAACTTAGTGTGATCTGGAAACTCGTGAAAAAGGACCAGGTAAAGACGACAGGGGGAACTTAGTTTGTCATCATCAAAAAGAGGAAAAATGATGTAATATGACCTTTTTAGTTTTGATGATTGACAAACACTTAGGGGGACCAGGTACCCCTAGCGGCCTTGAAGAACGTAGCCTTGAAGAACAGTCAATATGGTACAGTTGTGACTTGTACTTTCTGCAGCTTTTGGACTGTGTTTCTGCAGTTCTTGGAATCTGCTGGACCAATAGCAATGTGTTAAGGTTTTGACTCTCTCATTTATAAACATTGAGACACTTTAGCCAAAACCTAATTTTTGCAATCCAAGTTTTTCATCTAAAATCAAAGGCTGCTCAAGCTCCAAAAGGAAACAGAAGCTCACTGACCAAGGGACCTGATCGTGATCAAGATGAAGTCAATGGTTCCTTGTCTTTAGTTGAGTCTTTTGTATTTTGTTTTTACATTGTACAACATCAACTAAAGTTAGTTGACTGTGTGAAGTTGTATTAGCTAGAGTTAGTTAATACTTGGTAATGCAGTAGAGTTATTGCATTAGACATTGTAATAGAGTTATTATAGCGTAGGGGATTAAGAGTTTAATCCATAGGGTTACTGGAGTCTGTAATCCGGAGTTGCTCTGTTATTATAGTAAAGTTTGATTGGTGAAATCCTACTGGGGTAGGTCGTGGTTTTACTCCCTTGAGCAAGGAGGTTTCCACGTAAAAGTCTCGTGTTCTTTACTTTTTGTTATTTCACTTTCTTACTAGTAACTGCAATTCTAGTCAGAGGACCTGGTCCCCTGACTCTCGGTGGACCCATACAAGCCATCAGTTTCCTTAGCTTGATTTGCTCTTTCTTTAGTGAAGGAAAATATTTTATTTATTAAACTCAAATAATTTTTCCTACATCAAATTATGTAACATGACACCCCTATTTATAATACTAGAAAGCCAAATCAAACTAGACCTAGGAAACCAATTTCAATATATATATATATATATAAAGTAGGCTTTTCAACTTGCTTACGTGGCGCTCTTTAAGGCCTCAATTCTTATTTATCTTTTTTGTGATTTTTTTGGACATTTTTTCTAGTTTTAAAATACATAAAATTTCATCGTAAATATTAAATATAGTCATTTAATTCTTTTCATCATCAATGCAATTAATATAGTCAGATTTATATCGTTTCCTTAAATAAATTCTTTTTCTTTTTTTTTTTGACTTTTTTCTAATTTTAAAAGACATGAAATTTTACCTTAATATATTAAATATAGCTATTTAATTTCTTTTTTCTAATTTTTGATTAATTTTAAATAGTGGATTAAATTTTTTATCTCTATAATATAAAATTTAGTGAAGTATTATTTAGGAAGAAAAAAAAGCTTCATCTTCTTCTATTTTTCGTGAATTTTACCAATTTTTGTCATTCATGTGTCAATAACTACTTCAATCTCTAATTAAATTAAACAATTAATATATATTAATTTTTACTTTTTTATCTTCTAGCAAGGAAAGACTTTTATATTATCATTTGATAGAAGAAGAAAAAATAAATATTTCATTTTTTCATTGAATCTTTATTTTGTGTGATGAAAATATTTAATCATTCCTAATTGAAGATTGTTTGTTGTCATTTTTATGGGTGACACAAGTACTACATTTTGCTACTATCAATTTTTAATTTTTATTTATTTTCTTGCTATTAAAGTAGCCTTATTATTTAAACTTCAACAGAAAATTGATCACTCAGAAGAGTGAATTTGCAGTTTTTCAAACTTTGGCGACTCAATTCATACAAAATGGAGAAAAAATCTTAGTTTTATAAATTCATCGAGAAGAAAAAATTGCAAGGGAGTACGAAGGAAGACATTAGCTTAGTATATAGATTATAAACATTGCAGGATCATAATATTATCTGTTTAGCCATGAAAATTGTGAAAATTTTAAAAAGTAATATTTATTTTCAAAGTGAAAAATGATGGTATTTGAATATTAGAGCTGTGTTTGGCTATAAATATAAATTAAAATTGTTTTTGTGTTTTTTTGAGTGATTTGTTGAAGTGAATGTTTTTCAAATTTCAAAATTCAACTTCAACTTGAATTTCAGAATTTTTTAAAATTTATGACCAACATGATTTTCGAAATTCAATATGCTTATAAAAATTTATTATGACATAAAGGAATTTCAATCATTTAATTAGATTGGAGGATTTTGAGATAGAGAGAGTTATCACCTTTAAAAAAATTTATGCTCTCAACTTTTAAGATATCACAAATAATTTTAATGTCAATGAAGAATGTCTTGATTTTTTGTTTTATAACTTAAAGTCTCCTCCTGACATAATCATCTGGAAAAAAAAAAGAAAAAAAAATTAATATTAAAGTTATGACAAATTTACAGATACTATTTTTATTTTTTAAAAGCTCTTATTAATCTTTTCATAAAAGAATTCGTTTAGGTATATTGCAACATTAATTGCCATTAAAAAAAAAATCGATTAAAATGCTCCATTAAAAAGGAAGAAATGCATATGAAATACATTTTAATTTCCTAACTAATATAATTACAACTTTATCTACTTAGTTTATCTTATTTATATAACTGCACAAAATATAGATACATTCACTATATATCTATTATAATAGGGGTAAGTTTATCAAAGAATTCTAAAATTTCTTAAAACATTTTATGAAATTTTAAAATTAATAAAAAATAAAACATTTCATCAGTAAACATTTTGAATAATAATAAGAAATTAATGCAAAATATTGATAGAATAGTAAAAAATGATATCCAAACGTTTTTTATAGGTGAATCTTTTAAAATTAGAATTAAATATTAAATGAGAACAAAAATTAATTAAGTACATTAAATGTTGGCGAGGAATTAGGACTTGGAGTTTTTGACTTTCTAATGCTTAGTGGTTTACTTTATTTATAAAAAAAATTCGGTCTATATTTTTTTTATAATTTTTTTTGTTTATGACTCAAAAAATCTCTTCTAGCTAGTCACATTTTATATATTTTTAGATGTATAAATGATATACATTTAATATTATACGATAAGCAATTGAGATTTTTTCAAAATCTTAATATATGTTGATACAAAAAATAATGTTAACAAGTTTTGTGTTTTTTTCTATCAGTGTTCTACTTGCCTAAATTATTTTTAATATGATATTGTTAGGCATTAGTTTTATATATGAGAACACAACCTCATAGCTTTTCTTCTGTCTTGGTTAAATATTTAATTATTATTTTTTCAAATATACAAATAACTTCATTAAATACCAGCGTGAAGCGCGATCAAGTTCACTAGTATAAACTAGAATAAATAAATTCTAAATAACTTGAATTAAATAAAAATAAAAAATCAAATCCTAATCAACTTGGGATTCCTACTCCAACTTCAAATTATTATTTTTAACATTTTTTCGTAATTCAAAATTGTATGCTCTTGCCTTTTTTGTTGTCGTCATTATTGCTTTTCTCTCCAATCTTCAATTTCGTGTTTGTGTTGGAGCACTTTCTCTCCAATCTTCAATTGTTGAAGCATTTTCTCATCAACCTTCAATTTGTTGAAGTATTTTACTTTAATCTTCAATTTTGTTGAAGTATTTTACTTTAATCTTCAATTTTGTTGGAGCACTTCTCTCCAACTACTGATATTTTTTTTCTTGGTTGCATTGGAGCACTTCTCTCTAACTTTCAATAGTTGAAGTACTTCTCTTTAACATCCGATATTTTTTTTCTTGGTTGTGTTGAAGCACTTCTCTCCAACTTTCAATAGTTGAAACACTTCTCTTCAACATCCGATATTTTATTTTGGGTGTGTTGGAGCACTTCTCTCCAACTTTCAATAGTTGAAGCACTTCTCTTCAACACCCGATATTTTTTTTCTTGGTCGTGTTGGATCACTTCTCTCTAACTTTTAAAAGTTGAAGCACTTCTCTTCAACATTCTATTGTTTTCCTTTCTTTTTTTTTTCAATTTCTAGAGAAGGGCTTCTTCTTACTGTGCTATATTTGCTTGCACCTATTTGATTATGTAATATTTTTCACATAATCCTCTTAGCATTATTATTTTTTTATGCATATAGCATTGGCTCGATATTTGTTAATATATCATTGTTGGCCAGACGGGCGACATATAGCGGTTATAATCGCCCGCAGACAGCGAAAACTCTTTGATTCTCTACCAAGATCGTAGAAGCTCTGATACCAATTTGAAGAAAAATATTTTATTTATTAAACTCAAATAATTCTCTCTACATCAAATTATGTAACGTGGCACTCCTATTTATAATACTAGAAAACCAAATCAAACTAGGACTAGAAAACCTATTCCAATATAAACTACGATAAACAAATTCTAACTAAACTTGAATTAAATAAATACCAAAAATCAAATCCTAAATAACTTGAGATTCCTACTCCAACTTTGAATTATTATTTTTAACATTTAGTATAAGAACTACACATTTTGTGTAGTCAAAATTATCCAAAATAACTACACAATTATTAACCATAATTTTAAAATCACTACAAAACTTTTACACCAACCAAACTAATGCACAACTATATAAGCACCACCAAATATTTACACTAAATATTTAACAAAATGGACAGTCACAACTGCATAATCATTAACCAAAAGTTAAGTGCGTTGACATCTATCTGTCAAATGCATTTACAAGTTAAAACTGTCAAAATTAATTATAGTCATAACTATCAAAATAATAGTCTTAAAATGCAGTCATAGCTGCCAAAACATTTAAGTTATAGCTATCAAATATTATCTTAAATGTAATCACAACTGTCAATAATTACACCAAATAACAAGATACACAAATAAATTAATACAACTTAAATATTGTGAGATTGAGCATTAGAGCTTTCTTGACTCAAATGTGCAGCTTTGAACCTTGTCTTCATTTGCTTTTTTTCTCTTATTTTTTGAAGTTACCTGGAGGTCATAGCTTCTTTTCCTCTTCATTTCACACTACTTTTTGGTGTATATCTAAGATTTTTAATCACAAATATTTGAAGACTTGACACTTCTAAACCTCTCACTAGGCATTCTAAACTTCTCAAATGAAGAGAATTAGTGTTAATCAATCAATTGCAGTAAATAAATAAAAAATTAAATAGTAAATAAAATTTACATTAAAGATAGTAAAGCCACTTTGTGTGTGAAGTACACCCATTTCAATCATTCTTGATCTGCTAGTATCAGCTGACTAAAAAAGAAAGAAAATATTAAGTAAATTAACTAGTTTACAACACACACATTAAGTAAAATAATTATTTTACAACATACATGTTAAGTAAAATACCTTTTCTATTGAACCATTTGGTCTATCCCTTCCTTTTTCAGTTGGCGCAACATTTGACACCCTTAATGTACCTCTTCCTCTTTCAATAGTAGGTGTTGCAGCAGAATTGTGGCTTGTACTTGAGCCTACAACAGAGGATAAACTTGAGCCAAAATTTATATTAGTGCCAACAGCAAATGCACCTTTAAAACACTTTCTCTTAGTATGACCCTTGTTATGACAAGTATTGCATGACATCTTAATCTCTTTTTTGAAAAGTTTTTCAGTTTTGTTATTAATTTCACCTTGCTCTTTTTTTTCTTGCCAGGCCAGCCTGGCATCTTCCGAACAGTAGGTGGTATAACAGAAATGTTTTGAGATTTTAGTCATATTTTTATATTTAAAATTGGCTGAATGAAGTAGTTGTATGTGTTTATGTAAGTGTCTCTCTTATATCAGTGAGAGATGTAGTTAACTGGTTCCAACTTTTTGTAGTGAAGAACAACTATTGCATAAACACATGGTATATCCTTCAACATTCATGATCTATAACTATAAATTTGTCTGAAAAGATTTACAATGTGTATGTATCTGCTATCAAGGATCTCATACCTTATATTTGAATTTCATTCAATGATGTACTTTATTGACTTAGCTGCATTTTTTGTAAGAATTTTCATTGCTATTGAAGAAATATCACTGATTCAAGTGTTATAAAATTCTCTCGTCTATTCTATTCTTTTCATCATTTTCACCCTTATCTCTTTTAACATTGTAATTATAGTTTTGTGTCTTGCTCTTAATATTCATGCATTAAAGTATTTTATCATGTTATTATTTATAATGTCATATTTTGCAGAAAAACTGTAATAAACTTTGCTTCATTTTTCAGAGTTATAATACAACAACTTATTCAGAAGCTTTTTCTCATCCAACATCTTCATATAATTAATATTGCCCTTCAACTCAGTCTCAAAAATAGACCTTGCACATTTTAAAAAATATTTTTTTCTTCTTAATGCCTCTACAGATATAGAACTTTGAACAGTTGGCAAGGACATGCCTAGTACACATTCTATGTTCAGTATTAGGTAGATGTTCGTTTACGCCATTTTTCAAATCCTTAAAGAAACAAAAAACATATCATATAGTTAAACAAATATACAGTTATATGAAGTAAATTAAACAAAAAAAAAAAATTCTTACCTTTCGTATGTCTGTTATCATTGTCAAATTTATTCCATCTCCTAGCTGAAGATCTTCCTTTACAGTTCTGATAAACCAACTTCAAAACTGATTTTCAATCTTAACTATTGTCCATGCCAATGATAGTATTTGATTGTTTCTATCTTTACAGACATCATCTAATAATTTCCCTTTTGAGACTCCCTTTAAAAAATAACCATCTAATCCAATGCACTTTCTACAATCAACCAAGTAGGCAAAGAATGAGAGGAAAGCACAGACGGGAAAGAAAGGGAAGGCTCCTACTCAAGTCATCGAGATACCTTTAAAAAATAACCATCTAATCCAATGCACTTTCTACAATCAACCAAGTAGGACTTCTTCATTGCATCAAAATATATGTAGAAGGCTTGCAACATTTTTCTACTACCTTCAAATGTTTCATCATAAAGCTTAACTACACATGTACAACTTGGATTTGATCTTAGCAACTTATCCTTATAATTTAATTTTTTTTTAAATTCAAGATTATAATCACCCATTACTTCTGCTATCACCTTATTTCTGGCTCTCCTACATATTGTTCTTCTAGCATGTAAATTCAATTCTTTCTTAATAAGCAGCTGAAACTTAAAAATTCTAATACATTATTCTTTTATCCTCTTATTGTAATGTTGGTTAAGAACTTGGTATTGCAAAGTTTATTTTTATTAGTAGAATTATACTTGTGAATTAAATTGTATGTCTTCACCACAAAATTCATGGTCCTAAAATCAAAGCTTGCAAATAGCACTCAAGGACAATCAGTAGTACACCTAATCCTTATCATTGCAGGCTCATTAACATATTTTTCAGTTGCAACATGTTTAGCAGCACCATACTTAATAACAATAACTCTAAATTCATTAATACTCTAAAAAAATAAGTCCTGATTCTGACACAATTTTTTGACAGTTTGAATTATATACAACCCTATTTACCTTTTTCCTTCTTCTTGCATTATTTCTCTGTTCAATCACTTGTTCAACCTCTTCTTCATTATCAGTTAGTCTTCTAAATCTATTTCAAAGCGGGAGCATCATTTGATAGATAAAAGGCTCATCACCAGCTAGCTTACCTTTCAAGCTGTTTCTATTACCACTTACAGATTCATCATAATCAGCATATGACCTCTTTTTTCTAGTTCTTAACTTAATATATTCATGAATAACTGGTTTTTCTCCTTTTTTTATTTTCTTTCTATTCCTCTTTTTCTCCCCAAGACCTCTTAATTCTTCATCCACATCACTCTTAACATCTACTTCTCCACCAACATCTATATCTACATCAAGTGATTCAGTATTTGAATCTAGATCAAATTTAGCTTTACTAGTCTCCTTTTTAATCTGTGAAGATTTAGCAATAATAGTAACAACAATAGGTAGAGGGATAGGAGCAATAGTAGCAGCAGTAGTAGTAGTAGTAGAAAGGATAGGAACAGCAGCAACAATAGTAGTAAGAGAGATATGAGCAATAATAGCAGCAGGAGGAAGAGGGATAGAAGCAGTAGGAGAAGGGATAAGAGTAATAGAATGTTGGACAGATGAGAGTGTATTTGAATTTCTAAAAGAGACATCTTCACTATTATTAAATTCTCTCTCACCACCCCTAATGTCTTTACCATTGTCTTTATCAAAAGATACACTACTTTACCCCTTCACATGGCTTACATATTTCAACAAAGGTTAGACCAAAAGAGGGTCAACAACCATGTGATACACAAATGCTTTTAAAATATTTTCATAATTCAAACATTAGAAAATTTCAACAGTATTCTCATCTTACTTAATATCTAACAAAATAGAACTTTTAGGCAGTCTCATATATAGCAGGCTTGTCCAGGGTCATATCCTAATGACTTCACATAATCTCTCAATTTAAAATAAGATAACCTATCTATATCAATATTAAAAGACTCAGTAATTTCTTCATCAATATATGGATTTTTTTCCTTCACTTTTTCCTTCTTTTTTCCCTTGTTCAAAATATCACCATGATAAACTCTCAAAGTAATTAATTCGAAACTCATTTTAATAACCTGAAAATAGTATAAAAATATCATTTTTGTTATCCTTGATCATGATAATAGTGTCAAGTTTCATCCTTGACCACGATCAAAACAATAACACATACCATAAGAACAACAATATCATATTAAACTATAATTATAAGTGTCACAACTTATTTTATTACATATTGAAGCCTATACCCAATCATTAATACTGTAATTTTGCAAAATTAAAGACGAATTTTTTTTAGGTCAAATCGCAATGGAAAAAAGCAATAACTGAGATATGGAACTAACCTTTTATATATGTAGCACAATAGATGCTCCACAAAATGATTGTAACCCTAGCTTCGAACCTTAGCTTGTAACACCTTTGAAATCGACAGTACCGCTAGCTTTCAATATGTCACGATTTTGAACAATAACAAATTAGGTTTATGATTTTGAATAACAACGAAGGCTGAATTTATAATTATGAACAACAAAACACTAAAAAAATGAGTTCATCATTTTTTTGAATCAGTGATTTGATTACTTATCAGTGAGAGAAATAAAAATAAATTTTGATTTTGGGATTAGTCGATTGACATTCTAGCGGGTTGGGTCAGGTGGGTTGGGTTGGGGTGAAATGAAATGGGTTAGGGAAAAATAATGATTGATTATTAGGTCAATTTAATTAAAGGATGAAATTATATTCATTAAAAACGTGGCATCATCAGAAGGCACGTGTCCTCTACACCACTCATCAAACCTGGGTGTGGATGTCGCGGAGGGTATATAAATTTAGTTTTATATAGTAAAAGTGTGTAATAGGTCATTTCAATAATTTAGATGTGTCTTCGACATTTCAAATATAGCTTAAGGTGATTTTGATGTCTTTTTCTTTTTTCAAGTGCTTTTAAAGTGTCTGATAAAGTTTTTTAGTTGCCCATTTAGCTTTAACATTAGGAGATAGGATTACCTACTACTAGGCCATTTCAGTAGACAATTTTGCCTCACTATTAATTGATGAAAGTTTAGTACTTTCTTCGGAGATAGTTTTGGAGATTAAGACATCAAAATGATATTAATATATGATGATAACCCAATTTATTATACAGATTAGAAAACAAGTCTCAAAAACTGTGAAAGATTCTGATAATCAATAAATTGCAGGGAAACAACTTCTTCGATCTGACAAAAATATATACTGCAATATTCTTTCTATTAACTAAAAATGAATTACTAATATTTCTTCAAAAAACACCTTGGGAGAGAAATTAAATCTAAATTAGTGAAATTGGTAAACCAAACAAGGAGTCGAGCCGGCTTTAAATTCGGTTAGATCCCCTTGCATTTTCTTTTACTTAAATTTTTTTTAGGTTCGGCTCACCTCCAGGGTTGGATGTATCATTATTGGTGTGAGTTCAATTGAATCATAACTTTCGATGTGGAATATATATTTATGTGTAAAAATTTATTAAAATTACAATAAATAGTAAACAAACTCATAACTTTTAAATATAATAGGTTCAATATTAAAAATCTGGAGAAAAGACTTTGGATGTTAATTTGTTTGGGAAATTGAGGTGTGGTTGCCCAAGACGTGCGTATTAGTAACGGTCATGGCTAACGTGAGCGAGGACAGTTCACAATGTTAAAATGCGCATCAGAAAGACGTATATCGAACGTATAGAAGACGAGGGAAAATAAAGAGGGATTATCGAGTCGAAAAAGGGGCAGTCCAACAAAACAAATTACAGGCTTGAAAGAGAGAGAGAGAGAGAGAGAGAGAGAGACAGTGTGGGGGGGTGGGTCGGGGGTGGGGGGGTGAGTAAGAATAGGAAAGGCAAAAATGGAGAAGATATTGAGAGTCTTCTTTGGGGTCTATAACGCTACCAACGACAACACCCTTCACTTCTCTAACCCTAATTACTTACCCACAAAAATCCCTTCTTTTTTTTTTCTTCCATCAAAACAACCCCTTTACTCCCCTCTTTATCAATTTCCTATTTATTGTCTCTATCTTTCCTTCTCTTTGTTTCAATTTCTTTTCTCTTCGCCGCGGCTGCTGCTGCTGCTTTTCGGTTCTGTGTCATTCTCCAGGTTTTTTCACTGGGTATGTTGTTGTCATTCTCCAGGTATTTGATTTGATTCTCCCTCTCTTTTGGTTCATTGGGTGTCTGCCGCTGTGAATTTCTTTTTCTTTTTTTTTTGTTTGCTCTTTTACTGAATTAATTGGAATGATGTATGATTTAATAGTTCGGTTTCAATTGCTTAGCTTGATTGTAATAGGTTGGTTCATCTGGAAGTGTCTGTTTTTGACAATGTTTGCTGCTTTGGAGTTTGTTCAGTCTAATGGGTTTCTTTTTTTGCTAATTCAGTTAACCCCAAACTTTAATTGTACCCAAGAATTGGTTAACTCAGTTTTAATTTTGTTAGTATTTGGCTGTGTGAACCCTCTGTATCTATTCAGCTCTATTTAAGTGTTCATGCCAAGGTGCACACTTTTCAACTAGTTTTTTATTCGGAGCATTCATGGTAGTTTGATTATTTTAAGATGAGCCTTTAATCTGCAGAAACTCTCATTTATTCGTGCTTGGGATCAGCTATACTTTACATATAGGCAGAGTTACTTAAGGCCATTAATTCAACAACAACAATATACTCAGTGTAATCTCACTTGGTGGGGTTTGGGAAGTGTAGGGTGTACGCTGGCCTTACTCCTACCTCGTGGAGGTAAAGAGATTGTTTTCGAAAGTTCCTCGGCTCACGTACAAAGCTATGTTAAAAATAACATACAGACGAAAAGCAGATATAGCAAATAATAACGAAATTATGACATAGCATTCAGAAAAAGGAACAGTAACAACATCAAATAGTGTGATAATCGAAGAAAAGAACAACATGTATTAACAGAAATCGAAGAGAAATAAACGACGAGTTATTACTAATGTTATTGGAATTCACAGAGACAACACTCAAATACTTACTACCCTTCTATCATAATCCTCGACCTCCAAAAACCCCTATCAAGGTCATGTCTTCGGTAAGCTGAAGGTGCGTCATGTCGTGTCTAATCACCTCACCCCAATTCTTTTTCGGCCGCCCTCTACCTCTTCTTTACCCTGTCACTCCCAACCTCTCACACCTTCTTATTGGGGCATCTGCGCTTCTCCTCTGCTTCTCCTCTTCACATGGCTGAACCATCTCAATCTCTCTTCTCTCATCTTGTCCCCTACGAAAGTCACTCCCACTTTGTCCCGGATATCTTCATTCCTAATCCTCTTCTCTCCTAGTATTCCTACACATCCACCTCAACATCCTCATTTTCGCAACTCTCATCTTTTGAAATCAACACTCAGACCCGTACAACATAGTCGGCCTAATCACCACTCTGTAGAACTTGCCTCTTAAGGCCATTAATTCATTATTAAAAATCCTATGACATCTTGTTGATGAATTGTCTTTGCACATAGGTGGAGTTTCTTAAGGCCATTAATACATTCCTCAAAGCTCTATATGACATTATATTGATACTTGCATTTTATCAGGTACATGCATTCCCCGTGTTGTGGAATTTTTGGATATTCAAATTGATTTCAGTACCATGTTCTTATTTATTGTTATATGCATGGATCAATACTGTATCAAGATGATAGTTTTCCTTACCGTTTTGTTTGTTGCTTGATATGTTGAATTTTCGTGTGATGTTAAAAAGGGTGATAGTGAGACGGTCTAGGTAGTGGGTTCATGTGTACTGCATGTATGGGTGTTGCATCCCCTGGACACATCTTAAAATAAATTAAATGCTGAATGAAAGGAACTTCTTGTTAATCATTTTTACTTATTGATGTTTCTTTACATAAATGAATTAGCATATAAAGGACATGTCTTTGAATGCTTGCAGTTTCCAGTTTGGTGCAGCAGTTACCAAACTCATTTAGCAAGTGTTTGCCTGTATTAGTACACGTGTTTCTGGTGGGCCCTAGTCGTTTTACATGTCATGGATGAGTCTGGTGGAACTCGATTTGAAGGGCTCAATGCTACTGTTAGAAAGAAAAGAAGCCACATGTTGCGGCGACCTAGACCAGAGAAGCCCTTTTTTCATGAAAGCCGTGATCAGTCTCCCTTAACACCAGTTTCAGATGATTTTGTTAGGGTTTCCAGTGATGAGAACACTGATGATGCCAATGCTGGCCGGAAAATGTTCAACCTTAATCATTGCATGTCTAGAGGCTCTGCTTCCAGACTGGATGAGGACTACACTCATAAGAAGAGTAAGGATGGGGGATCTAGTCTGTTATATAGTAATGGAGATCCAGGAGATGATACATATCCCCAGCATGGCTCCTCTCTTAGGCAACCAGGAACTGTTCAGGATGGTGTTGGCAATGATAGCAAGCTGAAAAAGGTTAAGTTGAAAGTTGGGGGTGTCACGCGCACCATTCAAGCCAAAACTGATTCTCATGGTGCATATGGTGGTGGTTTGTCTACTACAAGTGCACGAGCCTTGGATGGCTCGCTGCCACGCCAGAAACTCACTTCACAGGTTTATCATATGTTTCTTCTCATTCCTATTTAGTTATTTGGATTTTTAAAATCCACTTGGATCTTTAATTGTGTTTTTAGAAGTAGTCTCCCTCAGAATTATTTGGTTTCATCATTTTGAAAAGGAGGTGAGCCACGTAAGATTTTCTGTTTCACTACTCTACTGGTTCCTATTTAGTTATTTGGATTTTTTAAATCCACTTGGATCTTTAATTGTGTTTTTAGAAGTAGTCTCCCTCAGAGTTATTTGGTTTCAGCATTTTGAAAAGGAGGTGAGCCACATAAGATTTTCTGTTTCACTGCTCTACTCGTTCCTATATAACTTACTTCCCGAAACTGAAAAGAAAAACATGTAGATAGATGTTGCATTATTATAGGTTTATTAGGGAACAAAATATTGAAGTGCATAAGAATCAAAGTTTCAAGAATTGAGTTAATAGTTACGCAGTTTTGCCCCAAAGTATTAGCGAGGGATTTGCACTTTATCATGGAAAACCAGAGGTTTTAGGTCAACCCTTTACCTTATGTTGGATACAGTTTTGAAAACTAATGCCAAACTCTCGATGATGCAAGATTAATGATGATTTACCAAAGGAAGAAATCTACTTTTATTGCTAGTAAATCTTCGGCATTTATTTATTTTGTCAGATTATCACTGAATAAAATTTCAATGCTGTCCAATTAACCTTTTCCTCTCTATTTTAGGACACTTTGAGCAAAGTCGGTCTTTCGGAAAAGAAAAGTGGGTTGAAAGGAATTATGTCGAGAGATTCGCCCAAAGGCTCTTTTGCTGCTGGCAAAGGCGATATGGGGAAGACACCAATGACGAATGCCTTCGAAAAAGGAGGTGATAAGTCAGATCCAACTCGTAAGAGTAAGAGGGTGCCAAAGAGGCGTGTATCGGAGTGGTTTGATGAGGATGACAAAGATGACGAGATTAGATACTTGGAGAAGCTTAAAACCTCAAAGATTTCAGGATATAAAGATTTTGAGGAGGAATTGACCAACAAAAGAAGTCTTTCTCGTGTTTCGAAGGTTAGCAAGTATGAAAAGGATGAAAATGTGGGAAGGTCAAGGAAAGATGGTAGGAAGAAATCAGAGCAAGGTTCTGAGGACACTGCTTATGAGACGGAAGAGATCCTGTCTGATGGTGAGCCTGAAGGAAAAAAGAAGCAGAAACAAAGGAAGGAATCCTCAGATTCATCCATCGATACGATGAGAGGAGAAATGACTCTTACAACACGACAACGAGCTCTCCTATCTAGCAAGGACTCTTCTGCTTCTTCTGTGAGTCAGATTGAGTTCCCTAATGGCTTACCACCGGCGCCACCTCGAAGTAATACCCTATTAGCTACTTATATGTTCCAGTCTTATTTCTTTGCTCTAGAACTCTTTCCTGATTTTCAAATTTGTCTTGCCATCTTTGCCTTTCGACAGAGCAAAAGGAGAAGCTCACTGATGTTGAGCAGCAACTGAAGAAAGTAGAGGCTGCTCAGAAACGTAGAATGCAAAATGAGAAGGCTGCTCGTGAATCAGAGGTTTCGCTTGTTCCTTTTCCTGCTTACTGTATGTGCTCTTTTAAGATCATAGTAATGATGAAATGAGCATAACCTTTTCGAATTTGCAGGCTGAGGCAATTAGGAAAATTCTAGGTCAAGATTCTAACAGGAAGAAGCGAGAAGATAAAATAAAGAAGCGGCAGGAAGAGTTGGCTCAGGTAAACTGCTTGTTGATAGGTACATTGCCTTTTGTAGCGAAGTTACGAAGCTGACAATTAATTAACGTTCTATCTGGCAGGAGAAGGCTGCCAAAGAGCAGATGCTTGCAAAAAGCACTGTCAGAGTGGTTATGGGTCCTACCGGGACTGTTGTGACATTTCCTGAAGATATGGGCTTACCTCATATTTTTGACTCTAAACCTTGCAGGTAAGGGTTCTTCTCCATCCCCACTTCTTCTTTGTCTTCTGTGAAATTGGAGACAGGAGGTGGAGCCTGGATATCTTTGATTTGCTACATGAATGAAGCACTATTTAAGTTGCTAAGGGGTTCTTCATTGTGTTTTTATTTCTAAATTGCAGTTATCCTCCCCCTCGTGAGCAATGTGCTGGTCCTTCCTGTGTGAATCCATACAAGTATCGTGATTCTAAGACAAAACTTCCTCTTTGCAGTCTCCAGTGCTACAAGGCAATTCATGAAAAGGGACAGGCTTGAAAGCCTGCTAAATTTTTTTATGAATATGCTCTTGCACATTGTCTAGATTTAAGCAAGTATAATGAGGACATCTTTTCCATATGCAGTAATCAGGACCAGAGATATCTGGGAACAAATTGTATACAGGAATATTTTGGTGTCTTATAAATGTTTGCCGCCCTACCCCTAGTTATTTTTTCATTCCTCATTTTTATTTGATTTATATATGGCCAACCTCATTGCTGTGCAGTCAAGCCAGTTTTGGTGATTGTTTTCCTTTTCTTTAGGAGTACATTTTTGGTGAATGTCATATTTTTTCTGTTGGAAGTTGTCATAGGGGAGGGTTTTATTACTTGGGCAGAGAGTCTCATCTGTCTGAACCTCTGATGAAGTCTTTCCCGTCCCTCAAGTGTGAATACTGGATGACTTCTAGTAATTAGTTAGACCTTAATAATTCTGCTGTGCGAGCTTGCTCAACTTGTTGGTTCCAAGCCTCGATAAAGGAGAAGGGTTGCGGTAGGTTAATGTCTAGTGCAAAACTAGTCAATTATCTACTTGAGTACTCTGCCAGAGGAAGATACATGGCAAAACACAAAGCAGTTCAGTGGAACAGTTGTAAGGTAGACAGTATTATATGAGAGTGAATGTTAGGCCTCTAAGGCCCAGCATATTGGTCATGCAAGACTAGGAACGACCACGTTTGACGGAAGGTGCAAGTAGCATACATAGGATATAAAAATGAAAGATCACTAGAGATCATTTGGTCATGTCATAAGTAGACCTCCAGATGCACTGATCGTTATGTGTGGAACAACAACGGTTGAAGGTGTTAAAAGAGCGAGGTAGATTTATAATCACGGGGAAGGAAGTTGTCTCAGAAGACTTACTATCTCTCGGAACTCGTGTAGACTTGGCCAAAAAAAAAAGAGAGTAAATGAAAGTAAAAGATCTATATAGGTTATGCTACTAGCCAAGATTAAGGCTAAGTCAGGCATCCCTGGCCGGCCTAACGAAACCAGTGGTTTCTTGGTCACTGCCTGCTTTTAGACTAAAGTTCTATTAGGAGCACTTTTACGTGGTAGAACCAACGAAGAATCATTTAGATTTGAGCCATTTTCTGCGGGAAATGGTCTTTTCCGTTATCTTCTGTAAGGAGGAGATGGATGAGCTCTCCGCTAACATTTTTTCAGATATTCTCTCTTCTAAGAACGCTTTCTCTAACATAAGAAAAGAACTCCTCACAGCTCGAACAAATACATATACAGGCTGTACACATAATTGATTCAAGACAAAATAATTCCTATTATATGTACTGTCACCGTAGCCTGTATGTGAAAAAGACACTTCCATTAACGGACAATATCTTCAATTTTCATCCTTGTTGGGTCCATGAATGTGGGTTATTAACAATTGGCATTTTTAATGGTATCTAAACCTCCTATAAGATGCATATTCTGGCATAAGAACATATACCCATTTTAAACCATTAGTGCAGACATTTATACTGCACCTATAATATAATATATATATCTTCCCAATCAAATCAAAGTATCAAACCACTCCATGAAAAATGTGTCTACCTTTGGACACTATCCTAGTGTCTCTAGCTAGCTATCCCTCTCAGATTAGTGCCAAAAGAAGACACTTGGGAGTTGGGTGCCTCAGTGGTCCAGGAAAAAAACAAGAAAAAAGACAGATAAAAAAGAAAATCGAAGGTTTGGAAAGTATAGTGTCACTTACGCACCCAATAATGTGGGGGTGTCTGCGAGAGGTAGCAAGTACTTGATGAAATAATCGAGATATGCACAAGTTTGTCCGGAACGCCTCCATTATTAACAAAAAGTCCCTTCACATCCAATTTTGAAGATAGATGAGGAGTTTATCAATATTTTTAGTTATTTCACTCATACCTTAAGATATCAGTTTGGATGCCTCATGCCTGATTCTACCAACATAGAACCAGAATGAACAAAAATTTTGAGCTCGAAACTTTCTAAACTATTTACTAAATTGTTTCAAGTGTTCTACATAAAGAAGGATCATGTCAACACAACGTGTTGCGAACTTAAAACAATTAGGCAAAGTTGTCCACCCTATTTATTGATAACTGTGGTGTTTGAGGGAGTTTCCGCACACCTGGCCTAATTTCATAGAGTACTTGTTATCTCCCACCATCATAGGAATCGGACAACTCTATCCGCCAATGCTTGGACAGATGGAAAGAAAGTTATCCATCCTATTGAATAACCAAAGCACCTAGTTTCCTTTACATGGCTACAGAGTGAACTGCCAAATGACATGATTTGACCTCAGGGGATGACAACAAAACCCATCAAGAAATTAACAATCTTGAGATATCACAATTACCTGTGCACTTGGGTTGCTAAAGTTACTCGATACTTGTATTGGGGGAAGGTTTTAGTTACATAGTGAAATAATATAGCGTGCAAGCGATTGGGTGCCTGATTCTACCAACATAGTACCAGACTGAACAATTTTTCTGCGTTCGAAATTTAATAATCAACAAATCTTTTCACTCACAAAAGTAAAAGTTTAAAAACAAAAATGAAAGTGTCCATCCTACTGAAAAAACAAAGAACCAAGTTTCCTTTACATGGCTACAAAAGTGCACCCTCAAATGAAATGAGTGATGCTCCTTCCTGTGATATCTTTATATACAATGTGCCAAGTTCACATAACGGCAACAAAATCCATCAAGGAATTCACAAACTTAATAGATCACTACTACCTGCGGTTGATTTCTCATATGGTCACTCAACTAATAGTCATTATCTCAGAACGTCACCTTTCTTCTTGATTCCAATTTTCCTCAACAAAGAAAGTGACTTTATGAGATAATAACTATTAATTGAGTTGTCATCTGAGAAATCAACTTCTTCTACCTGCCAGTGAAACCTATCTGCAACTGTGACTGATATCTGCATTTTACTAAGAGGGATCTACAAGGATTGCCTCCTCAAAAATACCCGCGAAGGACGTAGAAGATGGAGGTAGTTGCAATTCTCCTAGTTCATCATAGAAGTCATTTTCTTCTGACAATTCGGATTTTGGGAATTTCATTAGTTGAGGGTAAGAAAGTGGCAGAAAATCATCATATGAAATTGTTCCCAAGAAACTATCAGTGAACAGATTCTCTTCAAGTATGCCTTGGTAAATACTGGTAGTAGTAGTAGTAGCAGTACTATTCAATGGGGATTTGCAACTTTGTGTGTCATCATTATCATCATCATTGTCTTCGAGGGACACATGTTGATCCACTATTGGTTCTTGGTCTTGCTGCAGCGTCGCGGCAGAATCTTGTGTAATAGAGTCTTTATTATTGTTAGGCAAGTTTGGACCTGGATGATTATGGGTGGA
This sequence comes from Jaltomata sinuosa, assembly GCA_003996215.1. Lineage (NCBI taxonomy): Eukaryota > Viridiplantae > Streptophyta > Magnoliopsida > Solanales > Solanaceae > Jaltomata > Jaltomata sinuosa. The sequence goes on along the minus strand of QJPP01000123.1, from coordinate 307,720 downwards.
TGTGTATGTGATGATGAACAAGGATGCATCTTTACTGCACCTTTCTACTTGTTTTTTAGCTGAACAACCCTTTGAACTGCTGCATCTGTAGTAACCCCTGTATCCAAAATCATCCATTACAACATGTTTGGTGAAATGAAAAGATAAAATGTACATTTTCCAACAAAAGGAAGAAAATGATTTCCCATCATAGCAAATACATCAGGACTATCTCAAATTTTAGTTTCATATTACTGATTCAATTAACACCTAAGACATTATTATCGATCTTTAGTACTGAAAAATTCATCAAAGATTTTTCTACTTCAATATATCAAACGCGAAAAACATTTTTTGAAAAATATTTTCCAGAAAATAACTAATGACTTTCGTCATAGCAAATACATCAAGATCACACTTATCATGAAAAACAGACTCAAAATCTTGAATTCGCCTCTACATGAAACTTAACTAAATACTACTCTCTCCGTCCCATTTTATATGAGTTACTTTGACTTGGCACGAACTTTAAGAAAGAAATGAAGACTTTTGAAACTTGTGGTCTAAAATGAGTCTTTAGATGTTTGTGTGATTGTAAATCATTTCATTAAGGGTAAAATGAACATTTTAAAGTTAAATTGTTACTAAATGTAGAAATGAGTCATTCTTTTTGGGACGGACTAAAAAGGGACAGAGGGAGTAACAATTAACAGATTTAGACTTGTGGGGTGGGGGTGGGGTGGAGGGAGAAAAGTAAATCCACCTGGGGTAAGGGGATCCTTTAATAGGTTTCTGTCCATATTTTCTCCAAGACCAACAATCTGAAGGAGGCCCTTCATTTTTCTGCTTTAAAGCTTTTGCTTCCATTTGCACTGTGATCACTACTTTCTGTGCCATCTTTCTAATATCAGGACACTCAGAGCTGTCAGAAAAAAACAGAAAAAAGAATCCCTTTTTATGCTCAGTTATCTCTGTGTATGGAAACAATAACAGATGCCAAAAACATGACCAAACTATAAATATATGCTCCGTTTGGCCATAGATTTTGAAATTGAAACTTGAAAAATTGAGTTCTTGTAGTTGTGATTTTTGGAGTTTAAAATTGTGTTTTGATATTTAAAGTTTTGTGAGTGAAAGTCCCAAAAACCAAGAAACTGGTATGGCCAGTTTTTGACAACTTGAAAATATCTGATCAAATTTCATATGGCCAAACAGATATCTGAAGATAAAGTTTCAAAATCTATGGCGAAAGGCTAGCTTAGAGTTTTGGGAATTGAAAGTGTACTAAAGAATCACCTCTTTTTGGAGGCAACAAATTGTGGTTGCATCAATCTTGAAGTTTTAGACTGTGATTTTGGTGGCTTACTTGTACCCATAACTGTATATATGATCTCCTTTGTGCTTTCTTGTTTTTGTGCTCTTGGCTTCTACCTGTGTGGGAAGAAATATTGGAGGTCTCCAATTGATTAGAAGAGAGAGAATGGATGAATGAATGAATGTAGGCTAATAGAGAAATGACAAAACTACACGTTAAACAAGTTGTTTTCACTCCCTATCTTTATTAATGACATTAATTATAGAGCTACACCTCTACTCCACTCAACTATAAATGTACTATATGTCTATATTGGAATATTATTCATTCATTTTCACCCCTTCTCCACTATCCTCTATAATCATAAACTACCCAATATTTTTGCTCCTTTTATCAAGAACTAGAATATAGTAATAATCATTTGAAATTTATTAATTTGATTAATCCAAGTTCATGCTGGGTAAATTGCAACGGAGACAAAAAATACTAGGTCATTCTTCTCATCTGTTCTAGCCTTGGTGCACAGAGTTACTAAATACCTGTTGTTGGTGGCAGGTGGCAGGTATCCCGTGAAACTAATCGAGGTACGCGAAAATTGACCCGGACGCTACGATCATAAAAAAAAAAAGTTCAAGCTGGGTAAATTCAACAAGAAGATAAAGCACTCCATACAAAAAAAAATTCTATTTTCAAAGCTCAAACACGAGACTTTGGTCAAGGGTAAAAAGATTCTTGGTGGTATGACAATTCAAAGTTACTAATAGTCGTCCGCTTAGATTGTACTCCCTCAATTTTAAAATAGTTATCGTGTTTTTTATTTACGCGCTTCTTAAAAAAACATTAATAAAATGAAGCATTTTGATTATATTACCCTCTTAAAATTTTGCATCATGTTATCTCTCCTTAATAAATATGTATATATGCCAACTTCATTGATAACGTACTCTTTCTTAAATGTTGTAATTAATATAAAGGGTAAAATGAGAAGAAAAAAAACTACTCCATTCCTTTATTTTTATTTGTCATTTTTTGACTTGACACACCCATTAAAAGAATAATTATTAACATAATTATTTTATCATAATACTCCTATTAATTGATAGTTACGGTTGTGTCTTGAAATTAGTTTGGAAAATAAACAATTAATCCTAAGAATAAAATAGGAAAAAAGAAGTTGTTCTTCCTTGATATGTCAAAAATAACAAGTAAAAGTGAAAATCCAATTACGAAATAAGTGACAAGAAATTCTTGAGGGAGTACTTAATTTTATATTGATTTCTTAAAATGATAAGTATTTGATATAAATATTTTGAGAGGAAGAAAGTATTTGGTTGAAGTTTGTAAAAGGTATTTGAAGTTAAAGAAGAAAATAAGCATTTGAAAATTGAGATTATGTTTGAACATGTTTCACTTTAGATACTTCTCAAATCCTTTTTAACTTCAAATTTAAATAACGGATAAACTTATAAAAAATAGCATTAATTTCCAAATAATCTTTTATCATTTTTCAAATAATATTATATGTCCAAATTAAGCCTACTTATAAGGGTGTGTCTGGTATGGAGGAAAATATATTTTTAATTTATTCATATTTGGTTGATCAAAATGTTTTGAAAAATATTTTTTTAAGAAAACAAATTTCTAAATAATGAGAAAAATAACATTAAGTCAAAAAAACAAGTACCATAAGTGATACTTCAAGTTTATTGTCTCCTCCTGCGCACCTAACCCCCCAACCCCCAAAACTCCTCTGCTCCTCGCCCCATTCCACCCCCACTCCATATATTGTGTTTTATTAAATTACTTATAAATGTTTTTAGAATAATACTTTTTTACGTACTTACCAAACATTAGAAAATAAGTTTTTTTTTTCTTTTACCAAGAAAACATTTTTCTTCTTGCCAAACACACCCTAAAATATCTCATGCATTCAATAGATACGGCTTCATTTTTCAATGTTGTGCCAAATATTCCAATCTCCTTTATGGTTGTTTCACTTTTCTTAGAAAAACCAAATATAATAAATCTTCTGAATCTACACAACTTCTTCAAAGGATAGGGGGATAGAGGGTTGGGAGGGCCTAAACCCTACTGATAATGCCTCCACATATACCGTTGGATTTAAAGTATATTTGGATTAGCTTTTTTTGTAAGGTATTTTTAAGTTAAAATACTTTTTAAGTATTTTTATAGCGTTCGAATAAGATAAAAAAAAAGTAATTCAAATTACTTCTTTTTAAATCAAAATAGTAAAGTAAAATCAAAAACTATATTCCTAACTTAACTTATGATTTATGTTTATAGATCATAAGCATAAGCCTATTCAAACAGGCTCTTAGTACTACTTCATCTATTTGTTTGAGATTAATTAACAAAAATCAGTGACTGGACCTCTTTATTCTGAAGTTGAACGCAAAGGCGAATAAATCGTGTTAGAGTCAGAAAATTCAAAATAAGTGTAATTTTATTATATTTAGTTTTGTTTAAAATGTTTCTTTTTTGTGTGCACACATATTCATGTGAACCAAAACCAATGGGTTCAATCGTGCCATGGATACACACTTTTAACTTGAAAGTATAATATTATTATATATTACTCCCTTTGTTTTATATTAATTGGTCACTATACTAAAAATAGTTGTCATATATTAGTTGGTCACCTTATTAATTAAGAAAACATTAATTAAATTTTTTTCATATTACCCTTGCAATTAATTCTTTTTGAAAGTGTTTACACTTGTTTATAAAGTTCCAAAGAAGTTTCTTAGGGGTGAATTAGTAAAACTACCTTTTTATTTATGATTTCTTAATATGCGTGTAAAAAAAAAAAGTGACCAACTAATATGAGACGGGAGGGCGTAATAGTGTAAAAAGATGCCAAAGCAATTAAAAGATACAAAAGCGCATAGATCCAATTGCAAGGATGATGAGTGTTATTGACAATAGTAAGGCTTTACTAAACGTTTTTGCTATATATAATTGGTGCCATTGCATCTATAGACTACAAAAGAGATGGGGAGTGCCTACTTTACTTGATTTCCTTTCTCCTTGGTGTTTGGAGTACTAGATGTTATCTTCTCCCTTTATCATAACTAAACATGGTAAAGGAGGAAATCCTTTTCTCATCTAGGACATTGATTTATGCTTCACCATTTAGTATTGAGTTCATCTAAGAAATATGGAAATATTGCATTACATATTATATTAGAATTGGGCAGGTCCAACCTTGATGTGGTAAAATTAGTCCATAAAATTATAACCCGCTTAAGTTTGGAACGATTATTGATTCGTTCATTTATGAGAAAATTACATAGTATAGTAAATATTTGTTATGTATTTATAGTTTAAAATATTTACAATCGCAGCTATACTATCCATTTAATAGCTATTGGGTACTTGCTCATCTGGATTTAGGTTATTTGTTCTGAGCGCAATTCTTCACGCAATTGCTTCATTTTAACAGGGTCGTTACGATATTTGGATCTATTTCTATAAAACTTTCAGAATCACTATAACGAATAACAGAAGCAACAGACGGAGAAGACCCTACAAATTTATCTATTTGAGTAATGCACAGATCAAATGACGACATGTCGTGTATGTATTGTTGGTTATGTGGTATACCTCGACTAAGAATCCTCTTATTCTCGGATTCTTTAGCCATCAATGACCTAAAAAACTTGTTGTAAAGCCTAATTCGATTTGAAATTAGATGATTATAGAAGAGAACTTGATTTAACTTTTTGAAACCTAGATACATAATATAAGTAGTGGTGAAATCGGTTACTAACCTAAAAAATGAAAGTAATCAATCCATCAACTGTAATAGTGCTCACAAATGGATGGAAGATGGGGGGGGGGGGGGGGGGGGGGGGGGGGGGGGGGGGGGGGGGGGGGGGGGGGGGGGAAGAGGAGAGATGAAGTGCAGAGTTGAAGATTGTATGCATAATTTGGGGAGAAATTAGAGAGAGAGTGTGTGTACAGTTGATAGATAGATACAAAAGGGAGGGATTTTCGCCCTTTTCTTATGAACGTGTATCTGAGCACACACTTGGTAGGAAAATATTAACTAGTAGGATAATGTGTAATTATTCTAAAGTAATGAGATATTTAATAGTTATGATAAGGATGTTTGTTCAATTATGTAGTCTTTCCATTAACTAACTTACATTGCAAGAATATAGCCTAAAACTTACATTACAAATTTTTAGCCCAAAAGCAATCCGGTATACAACAATATACAAAACTTTCATATTTTGTTTTTTACACAAATGTTTAAAATTTTGATATACAATATTTACACCGAATATACAATATTATATAAAATTATAAGAGGTATTTATACACTCATATACAATTTTATACACTATTATACAAATCAGAATTTCATCAAACTTTGCCGGCTGATTTCTCTCAAACGGCAAGATGGAATTTTCTGAAAATTTGTGGAGAGGTATATCTAGTGATGGTCTATCATCTCCAATATGCGAAATATCATGAATCACAACAGAATTTGATTGAAAAATATTTTGAAAATTGCGGCAGTTTGCTCCTGGGATTTCACTACATAATTGCGTCTATAATTTGTGATTTTCCGAAGTTGTGGATGAAATTTTGAGATGACTCTTGTTGCGTTGGATTCGTCTCATCAAGATCTATCATTTAGCTCTGAGTTGGAATTTTTGAAGGCGGAAGGGGGCTGTGGCACTATGACACCCATCCAGGACTCTTAAGCTTCTCCTTTAGGCCAATTTAGGTAAGCATTGAAAATTTTGGCTAAATTATGTAAAACAATTTTATGGGCTACACTAGAATGTAATTATCACTTTAGATTAGTAGAAAGGGATTTTAACTAAATTACCGTATTTAAAAAGATAGAATTGCACAATTATCTCCAATCAGTTATTTTTTATAATTTTTTAAATCATTTTAACCAACTGATAAATACATCGAATACACGTGATAGCAACTGAAAGAATAGCTATACATTGTAAATACAAAACTATATCTAAAGAGACCAAATTTCGACTAAATATCAGTTGTTTCTGAATTTTTCTCTATTTTCTAATACTACTACCACTTTCTTTACATGTCATAGCTTGAAGTCCCACCATGCATTAGATTGAAATTTAAATGTAACCTAAGAAGGCTGCTATATGTCACCCAAAATCTACTTTTAATTTGGTGACATGACACATCAGGTTTCTGTGACATAGTGTTTCCATATAAACAAACTTCTTTATTAATTAGGTGACTCTCAATTTTTGGAAGTTGCAAATAATAATTTACCAAATATATATCCCTTCTACACTTGTCAATAAAAAGAATATATTTTGGGTTGGGTAGTTTATCCATTAGTAGTTGATGGGAAACAAATAAACAAATATTAGACCATATATCAATTATCATGAAAGCATCAAAGTACATGTTATGGGCCTTATGGCACTAAACTAATAGTATTGGATTTGTTGCATATATGCAACATTATATTATATTTATTCAACTAACTATGATAGAGATAATAGAAAAGAGAGACATCGTGACAACCACTTCTTGAATTTGTTCATTTTCAAATTCATTCTTGATGAACATATATAGTACTAACTCTTATCTCTTCATGTGCAACAAGAATTCATTTGATGGATTCAAAGAAGAAAATAGTTTCCTTCATGGATTCTTTTGCAAATTTATTGAAAGAGCCATTTCAATTTTGTACAACTATTCTTCTTAGCCTTCTTTTTCCTCTTTCATTTCTTATACTTTCTAGGCTATCAATTGCTCATTATCTCATTGACCTTTTAGGTTATTCTGCAACACAAACAACAGATACTTCTGATCTTCTAATCAAATTCTTCCTTCAGGCCAACCCCATTTTTCTACATGCTCTTGTTTCTATTATTAGTGTTGCTGCACTTACCCAAAGCTTAACGGGTGGTACTTTGTGCTTTATCAAGCGTACCCTAGAGCCAATTTCGCGACCGCGACTATACACTGCGTGGATTTTCCTTTGCATATTGCAAATTTGCGTTGGCTTGGGAATTGAAGGTACGTGTTGAGAATATAATTTTGAATATTCTTGAATTACTAAATGCATTTTGGTGTATAGTCTTTATGCTATGTAGGTACATGATATTTTGTATTACCTCTAGTCCATTTCAAATATTTTCCGCTTTTCAAATTTGGTCCAAAATAAGTGTTGCTTTAGAAAATCAAGAAGGTTCCCTTCGGTAACGTCCCATAAAATAGACAATCAAGAAGACGTTGATTAGTTTTTTAAAAATTTATCCTTACTTCAATAAATAATCTAAAAAGTCAAAGGAGAGATAAATGGTAATTTCGTCAAATAACCCTTATCAAGAATCTTGAAAGAAATGGAGCAGAGGTAGTAATTTTCTATTCATGACTTTACTCTAGCATTGTATCTATACTCATAATGTGTGATATAGTTAGTCGGTGCGAATCTAGAAGTGCATCGATTTTGACACCTATAAAAACTCCGTTTGTTATAATATTATTACGTATTTTCTAATATTATTAACGATCTTATGTCGATCTCCATCTTCCATCCTCGTTGTGCCCTAGCTACAATATTTTTATTAAGAGCTTAATTAATTTATGTTATTCCAACAGGTAGCATAGCTGCTGGAGTAGATGCCTATGAAATTGGTCATGAAAGGGGATTCTTGACAAGAGCTATATTCTTCTTAGGCTTAAATGAGACAATGTTCTTTTGGTCCAACATTGTTGTTAAGCCAGTGGTGGATGACACAGTTTTTGGCATTACAAGGGAAAATAGATGGGTTGAAAAGGCAGCATTGGCAATGAGTTTTGGTGGGCTTTGGTGGTGGAGATTGAGAGATGAAGTTGAGTCATTAGTGGTTGCGGTTGAGAAAAAAAGAGACTTATTGATTAGTATTGGATTGGCTGATTTTGTTGGTTGGTGGTTGTATTATTTAACTGTTACAATTGGTATGATCAAAATTGTTAAAAGTCTTATTTGGGTAGTTTATGTAATGTTTGGTAGAAGAGTTGTTGATATTGACAATAATGTTGGTGACTCTAGGAGCAATGATGAGAAGGTCTGAATTTGGACATATTCTTTTTATCTCCTCTTTTTTTTTTCCTTTTGTGTAATTTTTTCCAAGTAAATTCAGATTCAATTTTTCACTTTGGTTAATGTTTATACCAAATCACATTAATTTACTTTGGTTAAATGATGAACTGATGTGAGAAAAGCACACTATTTTACCAATGATTCAGTGAGAAAAGTGTATATAAAAGACACATGTCATTTGTTTATTGATTCGATGTAAATATTTCAGGAGCTTATAGCAAGACAAATATGACTCATATGAGTACTGCTAAAGTCTGCGATAACGATGTAAACGAGACTAATTGTTGTTTTGAGATTTAATATTTTCCTTCCATCCAAACATGTCACTAATTACACTCTCATCTGTTTCTGCTTGTAACTATGCATCTTGTCCACATGCATATATATACATGATTGAAGTTTTTCTTGAAAGATAAAAACAATGGTGTCTATTTAGGATGTGTATTCATTCATCTGGACTCTTCTGCTTGTTGCCATGGAAACATCACATTGAACCAATATTTAAATGTGGTTTGTCTATGACTAGGTAATCTTATTGGCTCCTCGGTGTTTACACCAGATCATATCAACTTATCATAGTTGATAGATTTAAATGAAGTGAAAATGTATACTAACTAAACATAATTAAGCGAGAGAAGTCTATATGCAAACATATGTCATTCATATATTCATTTGGTGTAAAACAAGATGTACCCATTTACCCTCAAAAAGTTCACTTTCATTATGGTCAAGCTCATACTCGTTCAATCTAATAAATTCTCTGTTACATCTATATACCCCTAATTAAATGCCTGTTACCATAGCCATCAAAAGAACTGTAGTTAATATATTTTCAAGAAGTTACATGGTGCTGATTTTCAGACTCTTGAAGCTATAAAGTCACTCCAGACTACTGGTTAAGGGTACCACAAAGTTGTCCTTGAGTTGGACCATGGCCAACGCTTCGATCTCCAATGATGATTTTAGTGATTTCCAGAGTGATCACTTTCATCTTGAAGGATATGAGAGAAGTGAATTAGTGGTCAATGGCGTCGAAGATCCTTGGTTTGAACATAAAGATTATGCAGCTATTGATTCTCTTTACTCCATGTGTGGCCTTAACAAAGAAGAGAATACATCTGATGAACAAGTTAGAATCAACTTATTGGAAGATCAGCAACAAAGTATATCAGATTGGATGCAAAATCATTTCCCCACCAACACAGTCATGCCCTTGCAACCGGTCCAAATCCAATCCATTATTGAAACACCAAGGAATGATGATTTCCAGCCTCAAGTACCAGAACCTGGCAACTCCAGCAATGAAAAATCAAAGTCGTTTTCTTTGGCATCTTTGGAGCTACTGAACAGTTATGGCAGACTGAGCAAGAAATCGAGCGAGGAAAATTTGAGCACTAATGCACTAAACTGTGAGGCTTGTTTAGGTAACAGCCACAAGTTATCAATGGAAGAAATCTTGAGGGTTGCTGGAGAAAGGTACTGTCGAATCATGTGACCATCTCATCTAAAAGTTTAAGTCGTTAGATCTTTGCATATCCTGATACCATGTTGAAGTATGTGATCATCTCATCTATAAGTTTAAGGTATTAGAGAGAGCACATTTTTAAGTACTTGATCATATTATGTCTCAACAGGTACATACAGTACTCTACCCAAAGGCTAGATGGTCTTTCTATGTTTATCCACCCTTATGGTTCGCTACTCTCAGGCCTTTGTATGGAGGAAACAAGGGACGTGGGACTTGTCCACCTCCTCCTAGCTGCAGCAGAAGAAGTGAATAACCAGCAATTCCATCTAGCTAGCAAATTGATTTCTCGTTGTATGTGGGTGGCATCTGATTCAGGTAATCCAGTCCAGAGACTTTCTTTCTATTTTGCTAAAGCTTTAGAAGAAAGGATTGATCGATCAACTGGAAGATACACATGTACGGATGAAGATCGCCACCTCAAGTATATAAAAACTATGTCATCAGGTACCAACTCTGCATTCTTGACCTGCCACCAACTAATTCCCTTCAATCAAGTGATGCAATTTGCAGGAGTCCAAGCAATTGTTGAAAATGTCAGAAGCGCCAAACAGATCCATTTGATTGATTTTAATATCAGAAGTGGAATTCAATGGACAGTCTTGATACAAGCTCTTGCAGAAATAGGTGACAGTCCAATTGAGCTTCTGAAGATAACTGCAGTTGGAAGCACAGAAAAAGAGAACTTTGAAGTAACAGGCAACACATTACACAGTTTCGCCAAGTCCTTAGGTCTGCCATTTTCATTTGATATAGTTTTTGTCTCGGACATGAAAGATTTCAAGAAAGAATCAGTCAATATTAAAACAGAGGAGACTGTGGCTGTTTATTGTAACTCTATACTAAGGACAATGCTACCAAGACCAGATTGTTTGGATAATTTGATGAAAGTAGTCAGAAGTATTGGACCAACAGTTATTGTTGTTGGCGAAGTCGAAGCAAACCATAATTCACCATCATTTTTAAACCGCTTTATTGAGACACTCTTCTTTTACAGTGCGTTTTTTGATTGCTTTGAGGACTGCATGGATCGAGGCAGTCCATGTCGAACAACGATTGAAGGGGTGTATTTTGGTGAAGGTATTCGGAACATCGTGGCGGCTGAAGGTGAGGACAGGTTCACCAGGAATGTGAAGCTTGAAGTATGGAGAGCATTCTTTGCAAGGTTTGGTATGGTGGAAGAAGAGCTTAGTGAGTCAGCTTGGTATCAAGCTAATCTGATTCTCAAGCAATTTGCCAAAGGCAGTTCTTGTGATCTTCAGAAGGATGGGAAAGGCCTCATTATTGGGTGGAAGGGAACACCAATTCATTCTCTATCCATTTGGAAGTTCTTATAAGAAAACAATTTGCCTTGTTTAGGAAACAAATAGGATGCTTACTTGCTCAGTTCATATGTACACCATCAATGTCCTGTAGCTGGTATGACCGACATGACCGTAAGGCATCTCCAAGCTACCTAAATCTAGACTTTTGCTCTTAAACTCATATTTCTGGGATAGAGGGCTCGTGGTTACCTGCTGTCCACCTTTCCTCCTTTGTTTTGAGCACCTTGTGAACAAAGAGTGGGCAGAAGAAACGGAGGTCCTCATATAGAGTCGCATACTTTAAGCAGTGCGGTAGATTGGGGAATGGGTTGGTTAATTACTACTCCTATCCCTTTAGATCGGGATGTTAGCCACAGAATTACAATACTACTAGACACCTGCGGTTAGGCCTGAAAAAGCGAAGAGAAAATTTTGAAGTCCTACGGTGCCAAAAGTTATAACCTCATCGCAATGTCATGCTTCTGGTTTATCCTTTTACCAATGAACCTAATTTCCCATCACGCAACACTAACCACCCCCCACCCCCTTTTCTTTTACCTTCCAAAATGAATTGAACTAATGTAGGGCTGTGTATCGGTCGGTTCGGTTCGGTTATGATAATTATCGGTTTTACTTATCGACTATCGGTTCGTATACATTCTAAACCGTTAAGAACCGTTAAGATATCGGTTAATCGGTTATTGGTTAATCGGTTTTTAATCGTTATCGGTTCAGTTATCGGGTTAACCGTTAACATTTCACACAAAAAAGTGCAGACTGCCAGCACCCACACAAACTCAAGCCTCAAGTCAGCAGTCACAACTCACAATCCTGATTTGCCAGGCATATTTAAACTTGTGAAACATGTAGAACGATACACAATTACACATCCCAAAGTCCCAAACCTGTAGGTAGTAGCAGCAAACTTCAAACCTGTAGCTGTGTAGCAGTCGCAACAAACTTCACTAGTTACTTACGGGCCCCAACAGCTTACAAGTACAACTACATCATTTGATTCATTCAAACTTCAACAATAGCTACATAGCAGGCAGCAACATACTTTAATTAGTTAAAAGTTCAGCAAAGTTCACTTATACACACATACAGTCACACATACACATCCCAAAACCTATACACACATACAGTCACACAGTACATATATACACTTCACCGTTGCTCACACACGCAGCCTTACTTCTGCTCGACAACAATCATAGAAGGACAAACACACGACTCAAATCCATAAGTATTTCAACAATCAAATTTCAAAGCAGTCACAACTCAAAATCTACTGATCTAGTACAAATCGAATTTCTAAGGCCCAAAAAAAGGTAAAGAATAGTCACAGTGTCACACAACTTGATAATTAAGTCCAAGCATTGTACGAAGTTGTTACTAATAGCTACTCAATCAAGGGTTAAACAATTTTGTTTCTGCTCCTTCTCGAATGATATCGAACAACACGATCACATCATCACAATGAATACATCTCACTGTGCACCATCCATCATCATTTTTTTCAAACTTTTCATCGTAATCCCAAACAGATGATCGAGCTTTAGGACCACGAAGTCGAGGCATGATTAAACCTAATTAACAGAGAAATAGAAAAAGTATCAGATATTCAATAGTTAATTGGTTATATCTTGTTAATTATGTTATAACTTATATCTCAAAGAGTTAACTTACCAAAGTTCATCTCTTAACAATGTATGATTCTACATTTCATCAATGTTGGATTCTTTTCCAAGGTTGGCCAAATCTAAAGAAAATTACAATAACAAGTCAAGTCAAGGCTCAAACAACAAAAATATTAAATTAACAATTCATGATTTTAGATTAATGCAAGGTTTTTTTCTTACCTTGTTCAAGTTTCTCGAGAAAATCTAAATCTTCATCAATACTTATAGGTTGTGGTTCACTCCGAAGCCAATCTTGAAGGCACACTAGAGCTTGTACCAATTTAGGAGTTAGAGAACTCCTAAACGAATCAAGAATGCGTCCTCCAGTACTAAAAGCACATTCAGATGCCACACTTGAAATAGGAATAGCTAACACATCTCGAGCCATCTCAGAAAGAAAGGGGAATCTAGGTGAGTTAACTTTCCACCAAAGCAATACATCAAAATCTGCATTTCCAATTTCAGCATCTTCTGCAAGATATTTATCCAATTCTGACTTAGAATTTGTACCCCCACTTCCAGATGTATGTCTACGTAGTTCCTCATAGAAGTCACCATAATCTCCTATAGGTATAAACGTTGGACCGGAAGCTTCCACTTCTATTGAAGAAAGTTGATCACTATCTTTTAAAGAAGACTTTGCATACTCATTAAATAATGATTTCATGTACGCTCGGACATTACTTTCTATATCTCGCCCTTTGTCCCCAAACATCTTCTTAAGTGCAAAAGTAAGAGTGCCAAATTTGTAGCGAGGATCCAAAACACAAGATATGAAAAGCATCTTATTCATTTTTTCTGTATCACCCCAATATTTCTCAAATTTCTCCTTCATCTTTGTTGCCATTTCAGCCAAAACAGTATCTTCACTTGATATCAATTTTGTCAAGTAACCACCAACTTGACAAATTTCAAGAAAATGAAAATTTGATGTAATATAATTTGATCCAGATACCTTCAAAGTAAGCTTAAAAAACAATTCAAGAAATTTAGCAATTCTCTTTACACTCTCCCAATCACTACTCAAAAGTGTACCTGCAGGACTTCCATCAACAATATCAACAAACTCAAGATGATGTGTCAATCCAATATCACGATCAGCATAATCTAAAATTGCACTCTCATATTCAATAGCCCTATTCAACATCAAGTAGGTGGAATTCCACCTTGTAGGAACATCCAAGCATAAAGACTTTTTAACAAGATTTTCATCTTCACAACATTCCTGAAACTTCTTCCACCTAGAAGGAGATTGCCTAATGTACCTCACTGCTTGCCTAACTCGTTCAATAGACACAGTTGCTTCTTTTATACCATCTTGAACAACAAGATTTATAATATGAGCCATACACCTCACATGAAGATGACTACCACCCATAAGATTGGTCCCCCACTTAGTTAATTGCTTAGACAACTCAGTCACAGCCACATTATTTGAACTAGCATTATCAACAGTAACGGTGAAAATTCGATGCAACCCCCACTCGTGCAAACACTTACTAATGGCCTTTGCCATATCTTCACCTCTATGACTAGAAATTGGACAAAAATTGATAATCCTTTTATGCAAAGTCCATTTTTTATCAATCCAGTGAGCGGTAATGCACATATAATTAATTCTTTGCACGGAAGTCCAAGTATCAGTGGTTATACACACTCTTTGTTGTGTTTCCTTAAAAACAGACTTCATTTTATGTTTCTCTTCATCAAACATGTCAAAACAATCACGAGTCACAGTGGTACGAGAAGGAATTCGGAAAAAAGGTTGTGCCACTTTCATAAATTGTTTAAAACCTTCTTTTTCAACAAATCTGAAAGGAAGTTCATCCAGAATTACCATACGACACAAAGCCTTCCTACACTCTTCTTGATCAAATTTCCATGGAACAACAGCTACATCATCCTTGTTACCACCTATAACCGGTTGAAATGCTAGTTTTTTTTGTTTAGTATCAATATTGTGAGGCATTTTGGTACATTTGACTATATGACCAAGCATTGCCGTTGTACCATGATCTTTTGTGTCAGCAAAATACTCATGTTTACAATAGTTACAAACAGCCTTATTAATTCCGTCAGAATCAACTTTAGTAGTAAAATGATCCCACGCACGAGACCTTTTTCTCCTTTCTTTCTTTACTTTGGACTGAACGCTTTGAGTTTGACTCATTACATTTGAATTAGAAGCTCCACTTTCACCAATCACCTTATCAATTATGATATTTTCAGCCATGTCACTGTGAATTATGATTTTAAAAGAAAATAATCATCAAGAAGCACAAATTTTGGCACAAATATATAGACTGTTAGTGCCCCTATTATGTACCAAGTATACATAAATGATAAATCGATTATGCACTTGATAAAAAATACAATAACTAGTAAATGCTTTAAAAAGAAGAGTAAGAAAGATGAACCTTTCTCAGTTTCTCTGGACGACTATAAGAATCACTAAATTCTTGACCAAATGTAGTTGAATGGTTGAGTAAGGTTACTGGGTCTCTCCAAGCTTACTGCTTATCACCAACAACTGCAGATATAAATTTGAGAAACTTGAGAAGTTGAGATTTATAAATTTGAGAAATCGTAACCAATTGTGAGCTTACCAGTTGAGAGAGACTTGAGAGTTGAGAGATCGTGAGAGGTTGAGGGCTTGAGGCCTGAGAGCAGGCGGCAGCCGCAATTTTTGGCGGAGCAGCTGGCAGCACCGCAGCAGACTCAGAGGAATGAGTCGCACTGTCACAGCAGCCAGCGGAGGAAACCCTAGGCGACTTTAGGCGGAGAAAGTGAGAAAGTGAGAAAGTGAGAAATGAGAAATTATCACCAACAACTGCAGATATAAATTTGAGAAACTTGAGAAGTTGAGATTTATAAATTTGAGAAATCGTAACCAATTGTGAGCTTACCAGTTGAGACTTGAGAGTTGAGAGATCGTGAGAGGTTGAGGGCTTGAGGCCTGAGAGCAGCCGGCAGCCGCAATTTTTGGCGGAGCAGCTGGCAGCACCGCAGCAGCCAACGGAGGAAACCCTAGGCGACTAGGCGGAGGCGGAGAAAGTGAGAAAGTGAGAAGTGAGAAACAGAGGTCAGAGAAAGTGAGAAAGTGAGAAATGAGAAAGTGAAATATTATTTTAAAGTTTAATGAGTGCTTATCGGTTTATCGGGTTAACCGATACACCGCACCTCAAAACCGAGGACCGACCCGATAAACCATTAATTTTGTTTGCTTAACCGAGACCCGAACCGAAAGTCCAATAACCCGAACCAATAACCCGATAATCCAATTTTCGGTTCGGGTTATTGGTTTGACCCGAAAATTGCACAGCCCTAAACTAATGAACTTCTTACTGAACAGAATATAAACTTTGGGAAGATTTCAGTCAATTGACTGGAGGTGGGAAATGGAGAAAAAATAGATTCTGGACAGATTTGTGAGTTGGTGATGAATGTGAAAAAGATAAGCTTCCTATTCTGTTTTACTGCTCAACTAAAAAGGTTGGTCGTATTGCTGAATTTCATTCTAAATCTGGTTGACAGCTAAGGTTTCGGAGAAATTTGAATGATTGGGAGATAGGACTTTGTCAGTTGCTTCAACAATTGGGATCAGTTTATATTGATCAGAGTGGACATCCTGATTTGGCTAGCAAGTAAAGACAAGCAATTTTTTTAGTTAAAAAGTTGCTATGGTATGTTGATAAAGCAGCCGGGTCAGTGGGATAATTCTTTTCCTTGGAGGATGATATGGAAGACAAAAGCTCCTGTTAAAGTAGCATGTTTTGGATGGGTTGCAACATGGGGGCATGCTTAACTCAAAATAACTTGCAGAAGAGAGGTTTTGACCTATGTAGTAGATGCTACCTGTGTTAAGAAGATCAGGAAGCAGTTGATCACTTTTTCTTTTATGGGTAAATAATATATTGAATAAAATATTTGCACTAAGCCAGTGCATGGTGTAATTACAAGTTGTGCAAATCAGCACAGTTGAGCACCTTTTTCTCCATTGCAGATTTTCTAGAGAATGTTGGGAGTTGTTCCTAAACCTTCGTGGTATTACATGGGTGATGCCTCAGAATGTGATAGGTTTACTGGAAGGATGGCAGCGGCAGGGGATACCAAAAGAGATAAAGCAGAGAACTATTTCATTGAGCATCTTATGGACAATATGGCTGGAGCTGAACAAGGCTTGCTTTGAAGGACAGCACTCACATTTCTAGAATTAAGAATAGATGTCTACAAAATTTGAACTTCTGGTGTAAAAATAGCTTAATGGATAGTTTGAACCAGTATATGGATTTCCTGATTTGCTAGGAAGAAGAGTGTAATAGGCTGCTTTTTGCTCTATGTTGTTTTAGTTTCTTTTCTTGTACCATCTTGGTACCATTTAATAAAATCTTTACCTTATCAAAAAGACAAAAGGTAACCATGACTTCCACAAGGACAGACAAATCCAAAATATAAGCTATTCATCCACATAGTTCTTTATTTAAGGAAAAAACCTTGAGGGACGGCCTTGTTTATTTTGTATACAGGTTCTTGCTTTTTTATTTTTTTCCGGTGAGATGTCCATTTTCTTGTTTGCAATTCATTAATAGGTAGTCTTATATTTTCTTCAATTGTTATTCGCATAACCTGTCACCATCTCGATTTAGTAAATGACTACCTAGCAAAAGTACAGTATGTCCAACAGTAATAGGCTGAATTTCTTAAGAAGGGTCATAAATCACAACATAAACCAGATTGTCCTTAGTGGCCATATCTTGTTTTATCTCGTCCTTCTATTCTTATCAAAACTCTAGAAAACTAGCAATATTACTTAGTCATATTAAACACAACGATTAACAAGATATATCATTGCATTTTTCTAGATGATAATAACTCTTTGCAATTAACCGATATTGCCAATTCTTTTAGAGGTTTACGTCACTGTCTTTCAAAATATTATATTCAGCTGTATATGCTCTTTGTTTATGAAGGGTTAATCTGTCAAAAGTTTCTAGTCATCCCATCGTCAGCCAGTTGCGCAGCTTTAATTTATAATTATAAACTTGGGATTTGATGAAAATTCAATAATATTACCTACTGCTAACCTTAGAGGATCAGGAGGCGCTTGCAAATTACTCTCAGTTCTGATATGGCCAATCCCTTGTTTCATCTTGCATCATTCACTTCCGACCAAATCCCAGGGAATGATGGTTCTCTCAAAGGTTGTAGAGAAGATACTACAAAGAGTTACAACCATTTATCAATTATGGAGGATTCCACAGATATCCAGAACTTTTGTACCAACTACGGGTTCTATCAAGAATATGCAGTCAATCCACAAGTCCAAGAAATGAATAAACAACAAAAAGAAATGAAGGAGAATGCTGCCCATTCTACAGGTCAATTATGTGAAGGAAAAATGAAGCTCAATGGTCTAGAAACAGGAAGCAATGTAGATGAGGTACCTTTTTTATCTCTAGCTCCTTTTAAATTGTTGAGGAACAATCCGAGCAGGTGCAACAATACTGAAGGAGATAAAGTTAGAGATGTGAACGGTGGAGCTAACATGCACCAGAAGCTCTCAGCTATGCAAATCATGAGGCTAGCTGGAGAAAGATTCATCCAGTTCTCTTCCAATAAGTTCATTAACATAAACAATCTTTTGCACCCCTATGGTTGTGCTCTCTCAGATCATTCTCCTGAAGATAATCAAGACGTAGAACTTGCTCAAATCCTCCTAGCTGCAGCTGAGAAAGTTTCTGAACAGCAATATGACCGTGCAAGGAAATTTCTGAGTCAATGCCAACTACTTGCATCAAACACAGGTAATCCTGTGCAAAGAGAAGTCTTCTATTTCGCACAAGCACTTGGAGAGAGGATCAACAGAGAAACAGGAAGGTTAACGCCAAAAATCTGCACGGAAACAGATTATCTTAACAGTATCTGTATTGCATCAAGATTCCACGCCTCGTATCTAGCACTGCATCAAGAAGTTCCATTCACCCAAGTGGTACATTTCTCAGGAATTCAAGCCATACTAGAAAGCGTAGCAACAAAACCCAAAGTTCACCTAATTGATTTCCTTATCAGAACAGGGGTACAATGGGCATCCTTGATCCAAGCAGCAGCAGAACGAATGGATAGCCCAATCGAACATATGAAGATCACAGTTATCGAATCAGTAGATAAAAAAAGAGTAGAGGAAACAGGCAAGTCTCTAGAGAGTTTTGCTAAGTCCTTGAACTTCCCCTTCTCATTCAAGATTGTCTTTTTACCAGATAGAAACCAACTGAGCTCAGACCACTTCGACATAAAACCTGACGAAGGGGTAGTAATTCATGCAGCATTCTTTCTAAGGACACTAATTCGCGAACCCCACTGTTTAGAAACAGCAATGAGAGTTGCCAGAAAGCTGCAGCCATCACTAATGGTAGTATCAGAAGTAGAGGCAAATTTGAATTCACCTCTATTCGTGAACAGATTCATAGACTCGTTATTCTACTACAGTGCATTATTTGATTGCCTGAAAGATGTAATGAAGCGGTATGATCAACACAGGATGACAGTAGAAGGGTCATACAAAGAGGGGATTTTGAACATAGTAGGAAGTGAAGGGAAGGAAAGGGTAACAAGAAGTGTGAATCTTGATGTGTGGAGATCATTCTTAAGGAGGTTTGGAATGGAGGAAGTAAAGCTGAGTGATACATGTTTGTATCAAGCTAACTTGATTATTCAGCAGTTTGCTTGTAGGGATTCTTGCAGTGTGGACGTAAATGGGGGGTCTTTAACGGTTAGCTGGAAAGGGACTCCAATCTATTCCACTTCTGCTTGGAAATTCCATTGAGTGATTTCATTCCTTCTCTTTGGAATTTTGTCGAACAGCATGTGTGCGTTTATCCATATGTTGCTTTGTGTTAAATGTTAATACCGAATTGAGGGAATACATATACCTACCACATAAAGAATTTTTATAGCAGGCTTAATACACAACCAGTTTTTGAACTTGTTATTAAATTTTCATTTAGATATTTAAATTATAATTTATTTTAATTATGTATTTAAATATATAATAAAGTGTTTTTATTATACACTTTTAATTCAAATTTTAAATTTATTTTGGATGTGTTTCAAGTACACATTGTGTAATAAGTTAAATATTAATTATTTAAAATATGTTATTTTTTTAATTATACGCATAATCTTTAAGTTATGAAATTTCAAACTTATTTCAATTGAGGGTGATGTGTAAAAGTTTGAGAATATGTGCTCAAATTTTCTCAAAATTTGGATTGAAAGAAGCAAGCGTGGAAAAATTACTTAACTAGGTAAACATTTATAATATAACTACTCAATACAATTATATTTTGAAAAATTTACACAGCTCAACAAGAGTTTCCTTTTTTCCTAACAAATTGTCCTATTAAGATACATTTGTCACTCACCCTGTATTTTATATCCCCAAAATAAAATCTATTTTTCTCTCAGTTAGAATTTATTCACTATCACTGTAATATTTTTTGGATCTTGCAGCGAAGAAGTTTGGTGCGCCTGAATCTTCAATTTCTGTTAATGAGAATCCTAAAAGTACTACGGCACCAAACCTAAGTTGTCACAGTACTTTTTCGATCACTTTTTGCAACAAACTTCTTCTTATGAAATAAGGCAACAACGAAGAACGGGATGCCGAAGTCGGCGACGACTGAGATGAGAGTCCAAATGAGTATTGTCGATTCAACTCACAATGAATTGGAAGAGACTGTGTGGAGGCAACAATTAAGTTAGGTGAAGAATTGGCAAGGAGAAGAGGGGCAAAATTCGTGATTGGATTTTCACCGAAACAGTAGTGGGTTTTGCTTGTAGTGGCGGCAGTTTTGAATTAGTGGTCGAAGGAGAGGAAATGGTAGAGTGAGGCGGCAAGGTTGAGGGAAAATAATACCAGATACATGTATCAGTTTTTCTGATATCAGATATATGTATTTTTGATACCAGATCTATATATATGGGGATTTTTTTTTCTTCTATTGAAATATATTGATACAATCAATTGTACCTATGTATCAGAAAAAATTATATGTGTATCCAAAAAAATTGACATTGTTATTATAAAATTGTATCTGCATATCAGAAAAACTGAGAAATTGATACATCTATTAACAAACAAAAAAATTGTATCTTAAAAATGTGTCATTTATGTAAATATTAAAACTATTGCTAAGCTACATAATATAGGCCTAAACTATTGCCTTTTATGAAATTTCCTCAACTCCCTCCGTTCAACTTTACTTGTCACTTATTTCTATTTTTGATTTTCATTTTTACTTGTCAATTTTGACATATCAAGAAAAGACAATTATTTTATGTTTTACCCTTAGCATTAATTACTTATTCCTAAAATTATTTTTCAAGACTTAATACTAACATTAATTAATAGGGGTAATGTGGTAAAATAGCTATGCCAATCATTATTTTCTTAATGAGTGTGCCAAGTCAAAAAGTGACAAGTAAAGTTGAACGGAGAGAGTAATAAAAATACTTTATTGTGTTTTCATATACTCAATTAAAATAAGTCGTAATTTAAATGCGTAAGAAATTGCGTATGTATTAAGCCTAATTGTGTTGTTCTTTTATTTTACGTAAGGGTCAAAATTACGTACATTGTGTTGGACCTTTGCTTTGTTAGGTGGGATGCATTAGTGTCTAGAAGGTAAGAATTTTACAAGGAGGCCCTATTTTGATCGTTCCATAATTAGTACATGTCTTGCATTTTATTTTGCATAAATATTCAGTATTAAGTAATTTCAAATAAAAGTATATGTTTTTTCTTCTTCTGTTGCTTTTGCATACAAATATATTTGACTGAAATTTTAGTCAATTTTACACGCACTTTGATTATGCTAAACGAGTTTGTTAGATTTGTTGTTTTGATAAATTAATGATTTTGATTTATTTTTTATGATATATAAAATCTATGTTTTAAATTTGAGCTTATTTTGAATAGATTTAAGTGTCCATATGTTTGATTATTGAAATTAGGATAACAAAAAAAAAAAATTAAAAAGTTTCATACACATGACTGAAATTTTAGCCAATGTTCGCATGTACTACAATCATACATAATTGAAGCGGAGACATGTATGAAAATTCAGATACACATAACTGGTATTTTAATCAATTCTAACATGTGGTTCAGTCATACACAACTGAAACTCATGCACACATGAAAAAATTTAGGAAAATACATAAAATTCTTTCAAACTTATCCACTTAACTTAATTTAGCACATTAACTTTACAGACACCTATATACTCCTATTCTAATTTGAAGTGAAATTAATACCCTTTTTTTTCAAAACAAATATACAAAAATATTATATACGCAATCGACAATTATATAAAATCATTTTTATTTTTATTTATGTTCATTTATTATTTATAGTTTTAAATTTTTCCCTTCTTTTTCCTCCCTCCCCCCCCCTTCCTCCCCCTTCCCCCTCCCATGTTCATAGCTATAATTTTACACATTCATGACATAATTTTTTTTTCAATTATCAAATTTACAAGCACATACACGCATTTTATAATTCACATGGCCTCTCAACAAGAATAATTTATAAATAAGATAGACAATCGCATAAAAGAAAGAAGAAAATTGGGTTATCAAAATTTAACTTTTTGATGAAGATAGGATGATTTTAATCTCTACTTTTAAATTTTAAATTTTTATTTATAAAGTGTATGATCTGAAAAAGGTTATTTAATAGTGTTTTAGATAAAAAAAACACATGCATGCATTCACTATATCATAGAAAAAAGGTATCAGTGAATAACTTTTTTGACCAATTAAATCCACATCCAATTTATCTGAGAATCAACTCTAATCTTTATTTTATTATGTATAATATTATACTCATTGATTAAATTTACAAGGAAAAAGAGACTGACGTAGATGAGGAAAAAGATAGCAAGATGTACGGCATCGAAAAATCTTGGTAGCAAGAAAGAGAGAAAAAAAAAAGGAAATAAGAAGAACCTAAAATAAAAAATAAAACATTAAGGGGTCGTTTGGTGTGAAGGATAAAAACAAATAGTCATGGGATAAAATAAATAGTCATGAGATAATTTTTTGATGTCTTGTTTGGTTACCAAGTTTGGGATAACTTATCCCACCATTTATACCATAGTGATGGGATAAGTTATCCCATATACATGGTGGATTAACTTATCCCGAGATAGCTAATCCCGGAATAATTAATCCCAGGATAATTTGTTTTCAACCAAACGACCCCTAAGAATATACATTAAATATAACTATATATCATCCAATAAAAAGATGATAGGAATCGTTTGGATCATTTTTAATGATACTTTTTTTTTTCATGGGCTTTCTATAATTTGTGTGCCACGCTATTTATTAAAGAATATTAATTTCACTTTAAACTATAATAGAAAGGGGAGGAAAGAGAAAAAGAAACGTCCATAAAGTTAAAATATTAAACTAAGTTAAGTGGACAAGTTTGGCGAGGAGGGTAGGCATGGGGTGGAGGAATTTTTCAACTTCAATTGCATATTTCTAAATTGTTCCCAAAATAAATAAATTTGCAAAAAATATAAATTAAAAGAGGACATAAATTAAGTCTCGATCCCAAAAATTGGATATTTGTGCACTTGGCCCGACTAGAAGTCTAGCGGAAAAAGAAATTTATCAAAAATTTAAACGAAGGTCAAATATAAATAATTTTCCAAATTATAGGGATAAATTTGACCTTTTTCATTTTTTGGTCAAATTTAATTTATTAGAATACTTACTTCTTTCAATTTAATTTATGTGACATAATTTAATTTGACACAAAAAATTTTAAAAAATGAAAACTGTCTAAAATTCGTATTGTCAAAACAAACAATAACATTTATATAGTTTTAAGACTAGATTATGATCTTATATATGTAGGAGGGTCGTAGCATTAGTGTGATTATAAAAATCAATAAATACTAATTTAGATCATGTGTTTACACCAAACTAATATAACTTACCATGGTTAAGTGATTTGATAAAATAAATATATATATTAATTAATTATGTTTAAGTGATAATTGTATATATTTAAACACATGTTATGCATCCATTGGTTTGATGCAAACACAAGTTTTTACCAATAAAAACTTCTCATTAAGAATATAATTAAATATTTAAAATTAAATTATTTCTAAATATAAAAAATATATTATTTCTTAAACGCACTAATTAGGAAATAGTAACAAGAAAGTTTTTCTTAATAACATGTGATAATTAAAATTCCTTCATAGTGGAGTATTTTCTTTTTTCCTAGTATCATATTCGGATTTCATGTCACATCAGCAGTCTCTCTCCACGTAAGTCTCCTCTCACTCCTCTACTCTACTCTACTCTTCCTTATTCTTCATATACCTCCACTTTCCTATTGTTCTGAAAATTATCTACACAAGACTTGATGATCTCCTCCACCTCCATCTCTGCTGAATCTGTGGCCACACCCACTGTCAGTCCATTTCTTGATTCTATCTTTGAATTGGCTTTTTTAGTTAATCACTTCTTGCAAATTAGACTAATTCTTGCAACCCCTTTTGCTCAGATCATCTTCTTGATTCATCTTTTCTTGTGGGGTTGTGGGGGTATTTGAAATTCTTGGAAAGCTATGATTTTTTGTTGAAGAAAGACATGTTTTTTTTTCTTGGTAATTTTCTTTGCTCCATTTGGAAACAGGGAAAGTGCAAGGAAATAGTAAGAATTAGGAAAGTAGTGTGCTTTTACATATTT
Organism: Jaltomata sinuosa; assembly: GCA_003996215.1. Classification (NCBI taxonomy): domain Eukaryota; kingdom Viridiplantae; phylum Streptophyta; class Magnoliopsida; order Solanales; family Solanaceae; genus Jaltomata; species Jaltomata sinuosa. The sequence goes on along the minus strand of QJPP01000123.1, from coordinate 283,029 downwards.
CTTGGATTGTGTTTTACAATTATGTCTATTTGCTTTAATTGTCAATCTAGCTAATGATCTATTGTCCTCACCTTGTTGAATGAAATTATGGGCTATGAGTTCTTTTTCCCCTCTTTATGTACCCCTTTTTTGTTGTTTTGATGACATCAGATAATTTGGGCTTTACTTTAGGTAATTTTATGAGGTCAGGAGCTTATTTTTTTTTTAATTCCAATTAAATTATAGATGAGTATTTGTTTGTGTTGCTTTTTGATTAATTAAGCATGGATGAAAACTTTATCTTTCTAAATTGACAGAAGTCTGATGGAGAAAATGAAGGAGATTGTTCGGCATCTCTAACGTACAGAATCAATCAGCTGAAAAGGCAAATTCAAGAGGACAGAGCTCTTTCAGTTAGGGTACTAGTTCTTTTGTATTTCTCTACTTTCTAGATTCTTTTCCTATTCAACACTTAAAACTGTATTCTGCTGATATCATAGCAAGCATACAGATAGGCTTGTGCATTTCTCTGATACTCTTCGGGTTCGTTTGGTATGCGATGGGATAAATTAGTCTAGGGATTATAATCCCAGGATAATTTAGTCCGCATACCAAACGACCCCTTCATCTCTCTCTTTTTTTTTTTTTTTGGTTGAATGGTGTTTGGCCCATCCATACCTTAGTTAATGCAGAACATCATTGGAAACTTTGCTCTCAAATGAATATTTCTTTTCTAAAAATCTCTGTTTTTTAAATTCTTATTCTGTGAGCAAAGCAATTAGTGAGTAACTTCTATTTTCTGTGTTACCAATTGGAAGACTTTTGAGTGGAAGTCTCAAACTTTTAAGATGTATAATTAAGCGTACGGGCTGTCAATTTGCTGACATGTATGAATATATATACACATATACACACAGATATATGCAGGTAAATGTATGAGGGAAATACATAAAAAATGTCTATTTAAGTATTTCATCTTAAGGAGGAAATGATCAATGAATACTCAATAGAGTCAGGTCAGATAACTAGTTGTTAGCAGAATTTGATGTATAAAATATATCTCTGTCAGCTTGGAAGAGAGGTTTTATGGGATGAAGAATGCGGAGAAGGTTATATGACCCAATGAAAGGAAACATCAACTTTCTTGGTTCTCATTGAGTGACTGTGGTGTGCTATGTCATATAAATTTGCTAGACTAATTGCTTACAATGTCCCTTTTAATTGATGGGCACAACATGAGTAGTGGTTTTTAACCCCCCCACCCCTCAAAAAAAAAAAAAATCATAATTAAAAGGAAAGAGAAAAGATTATTTGACATGCTTGTTTTTGTGTAGGAAAAACACGAAGAGAACAAAAGGAAGCTAGAAAATCATGTTTCTGAACTTCTTTTGTTGGCTACGTCAAGGAGTGATACTATGAAGAACTCTGGGACTGGTAAAATGCTTTCTTTAAGAATATCAAATCCCCTCTGCAAAGTTGGTGGACTTCTTCAAGATTCAGGAGACAGGGACTATGCTAATGGAGAGGAAGCCGTATCTTCAACAACTGCCAAACTTCCCTTTGTTGAGAACATTCCCCCATATACCACTTGGATCTTTTTAGACAGGTATGTGATAATCATAGTTATCTCAAGTCCAATACTGTGAAGAAGTCCGTATAAGAGGACACTTAAGGAAAGAAATTCTAAATATAACATTTTTTGCTAGCTATGTTGGTTAGCCTTTTGTATATCGTTAACCTGAGATCTACTGTTTCACCAGTATAAGGCTTAATTAGAAGCACTAAAGTTTGCATCTTTTTCTTTATTTTCTGTATTCTGTTTTGGACACAACACTTTCATGCGATAGAACATTTGACCTTTGTCATGGATTTATTTTCCTTTTAATATCTATTTTGGTGATAAGTTACCATCAACAGCTGAAGTCCCACTCTGAATTCTTAAGGCAGTTCCACGATTTAATAGCTCGGAGAAGACTGGGGGAAAACTAGTTTTCAGTTGTATCATTCATCCATTATCATGCATTGAAGCTAATCTTGTTCATCTTGCCTTCTCCAGTTACTCTTCTTTAGCTTCTATATTATGTACTTCTGAGTTGTTGATTAGGCCAATAGTTGATGCTACCATGATTATACTTTCTTCTTTCTCAAAATGAGGATTTTATTTGCTCGTTGCTCTCAATTCTTTCTTCACAAAGCACAGAAATCAAAGAATGGCTGAAGACCAATCAGTGGTTGGGAGAAGGCGGATATATTATGACCAGCAAGGTAGCGAAGCACTAATCTGTAGTGATAGTGAGGAAGACATAGCAGAACGAGAGGAAGAGAAACGTCATTTTTCTGAGGGGGAGGACAAAATTCTTTGGTGAGTTCAGATAATCCAATATGTGTTCCAACTTTATAAAATGTTAGCACTTTTCCATTGTTCATTTATTAAACAAATTTTTGCTTCAGTGTCAGAGAAAAACTGACCATAGACTGTTTCGAAGAGTTGGGTTTGATGTAGTTTATTTATCTCTCTATGTCGCAACTAATGCTTAGTGCTTACATAGGGAAGATTTGTATATGTCACCCCCCAAATCCACGTGACCGGCTAACGGCACACTACCCGACCCGAGCGAACCAAACCCAGATGATGCATTTTACCATATGCATGAAAACCAAATTAACTGCAGAAGCCATTTGAAAATTTTATACATTTTCAAACTAATCATGAAATATTTTCAACTTCAAAAAAACTTACCCGAAGCATTTCATAAGAATAATGAAATCAAAAACAAAATAGATGTCTTTCCATGTATGTCATGTACAGTCCCATTATTACAACCCGACACAACTTTCTGTGGAGCCTCTATACAATGGAATAGAATTTAACTCTTGGGACAATTCCTTACTGAAGAAAAAAAGAAGGAACATACTAGCTACCATGGAATAAAAGTGGCCCCTCAACATATACCTTAGGAAGAGAGTCACCCTAGCCTTGTCCGCTCATCACGTGCCACGCCTCATCCTGAAATATGAAAAATAGAGGGGGTCCAAAGAGGGCTGAGTACACCATTAAGGTACTTAATAAGTATCGTGGACTCTATCTCCGTCAAAGCTGGGACAAGACTTTATTAGAAAATCAATACAAGTATCACTTGATATAAACCATAATACATTAATATCAAATTGAAATTTCAACATTTAAACTTAAAAGTCAAGTCTAAACTCCATTTCGAAAACCTTATAAACTTTTAATAATAAATGCACAAGTTATTCTCAAGCATGATTTAAATAAAATCATAAATTTTCATTTTAATTGAATTAATTCATTGAAATCACTTTCAGCTCCTTCGGCCTAACTATATGGAAATCCTTTTCTTTTACATTTCACCGGGAATACTATACCAATACCGACACAAGATCCAAAGTCAACTAGAACCTAGCGGCAAGTATCATATATCCTACTTCTTCAAGTCGTCTCATCGTAGTGCCGTCTGAATCGACTCAAACATGCTATTATAGCATACTAGTACCCAGCGGCGGATCCAGTATTTTCACTTAGGAGGTTCAAAAATAAAAATTTAGTGCCTAGGATTTGAACTTGGAATCTCAAGGTAAATTTTGAACCCCCTAAACAACTGAACCAACCTCTTGTCTTGTGTTCAGGGGATTCAAAATCTGTATATCTTCACATAAAAGAATTACCTTATATATATAATGTTATTATTTGCCAAGGGAGTTCGTGTGAACACCCTCCCAACCCCTTAGATCTGCCCCTGCTAGTACCCTCTCATGGAGGCACTCTGTCGTAGCCCTTTACCATTAGGTAGAGTCTATGCCTACACTGGCATGTGCAGTTTCATGGCAACAACCGGAATCTATCCGGTGACCCTCAAATTATCAAAGCATTTACCAAACAAAGATCTATAAGTCAAGTACGCAAAAAGAGTTTATAGGCGAAAACACTCTCAGTCGAAGGTAGGATTTAAGACGCAAAGTATTCAACAATGTGCTATTTCAAATCATTTGGCTGTTAAAAGCATAAATACTATTGAATATAAATCATTCTTCAATGCAATATTTTGTCAAAACAATTGAAATATTTATTTCAAATCTTTTTTCGTGCCTATAGCATCGAGCAAGTCTTCATAAACGTGTGAAATTTCATTTCAAGTACCATTTAAACAATTAGCTTCAAAGCTAAATTTTCATGTCTACATATTGCTTATAAATCAATGGTACGTCATATGCAACCCAATTTATAAAACATGGAGAGACCACACTTTGAGCTCTTAACCCTAACCCCATTCACAAAAAACAATTCTGTCCCGAAACTGGTCTTTATATAGACCTGGAAGTTTGGCGCTATGCTCTGCGTTGCATGGCCATCGCATGACCTGTGACAGCACTGCCAGTCTTTGGTAAGATGGCCATAACTCCTTGTAGGAATGTCCAAATGACGAACAATTTGAACCGTTGGGAACTTTGTTCAAAGAATTTTAATTTGATATATAGATTGGGAGTTATGTTCGTTTAATGTTAGGCCTTGTGTGCATTTCTTTGTAACTTTAGTCTGTAGTGTGGTCTCCAACTTGGGCCCTAGGGCTCTCCTAGACCCCATAATCACTTCCAATGTACCTCGTATACTTATCATCATGCCATGTTATTTGCTTCATATCATTAGCCCTCATTCGAACGCAAATTAAGGTAGTTAGAACGCGTAGAACTTCTGCAACTGATAGTTTTATCCTTCCCAGTTTCTTTTACATTTGAAAGTTCCCCTTACTAGAATTTGAAGAGTTATTCTGTTGCTTTCCTAAATAATACAGATGCAGAGCTCAATTTTTCCTTTCATCTCTGTCCTTATTTTGTTTTCTGCGTCCATATATTTCCTTGGTTTTTGGCTTTGTGAAATGATGATAAGTTCTATTCAGAGACTCATAGCTCATAAGGGTAAAGAAAAATACTCCCTTTATCCCATTTATAATTACTATCAAAACATATGGAAATTTGTAAGTACTTTAATAGAACATTGTGATCTGTATCACTTTTAGTAGTCTCTAAATATGTAATTCTTAAAACAATAAAGAAGGTAATGTTCATATACACACCAAAAAGTAGGTGCTTTGACTCTCAAACATCAAACGGATCACTCTTTTTGGTATGAAGGGAGTTGATTTGATTGTTCTAAGTTGTTGGATTGACAGACGATTTGTTATCCTGTTCTATCCCCAGTCCCCTGCCGCAGTAGCCTAGGCATAGTAAGCTGCTTCTTTCCCTTGGATGGAATAGTTAGCTTTCTGTATGTTTATGTAAGCTTCCACGCACCCTCAGTGAACTGGAATAGGTATATTTATCCAGCTGGAGTGAGTTGCTAGCATTTCGTGCTAGTAGTTCCCTGAACAGAAAAGGTATAGCACAGGAAATACATTTTTTGCAGTGCTTGTCAGTTTGCTTCTCTTTTTGTGGCTCATAGAGCCGTTTTATATTTATTTTTTGGGATTCTGTAGGATGGCTTCACAGGAGTTTGGGCTTAATGGAGAAGTTCTTGACATCTTGGCCCATTATGTTGGAGGCACCACTTCTGAAATCCTGGTAACTGAGTTGGTGATGTAATTGGGTAATGAACTTGTTAGATGTCTTGGTTACCTCATTTTCGTGTGTTGGGGCTTGCTCACATGTTGACTCATGTATCTCTATCTTTCATGGTTATCTTGTTGGTGGCTACCTGTGGAATCATTTTGTGTACTATCTGACTTGTATTTGTTTGTTTGTTAATTAGGAGCACTGTAATGTGCTTAGGGAAAAACATCAACATACAGACGGCAAAAGCTTGAAAGATTCTGGGGAAAGTGGATTTGGGGGGAGCATATTTCTGGACAAAAGCCTTACTGCTGCTTTAGATTCTTTTGATAACCTTTTCTGTCGCCGCTGTCTGGTATGTGATTGAAACGTGTATTTTTTTTTAACTGAAACAGAAGTTTAATGTGTTTTTAATTGGTTCCCTGTACTAAAATAGGTGTTTGACTGCCGTCTGCATGGCTGTTCACAAATTCTTATTGATGCTGTAAGTGTAACTGCTCATCCAGCTTTTTCTACCGAATTTGTATATGAAAATCTGAAAGTCCTTTTCATTTGGCAGATCGAAAAGCAGCCCTATTCTTCTGATTCTGAAGATGATGGGAAACCTTGCAGTGATCAGTGTTATCTTCAGGTATTCTTTAGACATTTATATACAAGCAAGGAGATCATACCTTTTTAAGTTAGGAATACCCCTCAATGTGGCACAGATTTGGTTTATATTAAGATAACTCTTGTTTTTTAGGTAGTCCAGAATATTTGTAGTATTTTAGTTCCTAAACTTTTTAACTAAGCAGCTTAGATTTTTCAGTAAGTACCTAGAAAGCTCTGCTTTTAACATACAACTTTGGTATTAGCTGGTTTGCTAGTTTTGGCTCTGACCATCGAATGCCAATTGATTTTTTCTACTATGTTAACTATCCGTGTATATAGTATTATTTTGTTATTGTATAGTTCTGTGACTATCTGTTGTTTTCATTTATTGTCTATATCTCTTGTACTTTTATTTCGACCTCGTATGGTCCTATTTTGTCTTGAGCCAGGGGTCTATCGGAAACAACCTCTTTACTTCATCGAGGTAAAGGTACGGTCTGCTTACATTCTACCCTCCCCAGACCCCACTTTGTGAGAATACACTGGGTATGTTGTTGTTGTTGATGTTTACTATCTGTGGAGTTGATGGTCATAAAAATACATATATTTTTTTCTAGGCTTTAAAACCTCCGTTTGATTTTAAAACTTTCCTTTATATTACATAAGCAGTTCAGTTTTGGTAACACTTGCCACTGCTACTGACTGCTATTCTCATTTGCTAACTTGCTCTTCCCATTTTTGTGCCTTCTTCTTTTTTCACTCACTTTCAGCTTTTTATGTGGGAGAAATTCATTTTGGGGTTTTAGGTAAAAGGTGTGGCAAACCAGACTAAATATATAACTGTAGATCCAGTGGAAAGGTCAGAAAAGCACACTTCAGAAGTGGGAGGTAGTACTATGGTCATCAAGAGAACTAGAGATCCAGGTGACGATGATTCACACTCTTTTGATGACAGATCACTTTGCTGATATTTTCTTTTCTTGTCTATAATATTTGAAGATACCTGTTGTTGGTTCCACTTGTGCATGTTTCCTTGTCACAATAGACGAGCACACTGATAGCAAAATGAAGCACGGAGTATCAGAGTCTATAAACACAACTTTAGAGAAGTCAGATCTGGTTTTGGATGACCAACAAGATTCTTCTTGTAAGAGAAGGAAATTGTCACTCCCTACTGCTGTTAGTGTGGCAGCAGAAGATGGATATGTGAGCAACGGAATGTCTATTATCACCAACGATTACGTATCACATTCACAAACACCAGATCAGTCTGGCTATAATCATGGTACTTCTTTGCATAAGACTGGGGACAATGCCAGGAATGAAGCAGAGGACACTAAAAAGGAAACTGTGAAGCATGCATCCTACTTGAATAATTTACCAGAATGGAAACCCCTAGAGAAAGAACTATACTCAAAGGGGATAGAGATATTTGGGAGAAATAGGTATGGATGTTAGTTAATATTGGCTCTTCCTCAATAATAGAATTACAATTATTTCACATTAAAATAGGTCGATGTCATCAGTGGTAAGAAATGCATGTCCAAGTGAATGAAAAAGATTGAAATAACTGTTCCAAATTTAACCTATACCTTTCTTTGGATTTAAACAAAAAATTGTTACACTAGGTTTTTTCTTTCCATGTGGATATCATCTGGTAAGGTAGTTGTTTCTTGTTGACAGCAGACCAGAGAGTGAGAGATTAGATGGTAAAAACAAAAGGAGTATTTCTGAGTCTTCACATGTCACTTGGTACTTTTGGGAGTACTCAGGTCAGTAGTAACATATCCTTAAACTTTACAACCCATGCAATCTATTTCATCCACATGCAATGATAGGTCAAACTAAAGGGCAGCCCGGTGGAGTAAGCTCCCGCTATGCGTGGGTCCGGGGAAGGGCGGACCACATTATGTCTCATTTACGCAGCCTTACCTTGCATTTGTGCAAGAAGCTGTTTCCGCGTGCAATGATAGGTCAGACTCAGAAATAGAGACTGTCTGCCATTCTCTTCCAGCTACTGACACTAGTGTTGCCAAGACAACATCTGTGAAATTATTTTTAAGATCCAAAGTTCCACATCCTTTGTACTCATTTAAAGGATTTCCATATATATATATGCTGCTATCTTTTTTGTGTCTCCTGCCATGTTCTAGCAATCCTTTGCTGGGGCTTCCAGATGACCAATCCTCATTTTTCTTCACATTCTATAGTTGCTTGTACTAGCACACATATCATGTCTTGAGTGACTACTCTTGTACCATCTGGAACCATAGTTGGGAGCAGCAATATAGAGCTGATTAAGCTTTGGACTCAAAAGGGCACGTATTCTTGTTAGAAACCATAGCAATTGCAGATAGTTGAAAGTTAAGAAAAGTATGAATTGGTTGGTGGGCTATGTACATGAGATGGCTTTAGCTGTACTGCATTTTCTGGGAACTCATGCAATGTTGAATTATATTTTACAGAAGTATTGTTGATATCTTTTAGGCAATAAACAATATGAAGGTTACGGAGTGATTAGATGCTTTTTGGAGTCCTTTTCACTTTATTATTGTGAGAAATGAGGCAGCATCGAACTCAAGGATATTTATCTAGTTCACACTTTACCTGTGATATTCCTTTGTATAAAAGACCATATGTTAGCTAGTCAAAGTTTTTGTTTCTTTCTATCCCAAGATTAGTTGCGAACTTTCCTCAGTATCAATCAATCAGTCAATCATAGAAGTGAAAGTAGGGGACATTCATCTTCTTGCTGGCCTTCCACGAACCCTTTTACATTTTAGGAGAGTTCTTTTTTTCATGTCACAAGACAAAGGGAGCACCAGGATAAATGCTATACCATACTTTAGCTCATTTAATCCCTTATGTAGAGAAATCTGCTCTTTCTTTTTATGCAGATCATATTCTAACCCCCCCCCCCCCTCCCTCCCACCCCGCTTGGTCGTGCTTCTTAAGTACATGGAGTTGATTAAGTGTTGGTAACAGATTCTCGTTGGGCTATATTTGGTCAAGTGATATGCTCAAATCAGTTTGTCATGTCAATATGTGTCAGCTCTAATGGATATCTCATACATTGCAGTTGCCTCATTGCTAGGAACTTACTTCCCGGCTTGAAAACTTGTATGGAGGTATCCTCTTACATGGATAACAGAGCAGCAGCGCAACGTGGAGGCTCCACAAGCTTATTTTCAGAGGATAATGGGAAAGCTGACATGGATTACATGGTTTGTGCTCCTCTTCGTGCCTAATCATTTACTTGATGCTTTGGCCCAAAGATGGTAATACATGAATTCCCATATTGACATATTCCTCGGAGCTTGAAACAACTGAGGGGTTCTCTTGGTTCACAGATTTGGGAACATATTTTACCTACTTACATAATTGGGTGTTTGGGACTGAGAAAAGGTGTTTGAATTCTTAGCAACTCTCCTTATGCTGATATTTTTCAATCCAAGGAGAAGGATATTGTTAGTCTTCTCTTTAAATCCTAAAATGGCAAAAGTTTTCCCTACCACTTGATGGACTTAAATCCAAGGATAAAGTTCAAAAGAAAATGTTAGTCCAATTCAAAGCCAGACATCACATTGCATTAAACTCCATATCCATATTTTAGTGCGATGATTATAATACAGGCACTCGTTGATCTCACATTATAATAAATTACCGAAAAAGTTAATTCATGAAAGGTTGTTATTTAATTCTTGTAGTATAATCTGGGTCTGTATACAAAAAGTATACTTATCTTGTTCACACCAATATATGTAGAGCTAAAGTACTTGACTGGAGGACTGACTTCTCATTCCTGTCTATAATTTGGACAAAGCAGTCTGAACCAACTGTTCCAAGCTATCAGCTTTGCAATAAAAAGAAAAAGCATTATGAATCTTTTGGTATTCAGAGACCATTTTGACTGCTATAAATATTTGGAGCAGCAGGCAGTGCCCTCTCAAAAAAAATATTCTTTTTTTATAAATATTTCTGTACCCCCTTTTTTTATTTTACAAGGATGGGGTAGCTTTTGGCTCTAAAAAAAACAATGGTTTTTCTCTAGACAGAATAAGATATTTTCACACGCAGAAGGAAGAATAATATGCACACGTTTATTTTAGGAATTTGAGGAAGTTGGATCTTCTTCTTAGGAAATTGATGCATATGTGAGAATAATGTTAAGGTGCTGCTGGAATTGAAAATGCTCAAGCAGCTGATTTTATTTTGTTAGCATTCTATGTTCCTAGATGTGTATATCCAACTAATTTGATGTGTGTGGCTATTCAGGAGCCAGATATTCCGACAAAATCACGTTTTCTTCGTAGAAGAGGCAGAACACGCAAGCTGAAATATTCCTCAAAGTCTTCTGGGCATCCCTCAATCTGGAGAAGAATGGCCGATGGAAAGAATCAATCATGTATACAATATAATCCATGTGGATGTCAGCCAATGTGTGGAAAGCATTGTCCTTGTATGCAGAATGGTACTTGCTGTGAAAAGTATTGCGGGTAGGTTTAGCTTTTGAATTTTTCAATAAAGGATTTCTTCTTTGACTTGTTAAGTCAGATGCTTCTCCAGTCCACGCTCTTTTCTTTTTTACTTTTGCCTACTTTCATGCCCTCCTGTAAAGCTTGTTCTCTTGCACCCCTCCTCTCCTCCTGGATTCATTGGTGGCTCTGCTTGATGCTATGAATGGATCATTTGTGCTCACTACAGCTGAGAGTAACTTTTTGTTGCATTTTCCATACACTGAACTCCAGTAAAGTTGAACAGGACTTAATAAACTAGAACAATTATGTCCTCCATTGCATTCATTGTTATGTGAAAGAAGACGGCAGCTCAATGTCCTTGATTGTGTTCGTTGTTAAAAAAAGTTGCTTAACTTAATGCTTGTTCCTTTTCTTTTTTTTGGTTTACTTAGGGCTAACTAGGAATTCATTTGTTCACTTCCCAATTTTATTTCAGGAACCCGTCATCTCTCCTAATACCTCTTCTTCCATTTCAGCTGCTCAAAAAGCTGTAAAAATCGTTTCCGTGGATGCCACTGTGCAAAGAGTCAATGCAGAAGCAGACAATGTCCGTGTTTTGCTGCTGGACGTGAATGTGATCCTGATGTTTGCCGCAATTGTTGGGTTAGGTAAAATGTTGCTAAATTTGGCTTAACACACGTCATTGCAGATACCTTTAGTGGCTCATCATAGATGCTGATGATTTCCACTAACTACCAATTTGAATCGTGCTGGATAATCAAGATTCTGAGAAATGTACTTGACACTTAAAGTAGATTAATTTTGCATGTTATGAGTACAAATAAACAGCAAGAGAACTCCAGAGAAGCATGCATTTAAAAAGATATAGGTTGTAAGGGGAAGAAAAATCTTATATATTTTGGCTGACTGAATTCAAATGTTTTCTTTTGTTCATGTTTTTTGTGTAGATATTTTTTCGATAGGTAGATAGATAGAGCTTTGGGTAGTCAAATGGCTTAAATATTTGTACTTCTAAGCTGACACCTTCTTGGGGTGAATCAATTGGGAGACATTTGACTTGTCAAAAGAAAAGAAATAAGTTGGTGAAAAGAATACTTTTAGCCCAGAGGAGAGCTTTGTTGGCTGAAAGATAAGAGAGAAACAAGGTGGAAAATAAAGCAATGATCGTAGAAGGAGAAGTTTTTGTTATAATATTGAGGTAGAAGACTCCGTTAAAATAAACAATGACTAGTAACTTCATCCTCTATTTAAAAATCTAGAAGAGCTTGGGCAGAATACAAAATCTATTCAAATGATAACAACAGTAAGATATCAATAAAACACTACTCGAACCTATACATGTAAGCAGATAAATTCTTGAAAGTAGGGGTGTCAAATGGGCGGGTTGGGCTGAATTTGGGCGGGTCAAAAAGAGTTGAGTTAATAAATGGTTGGGTCAAAGATTACTTGGGCTGAGATGGGTTGCGTCAAGATAAGTTGAATAATGGATCATAACCTCACCCGTCCAACTCTTACCAAGTTTTAATTTCTTTCTTTGTTTTCTTATAATTAGTTTAATTACTTTGTACAGATCGCATTTCATTTATCAATAAAGGGGACCTCCGAATCTCATTTCAATTAAAAAAAATTAGTTTAATTACCAAACAAAACTAATATAACTTTTTTTTATTATAGTGATATATGACATATCAAACAAAAAAGTTCAAAAATATTTTGACAAGGTTTCTCATTGGTCAATTTCTCCTAGATATTTAGCCCAAATCAGCCAAACTCTTAGATGAGATGAATCTGGGCCGGTAAAAATGGGATGAGTTAATAAATAGATTAGTCATTAACCCACGGCCTAAAATATGAGCGGGATCGACGGTCATATTTGCATGGGCTAATCCACAAACCCATACTCGAATTGGTGGATACTCATTGTAGTTGTAGTCTCCCAAAGTGTCCCTTATATATGATGTATTGATGATACTTCTGGTAGCAAAACCATTTTGGCAACTCCCTGGTTAAATTTGTTTATAATATTTACTGTCACGAACTTTAACGTCTAGGAACTGTTGTGACACCATCAGTGATCAAGTAATCCCAAGACTAGGTAGTCATGCGAGTTATTTGACCAATCGCCTTATGAAGAACCTTCCTCCTTTCTTCAGACCTCCACCCCCATATATGGACACCCAAAAAGAAAAGAGAGAATAACAAAGGTCTCAATTTTCTGTTGTCTTTCCAATTTATTAGCTAACAGAGAATGATTTGTAGTTATGCATCTTTATGAGTTTCATCTCAATGACATGTTAAGCTAAGAGGTCAAGAACTATTATTCCTCCAACCTCATGGAAGTCACAGATACTAAGCTTTTTAGTAGTGCTGATGCCATTTACTTGTGCATATTGACAGACTTTTTCGTGTTGCGAATTTTGGCACAATTTATAGTGAGAAGCATCACAAGGCTGAAGTGCTTGTTTTCATGTTGCATTCAATAAATTGTGTCGTTAAAAGCTAAACTGTAGCCTATTAATTCACCCATGTATCGCTTCTTGAAATATTGACACACACTTTTCAGCTGTGGTGATGGCTCTTTGGGTGAGCCTCCTAGGCAAGGAGAAGGTCAATGTGGTAACATGAGGCTCCTCCTAAGGCAGCAGCAAAGGGTCAGACGTTTTAGGGGTTTCAATTACTACTTCTGTTATGAAACTGTCTTTCCTTTTCTCCTTTTTCAATCTGTCTAGCATCATTTCTATAACAGATTCTGCTGTCAAAATCTGATGTTGCTGGATGGGGAGCGTTTTTGAAGGTAAGCCGTATTCCTGTGTGATACGCTTGCTCCTTAAGCTAGTATAATGTATTAATAAACCAATGTAATTTGTTTAATCTTTTTCTTTTTGTGCTAGAACCCTGTTTACAAAAATGATTACCTGGGAGAATATACTGGTGAACTAATTTCCCATCGAGAAGCAGATAAACGGGGAAAAATATATGATCGTGCAAATTCGTCTTTCCTTTTCGATTTGAACGACCAGGTGAGCACTGCTAATGTTTGAGATATTCTAATATTCCCTTGTATTGTGAAATCTGAACCTTAGGACCATCCGCCCTGCCTTGTATACCCTAGCAGGTATACGCTCTGATTTCAACAATCTAGAATGTCTGTTTCAAGTTGTTGTTACTAATTTTCAATCGTGAATTTGGAGCATTAAAGTTTTCAATTCCAAAATATCCAATTATTAACCTGTGATGTCCTCCGGATTTACTTGCCATTCAAGTTTTTTGGATTCTTCTACCTGTATGCCTGATTTCTTCAACCGAGGGAATGATCAAAATAATAACATAAGTGATACATGCTAAGAGCTTAGAAGCTGGGAAAAACGAGCTTAAGAAGTTGATCAATCGAAGGAGGAAATAAAGACAGTTGATTTCAAAGTTAGTTACTACTGTTCATTACTGTTCACTGTCCTAGAGTTAGTTATGCTGTTCAGTTAGTTAGGCAGTTAAGGAAAAATGCCAGCTGTATTGATTAGTTACGAATTTAACCACTAATTGTAGTATAAGTAGTGATGTAATAGCTGAAAGATATTCATTCAATGATATACAAAAGTTCTCTTCTTCTCTCTTATAATTCTCTGTTCTTCTTAGCTAATTTCTCGGATTATTCCCTGAATTGGTTGCCATCTTCTTCGAGAATACTTCTCCTAGATTAACCTACCCCACTCGATTCCTATTTCTGGCATCAATTGGTATCAGAGCTCTCGATCCTTGGCTGATAAATCATGGTGGTTCGTGACAAAAACCAAGATAGATCTTCTGAGGAAGTCGATGGAAAACTTTCTCAGATTCAAGACCAACTGCAGAAACTCATGGAGAGTATGATGACTATGAATGAAAGGAATGCACAGGCAGATAAGGAACTCATGGAGATCAAACAAGCCCTAGAAAATGGAAAACAAAAGGAAAAGGAAATGGAACCAGCAAGAGGAGCTGAATCTTCTGTTAGAGGTGAATGTTCGAAGGAGCAGAGGTGTATAAGTTCAGCAAGGGAACTTCCAAATTCTGGGGGTAAATTTCTTACTCGATGTTCTAAATTGGATTTTCCTAGATTCTCTGGTCAAGACCTAAGAACATGGTTGTACAAGGTGGATCAATTCTTTTCAATGGATGAAATTCCTTTTGACCAAAGAGTAAGAGTAGCTGCTATACATTTAGATGGGGAAGCCGTTGCTTGGCATAGATCTTACTTAAGAACTAGAAATTCTGCTCTAGAACCCACTTGGTCTGAGTATGTACTAGCCATAAATGAAAGATTTGGGGATGGGTTTGAGGATTCCATGGAGGCCATCAAGCATCTGCAACAAACTGATAGTGTAGGGTCTATCAAGCTGAGTTTGATAGGTTGTTAAATGGAGTTAACTTGTCAAATGAGAATGCACTTAGTTGCTTCCTAGGAGGATTGAAACCTGAACTTAACAAGGCTGTTAGGATTCAGGCACCAAGGACATTGTTGCAAGCTTATAAGCTTGCTAAACTACAGGAGGAAGTATTTGAAGCTCAGGCAGAGTCTTGGGGAATTAGGAATAATGGTAAGAATCAAGGTGGTATTTTACCAAATCCTCCTAAGTTTCAGAATTTTCAAAAGCCACTTGTGTCTGGTAGTGTTGTCAAGAAACCTTGTGAACCAAATAACAGTAGGTTCAATAATGCTCATAATGGGAATGTTGGTAGAAGGTTATTGACTGCTGCTGAAATGGATGAAAAGAGGGCAAAAAGGCTATGTTTTCTCTTGGATGAGAAGTACACACCTGGGCATGTTTGTAAGGCAAAGAAACAGTTGTTTCTAGTAGAAATGGTTGAGGAAGAAGGGGTATACATTGAAGAAGACTCCAGTCAGGAACAAGAGTTAGTACAGGAGAATGAGGAATGCATGACTATCTCTTTACAGGCCTCTACTGGTAGTGCAGGGTATCAGACCATTAGAGTCACTGGATATCATGAAAAACGACCCTTACAAGTGCTCATGACACAGGAAGTACCCACAATTTCATTGATGAATTTGTGGCAAAGAAGTTGGGCTGCAAAGCTATATCGATAATGCAACAATCTGTGAGTGTTGTTGATGGGAGGAAGGTACACACTGCAACAGTTTGCAAGAATTTACAGTGGTTGTTACAAGGTACCACATTTTCTTCTGATTTCCTATTATTACCTTTAGGGAATGTTGATATAGTGCTGGGGGTGCAATGGTTGAATACACTTGGCAGAATTTTGTTTGACTTTAGCAATAGAACCATTGAGTTCATGCATCAGGGTAAGAAACATGTTCTAAGAGGGGCAAGTAACCAGATCAAGACAGCTAAGGCTCAGGCATTGAACAAGAAGACTGAGGACTTAGTTCAGGTCCTGATGCTAACCTTGATAACAGACAAAACTGTTACCTGGCAATGTAACAGTATCCAAGTGGCTCAAGATGTTGAAGTTCCTACTGTTCTTAGCCAATTGATAGAGCAGTACAAATGTATATTTGAGTTACCCACAACCCTACCCCCTCATAGAGGACCCTTTGATCACAGGATTCCACTTATAGACACTGCTGCACCTGTGAGTAAAAGACCTTATAGGTACCCTGGAGTAAAAAAGGATATCATTGACCAAGAAATGCTAGACCAAGGAGTAAATCGGAATAGTTCTAGCCCTTATGCCTCCCCTGTGGTATTGGTGGGAAAAAAGGATGGTAGTTGGAGGCTTTGTGTAGACTACAGGGATCTTAATCAATTGACTATAAAGGATAAGTTTCCCATTCCAATCATTGAGGATTTGTTGGATGAATTAGGAGGAGCTGAGGTATTTTCTAAGATTGATCTTAGAGCTGGTTATCACCAGTTGAGAATGGCAGAAGCAGATACACAATACACACAAAACAACTTTTAAAACTCATGAGGGCCACTATGAGTTTTTGGTCATGCCCTTTGGGCTCACCAATGCACCATCATCATTTCAAGGTCTCATGAATGCTGTTTTTAAGTAGCTTCTTAGAAAATTTGTATTGGTTTTCTTTGATGATATATTGATCTATAGCAAGGACATGCCTACCCATGTGAAGCACTTACAGGCTGTGTTTGAAGTAATGAAGCATCACCAACTATTTGCTAAGGATTCTAAATGTGCTTTTGGAGTGAAGGAGGTAGAATATTTGGGTCATTTTATAAGCTCCAAGGGAGTAGCTACTGATCCAAAAAAGATACTAGTTGTACAAGATTGGTCTGTTCCTACCACTATTAAGCAGTTAAGAGGATTCCTTGGGCTAGCAGGGTACTACAGGAGGTTCATTAAAGGCTTTGGTGCTATTGCAAAGCCCCTCACTGAACTTTTGAAGAAGGACGAGTTTGCTTGGAATGATAATGCTACTACAACTTTTAACACCTTAAAGGGGGCCTTGGTAACTGCTCCAGTACTGGCTCTGCCTAACTATGATAAGCCTTTCTTTATTGAGACTGATGCTAGTGGTTCAGGGATTGGTGTTGTCTTGATGCAGCAAGGGCACCCCATTGCATACATTAGCAAATCCTTGGCCCCTAAACACCAAGCTATGTGTGTATATGACAGAGAGTTATTGGCTATTATCTTTGCAGTTACTAAGTAGGCACACTACTTGTTGGGAAGACATTTTGTGGTAAGAACTGACCAAAAAGCCTTGAAACATTTACTGGAGCAGAATATTCATACAGATTTCCAAGTGTCTGGCATTTCAAAGTTGATGGCTTTTGACTTTGCTATTGAGTTCAAGAAGGGCAGTGAGAACAAGGCTGCTGATGCATTGTCTAGGAATCAAGGTGCTGAACTACTAGCTATTTCACTCTTGACTCCTAATGCAACACTTTTGGATCAGATTAAACAAACTTGGGTTTCAGATCCTGTTTTGTAAGCCTTGATCCTCAAGTTACAGGCACAACCTTACAAGTCTTATACTTGGATCGGCTCACAGTTGAGATGGAAGGGAAGACTTGTGGTAGGGTATGATCCTCAATTGAGACAGACTATTATTCATTTATGGCATTCCACTCCACAGGGTGGTCATTCAGGCATGGATGCTACCATTAAGAGGCTCCAATCTCTTTTTTTTGGAAGACATTGGCTCAGGACACCAGAACTTTTATCAACAAGTGATGTTTGCCAAACACAAATATGATGCTTCTGCTTATCCAGGGCTTTTGCAGCCTCTTCCTATTCCTGAGGGTGTGTGGATTGACATTAGTTTGGATTTTATTGAAGGGCTACCTAAATCTAAAGGGAAGGATGTGATATTGGTAGTGGTAGACAGATTGAGCAAGTCTGGTCATTTCATTGGGTTGCAACACCCTTACACAGCTCAATCTGTAGCTCAGTGCTTCCTAGATAATATTTTCAAACTCCATGGTATGCCGGCTACTATAGTGAGTGATAGGGACCCCATTTTTCTGAGTTCCTTCTGGCAGGAGTTGTTCACCTTGCAAGGGGTTCACTACATAAGTCCACAGCCTACCACCCTCAAACAGATGGTCAGACTGAAGTCCTTAATAGAACATTGGAAACATACTTGAGGTGTTTTTGTTCTGATAGTCCTCACAGTTGGTCTGCTCATTTACCATTTGCTGAGTGGTGGTATAACACTACTTATCACTCTACCTTGAGGTGTACACCCTATGAAGTTCTCTATGGTCAAAAACCTCCTCTTCATCTACCCTACTTGGCTGGAGAAGCTTCTATTGACATGGTGGATAGGTCCTTGGAAGCAAGGGAAGCTGTTATTTCTTTACTTAGGTTTCATCTGTCCAGAGCTCAACAAAGGATGAGAGATGTTGCTATAAACATAGATCTGACAGGAGTTTTGCAGAAGGAGATTGGGTATATTTGAAGTTGCAGCCATACAGACAAATTTCTGTAGCTGCTAGACCCTTTAATAAGCTAGCAGCTAAGTACTATGGCCCATATGTAGTGGTTGCTAAGGTAGGCTCAGTTGCTTACAAGTTGCTTCTACCAGCTGATGTCCTTATCCATCCAGTCTTTCATGTTTCTCAGCTTAAGAAGTGCCATGAGGTCCCTAGTGCTATTAGTCATCCTCCAGTTCTACACCTTTCTAGCCCTTACTGTCCCTTGCCTGCGGAAGTTCTTGATAGAAGAATGGTTAAGAGAGGCAACAAAGCTGTATGTCAGATCCTAGTGCAGTGGTCTGGTCTTGATGCTACTCAAGCCACATGGGAGTATTTGTCTGAGTTTCAACATAGATTCCCTTCCTTTACCCTTGAGGACAAGGGTGGTTTCCAATAGGGGGTATTGATACAATGCTAAGAGCTTAGAAGCTGGGAAAAACGAGCTTAAGAAGTTGATCAATCGAAGGAGGAAATAAAGACAGTTGATTTCAAAGTTAGTTACTACTGTTCATTACTGTTCACTGTCCTAGAGTTAGTTATGCTGTTCAGTTAGTTAGGCAGTTAAGGAAAAATGCCAGCTGTATTGATTAGTTACGAATTTAACCACTAATTGTAGTATAAGTAGTGATGTAATAGCTGAAAGATATTCATTCAATGATATACAAAAGTTCTCTTCTTCTCTCTTATAATTCTCTGTTCTTCTTAGCTAATTTCTCGGATTATTCCCTGAATTGGTTGCCATCTTCTTCGAGAATACTTCTCCTAGATTAACCTACCCCACTCGATTCCTATTTCTGGCATCAATAAGGCAGCTAACCAAACACTCGTTTTGAGTGAATCCTGGGTTGGGGCTCAGAAACTAGACAAGGCATTCCAACAAATGAAGCTTCCATTATTTTACTAGGTGTTCTCCTTTTGTCAATCCTAATTCTTTGATATTGAGGTTACCGGAATTTTTTTCGTTCTTTGTAAATATGACTCAGAGTTGTGATCTAGAAGTTGTATTGACTTAACACCTTAAGCTAACTTGTTAAAGAATTTTATGAGCCTTGATAAACATTTTATCTACTGCTCTCATCTCTTTATGGCAGTATGTCCTTGATGCCTATCGGAAGGGAGACAAGCTGAAATTTGCCAATCACTCATCAAATCCAAACTGTTATGCTAAGGTACATGAATTTAACAATATAATCCTTATGTATTAGAGTTCAATAAAATTCTTGATTGTTGCTGATTCGACATTTCTTTAGGTAATGTTGGTTGCTGGTGATCATCGAGTTGGGATATTTGCAAAGGAACATATTGAAGCTAGTGAGGAGCTTTTCTATGATTATCGTTATGGTCCTGATCAAGCACCAATATGGGCTAGAAAACCCGAGGGCACAAAGGGAGACGATTCACCAGCGCCTCAAGGTCGACCAAAGAAACACCAATAATCTCATTGAGACAGTATGCTGACTATCTCAATGGTTGTAACGTAACCATTTCCATCTTATTGTGGTGTGCTTAACATGGAGGAACGGAGGAAGCTGTACTACATCTCTTATATACAGTGATATAGAGTTATAGACCATCATAAAAGATCTTTATTTGTTTTTTTTTCTTTGTTGTGGGGTGCCTTTATGTTTTATTATGTTTTTGTGCTAATTATAAGACATTAAATAAGTGATAGGAGAGAGGATCCAGCTATGTAAAGAATAAGCAGAAAAATGTTGAAAGAAACATCTATACATATAGTCATCTGAACAGGTGAAAGAAATTATTTGGGTTGGACACAAGGTATCTTGTAATAATACAATTTATGTATATCTATTTCCTTTAACTCTATTTAGAACCAGTTTTGCCTTGAAACGCTTTTATGATTATTGGGAACAAAGGTGAACCCATCAGGTCAAAATGCAATCCAAATATTCAAAATCAAATTCGAAATTTGGGAATTATGTAAAATTTGGAAGAACTTATGCTCATATTGTTGTAACTTATATTATGATCCATTTCGATCGAAACAAACTTTGGATGTATTAATTTGACCTATTTTAATCCGCCCAAGTTTGACTAACGCATCCATTTGCCATCTCTAGACACAAAATAATTGACACACCAAGAGAGAACAAAAGACAAACCTCAACTTCACAGCTATATACAGCCTATCAATCATGCTGAACAAATGAAAGAATTACAATTTGAGAATGAAGTTTCAGTTGGGCAAACTTTTTCTTCTTTTACTTTCTAAATGCAGATACAAGATCTCATTCCAAATATCTGGAACCCCTGGAAGACACCAATGGCTACAATCTTGAACATGCGAAGAGCTACCCGGTTTTCTTCCATATATAGAAGGGTGACCATCAATCCTGTAATCTGACAAACCAGTTATATTCAAAAAGGTAACTGGAGTCTTCATCTTGCCTATTATTTGCTCCACTATCATATTTTTCTCTGGATATTCGCCTCTGTAAGTCTCGGGGATCGGTTGAGAAGCTTCTCTGCAATGCCCACCAGTGTTCCACTGACCCCCACTGTCCAATTTAAGAAGAGAATGATGAGCCATGAAGCCAATACATCACAAATCTAATGACAATGAGGTCAAAGCAAATTAAGGCATACCTGAAATGAGAAGGAGCAGAACTCCTGAAGAAAACTTGTGTTTTGCTTGGATTGACATGTCTATCAATCCATGATGCCCAAGTTGTCAGGGCTTTTTCGAAAGCTGTTGAAACATCAAGACGAGGATGAACTTGATTCCTCTCCTGGTAGTAATTCTTCCTGTTGTGACAGTACCGGTTATATAAGCGATTAACTAGAAGAAGGTAATACAGCATCCATCACACAGAAGAATACCAATACTTGTTTTCTATCTTCATAGTAACAATTGACAGGATGCACCAAAAAAATCTAGCTCATTAATCGGTATTGCCAGATTCTTTCTATTAGCTATCACGATATCATGACTAGGTTTTCATATCGAATTGTTGGCTACTCCAATTAGTAAACAACAATAGTTTGCCTCAATCTCAAACAAGTTTGATCTATGTGAATCCTCATTGATCGTGTCGTAAGATTTAAGGTCATCTCAGGTCAATATAGGCTTCTTCAATCAAACATCAGTAAAAACCTGCTGGCTGCTAGTAAGTTCCAAGTACCATATTCTAAAATAGATCTTCATATGGATCATTAAGCCAAGAACTTCTTAAAGAACAGATTCTATTCATACTATTACTGTTGGCAGATGTTAAACTCGAAGAAGAAGGAAGGAAGAACGAAGTGGCACAATTAACCTAAATAGCGTCCACCCAACTATTTAAACTAAAAATAGCCGGAGGATGCATAATATATGTATAATCATGTATAATATGTGTATAATCAGTGTATAATCTATGTATACCGGCTAGAAAAAGTAACAGTAAATTTGTCTAGCTATTTGTGTAAAGATCCATTCCCAAGAATACAGTTTCCAAAAGGCAGTAAATATGTCTAGCTATTTGTGTAAAGATCCATTCCCAAGAATATAGTTTCCAAAAGGCTTACCCTGCTTTAGTTTTATGGTGATTCCACCAATGAGCAGTGTTAAAGACCAGAATATCAGCCCCTCTCCATCTTGATGAACCTTTATCCATCGTATCAATACGCAGGGTTTGCACCCGTTTGCTGCCTATTCTTGCCTTACCCTCATGGACCAAAAAATGAGTTACATAGTATTCAACTGTACATTGATAGTCCTGCAACAATGACACCAAAAAATTTAAAACTGGAAAAAACACAATTTTCCGCATATTCAGTTAAATCACAAATTTGAATTGATTACCACAAATTTGAAACAATAATTTCCCTTCTCTTTGGTTATTCTCCGACCACGAGTCTCATGCACCTTTCTTGGATCTTTTATTGCTCCAGTTAACAAGCAAAGCATCGATTCCCATTGGTTCCTATTGATGGAGTCACCAACAAACACTAATCTTTTTCCTCTGATAAGTTCCAGCATCTGAGTAGCATTGAACCTGTACCATAAAGTCATAAGCTAGGAATCCTTAAATTTTTGGAGAATCAACCTAAATAGCCACCCATCAAACTGCTTAAACTAAAAATAGCCGGCAGATGTATAATTCATGTATCTTATGTGTATAACCAGAGTATAAATAATGTATATCTGCTAGGAAAAGTAAAGAGGGAATCCAGCCGGTTCTTTTACTAGCCAGACAATGAAAGTGTACAATTTAAGCAATGGATCCCCACACACACAGAAGAAAAAAAAGGAAAAAAAACGAAGGGGCAAAAGAGTCAAGTTTTTATTGTTCTACCTTGGAATGTCACAATCTTGAGGTTGCCATCTCCATTTCATATAATTCTTATCCAATCTCCCATTACTTTCACAACTAAAACCTTCATCAATGTAGGGACATGAAGCATTTGTGTATAAAGGATAGCTCTCATCAAATACCCACTTCCCTTTTGTGATGTCACAATATTCTTTCTTATTATCCACCACCTTGAGCACATCACTAGAATTAGCTTCTCCTTTCTTGGACAAAGTAACATAGACATTAAGAATACTACTATTGGCACTATCTACTTGAAGATCCTCAGAAACAGTTACAGTTTTGGTCGAACGGTTACCAAAAAAGGTCGAATTTTTTACACTGTTTATATCCAAGATACCCTCAAATGTTGAAATTTGGGACTCATTTTCAACTCTACTGAAATGGGTACTCACTAAAATCGAGTTCTTGATTTGGGTTGCTGAGTAATTTCTGTGAAAAGCAGTCAAAGTTTGAATCTTGAAGGGGGATCCGAGACCCAAAGAGACTGAAGTAGCAGTAGTAGTAGTGTTGAAGTGAAGATGAGTTTGTTGACGAGTAGATAGTGGAAGATTGAGGACATAGATGGAGAAAAAGATGAAAAAGATTAGAGAAAATGAAATGGTGAAAGAGAAAAGCCATAGCCTTGTAGGCTTAATGGAGAAACTCCTCTGCTTCTCCATAAGATTTCTCTGAGTAAACTATTTCTCTCTCTCAGGGCTTTTCTTGTCTTGTATAATAGTGCTAGAAGTCAAGAAGAGTGGTTATGATATGGTAATGAACAGAGAGAGGGAGACACATGCTGACATGCAACTAATTAATATAATACAGCTAATCAAGAAAATGAATGGTACTAGTAGTACTATTCAGAATGATTAATAAAACAATTATCACAAGAAAAAGCAGATAATGAGAATTGATATGGTGGGGTGGTGGAAAAAAGATCGTGGATAAAGTGAGTGAAGTTGGTTTTTCTTTGAACTTTTGGTTATACCTAAACTCCAATCAAAATAGACTAGTAGTTGTTGTCAAATGTGCACATGCTGTAACTGTAAATACACCTAGGCAAGGGGCATGAAACTTTTTTTCCTATTAATTTTTAGCGGGAGGTGAGGTGTGGGTTAAGAAAAGAGAAGCTAGTGGTTTTATGACTTATGAGGTTGAAAATATAATGTTTTAGAGTGTGATTGGTATGGAGGAAAAAAAAACCAAAAAATGTTTTCAAATTTTTCGTGCTCAAAATGTTTTGGATAATATTTGCTTTAGGAAAATAATTTTTCGGTAAGAATAAACAGTATCCTGTTTCAATTATTAACATAGAAAACCAAAATATGACTACTTTACCAATAAAGTAATAAAAGAAGACATTTGGGAGCATTAGTAATGTAATAAAAATTAAGAAGAAGGAAAAACAAGATTACTATAGCAAATGACATTTACTGAAACTGAAAAATGTTTCAGTAAATTTACAGACGTGAAAAGGAAGTGTTATATTTGCTTTACAACAATGTGTAATTGTTGTACATATTGCACATGTATTAAAATTAGGTAGAAATATTTAACATTTGCTAAAAAAATCAAAATAAAGGAAGTATGTGAAATATCGTGGACCAGCAGGGAGGTCAGTGTGGGGTGGAGCCAGGTGGAGCAAGAGATTTGAACCGCCTTAGACAAATAATTACACTTTATATTTATGATTAAAATTATTTTATACGTATATATAATAAATATTAAATTCTCTTGGCTTTTTCGCATGTTTACTTCTTCATATTTTAAATTTCTTAATGAAAATCCTAGCTTTGCACTATCAGAGGTCATTTGGTAGAGTGCATTAGAAAAAATAATACATGCATTAACTTTGTGTATTACAAGTATGTTGTTTGTTACACTTTTTCAACCTATGTATAACTAATGCTTTAGTTATACATTTTATTTGGTATCATGTTATGTATAACTAATACGTCCGCAAGCTTAGTCCAGTCCGGATCTATCCTAAATCAAAGAGCGGGAGCGAATGTAGTTCCCTAACTAGCTTGAGGATTATCTAGACTAGATCCTAGGAAGCAAGCCTTGGTTAGAGGTTTGCAAGTAGTTAAATTTGTAGTGTACAGAACAGAGTATATGGATCGAACTCTCCAGATTCAGTCTTGCTTCACTGGAGTGAAGCTCCACTATTCAACAAAGAGAAAGGAAGATGCGCTAATTCGGTTAGAGTAGTGGCAAAGGCCCAAGTCTTTCATATTTTCATGAGCATGCAAGAACGAAAGAAGAACAAGTATTCCCTGTTGATCACTACCTGTGAGAAAAATATCATCGACATATAAAAGAAGGTAGATATTATCTCCAGATGTGTGACGAATGAATAAAGAGGTATCACAGGCACTGTCATAGAATTCCTTTACTTTAGAGCACAATATAGTGCTGAAACAAATGAAAAAAGCTCTGGGAGCTTGCTTCAGTTCATAAAGAGCTTTGTGAAGTCGGCAGACATATCCTGGATGAGCGGTATCCAGAAAATCAGGAGGTTGAGACATATAGACTTCCTCCTCAAGAGTTTCGTGTGAAAAAACTTTGGTCTACATGCTTTCGAGAATAGAATAGACGAGACGGCTGTGATTGACAAAGTAGGGGAAGGTGAGTCTTGTCTCCTTTCACTTTGTCGTACTCGGAGGTCCCGAGAGTACATGCCAAACGAAACGACAGTGGCTCCATACGAGGGATTGTCGGGCTGGGCTCTATGGTAGAATCAGTCAGGGGACTTGAGAGACGGTGGTTTATCCTGCGGCGGATACAAACCATGGTATTAATAATGCAAGGGATTCTGATGCATGCATTAACATGGTTAATGATACAATTGTCCCTCAAAAAAAAAAAATCACATCCTTTTCACCATATTTGTGGAGGATATTTTTGTAAATAAATAATTTATTTTAGAAATTATGCCATACATATTATTTTTAGTATAATACAAAATCAAACACTACATTATAAATAATCTCAAAATAACTAATATTTCCTTCGTTCCTAAATATTTGTCGTGTTTTATTTTGCACACCTCTTAAGAAAAACATTTATTAGAGGGTAATTTGATTAAATTATCCTTATTTATTATTCCTTTCAATTTAATACTTTTCTCTTTTGCATCACATTAATATCTCTCCATATTTATGATAAAGGATAAATATGAAAACAAACAACTATTATATTTTGATTTTCTAAAATGACAAATATTACGGATCATTTATTTTTAAGAGAAAATTACAGGACATAACAAACCTAAGCCCTTAATTACAATTCATAACAACACTTTAAAAAAATTACTATCCACAATAAAAATAACAATATTTTGACTGGCTCCATCCATAAGGTCCAAATACAATCAGAAGAGTGTCAACTTCTTCCTAATATCACGCTCAATTTAATATTTTTTTTTTTCAATCAAATCTCCCTCTCACAATCCCAAAATTCTCGCCATTAATCCTAAATCGATTTCTTCATGATTTCAAATATTTTTATATTATAATTTGTGTCTTCCACAATTTCAAGTAACCACCATTTATATATATATATATATATATATATATATATATATATATATTTGTTTAAATTTATATTTTAATTTTGTATATGTATATGACAAATATGAATTTTGCACACAAATTATTGTATATGTATTTTCGATTGAACAAAAATACATATTTTTATACTTTTTCAACACTAAAATGTATTTATCTTCTTAGATTTGTAATTCTACAAATGTATTTTTAATATAAAATATATTTTATACACAATTAGAATACAAATACAAATGATTTATATTTTTTGACTGTTCTGGTATGTGTATTTAAACAATGAATCACAAATGTATTTTGTGTTCTTAATTGTATGCAGTGCGAATATAAACACAAATGATTTGTATTTTTTGATTGTTCTGGTATATGTATTTAAACAATGAAATACAAATATATTATGTGTTCTTAATTGTATGCAATGTGAAAACAAATACAAATAATTTGTATAAATTATAGATACTCCATATGTATTCATAGAGCCATACACATATAAATCAAATTTATATATAACTATTGTATTGTTGAATTTACAGTTTAATCTCCATACATATTTATGGATTCGAATTGAAAACACACAAACTACGTACAAATTCAAATTTGAAAATGTAATCTAAAAAATGCATATTACGTCCATGATATAAGGAGATAATTATACTCATTAATGATCCTTTCCTTTTAAATGATCCAGAGAATTATACTCATTAATGATACTTTCCTTTTAAATGATCCTTTTAAGGAGAGAATTATACTCATTAATGACCCTTTCTTTTTACATGACAATCGTCAGCTAAAATTACGCTTTACACTCAATTTGTATTTGTATTTTACTAATAAAACAGACGAGTTAAATACAAAAAGAATGACAATATTTTAACTTAAAAGTTGTTATCGCCCGTAATTAGCAACTTTCTGTTATCTCCTCCTTATTTATGGTCTCAAGTTTGCTACTTTTGAAAGTTTTTCTATTTTTAATAAGGATAAAAAATATTTTAAAAAAAATATATATTAATATACTATATTTAATATTATTCTTATATACCGTATCAAACGTCCCTTAATGATATAAAGCATAATTTGAAGGAAAGTATCTGAAATTATCTCTTTTTAAAAAAATAATGCACAGAGAGGCAATGGCACACCTCACATGCTGACATGCAAAGATGTCAAACAAGTAGATCAAGAATAGAAACCACTACAGTAGTATTATATACTTTATTTTTATTTGTCCACTATACTAAAAATAAATATCCAAAAATATTTATCTAATTTATAAAATAAAGAGATAATTTTACACTTAGTTCCTAATTTACTTATCATTAATTATAGTCATTTCCCTATTAAATTTTTCAAGACATTATATTTATTATATTCAAAGTGTGATATATTTAAATTACCTTTCTATTTATAGTTTCTTAAGAAGTGTGCAAAATCAATAATGAACAAGTATTGTTGAACGGAGGGAGTAAAATGATAAATTATTCACAAGAGAGAGCAGATAATGAAACGTATGCTTAGATTCTGGCGGAATGATGGAAAAGATGATGACAAAAATTGAGTTTACTTGTACTCATCCCTAAATTCCATTTAAGTAGAGTAGTTGTCAACACTTAAATAGAGTAATCTTTTTATTTATTTTTTCCTTTAAAAGAATTCAGTTATGGTTATATGAAGAAAAAGATTTTACCATTGCGGTCCCATACTCCCCATAACTTTTGTAACTTCTAGTGTTGGATCTTGATTAGTTATGTTTGGTTTTTAGATGGGGGAGAGGGGTAATTAAGACGAGAAATTAAGTGGGGTTTTTTTAACCAGAGGTGAAAATTTTACGTATGATTTAGTTCCAATTTTTTGGTACAGTTGAAAGGGAAGAGGGAAAATAATATTGACAATTTAATTTCGATTGTTTGGTACGGTTGAAAATGATGTAAAGAGGATATATTTCCTCCGAGAAAATAGCCTAAAACTCCCTCAACCTATATTCGAAATTTCAATTACACACTCTAATTTTACAGGTGTCCTATCACCTCCCTGAACATTTTATTTCTCTATTTAATACATACCTGAGTGTTGATCTGTCTACATAAACTAAATATATGAACTAAATATACTTTAGTGAGTGTGTAAACGTGCGAGCTCCACTTCTACTTTTTCTTTTCCCTTCTAAAGATTAGACCCCACTCACTAATGACATGTCATAAAACCTTTTCACCTCCCTCACCCCAAAGATTTTTTCTTTTCTCTTTTCTCTTCTCTTTTCTTCCACTTTTTCTCTTTTCATCTCCCTCACTCCACTAATTACACATTTGTGGTGATGATCCAATCATTCTTGTGTATTTTCAATTTGATTACGTAGTTTATCAATTGATTAATCCTTAATTTCAGTAAAGGTTAGTTCTTTGTCCCTTATTTTGTGTTTGTGCTTTATTAGGATTTTCTATTAATTCAAAAAATTAAGAGTAACATTATGTGAAATACTATGTGTGACTTACTATTATAGTGTGTAGGTGTTTAATTTACACCGTATTACATTCATAATGTCATGTAATTAGGCTTTTTTTATTGTTTAAGTTGGGTACTGCTTGATTAGTTTTTTTTAGGGTTTACTGTTAATTCGATAAATTATGAATAACATTGTGTGAAATACTATGTGTTTCTTACTATTATAGTGTGTAAGTGTTCAATTTATACCATATTATATAATATTTTTTGTGAAATTAGATTTTTTCTTACTCGTCTAAGTCGCGTAATGTTGTATTTATGTTCGTCTTAGTATTATGTTCATGGAGAAATCTATGTAACTTTGGATACTATTTTTTTCTAGTTCATAATGCTAGTAGTAATTACTATTCTATTTTTTGATTGACTTCAGGTAAGAAATGAGTGGGTTTACTTTGATTATTCTAAAGTGGTACTATGGTGGGGTGTTAAATTTAAGTAGTGGAGAACCAATACATAATGGTGAAAGTATTACAAAAATTTTGGATGTTAATGTAGATAAGATGTCATATTTTGAGTTGAAAGACTATATTAAAAAATTGAGATATAGCACAACTTGCACCTTTAGTATTAAACCACCTAACAGTGGCATTTTGGTAGATGTTGATAATGATATGAATATTTTAGACATGATGTGTTCCCTGTAAGATGGGGATGAAGTGGAGGTATTTGTGAACCATTTGATTGATGAGGCAATTATAGGGACCGTGCTATTAAAAAATGGTAGTCATGGAGATACGGAAAAATCTGGTTCATCTTTTAATACAAGGCCTAGTGAGAATGAAAACTTTAACTTTGGGATAGATGAAGGCCATTTAAACAATGAGGACCCTTTTACTACTTTTTCAACCTCACCTTCTTTCACTACCACACCTCCTTTCACTGCAGATGGTGCTACTGCAGATGATGATATAGATGTTGGTCCTGCTGGATCTGATTTCTTAGAAGAAGAAGTAGAGGGTTCTGATTATTCAACTGAGGATAGTGTTGAGTCTGAAGCTGAATTAGTTGGATATGATGATGAGGAGGAGTATGGTAGTGATGTACATGAAGAATTTAGGGAGTTGAGGGCTGAAAAGAGAACTTTTCAAAGGAGGAAAAGAAGGGAGAGAGTACCAGCTGACAATGAAGAGGTACCAGTAGGTGAAGCTAGACCAAATCTAAGTTTTGATGAAACTGAAACAGGTAAAATAAGTCATGAAGGAAGGCTATGAGGTGATGAGCCTTACATTGCAAGTTCTGATGAGGATAGTTTTGAGTTAGATGAAGATGAGTGTTGTGATGATGATGAACATGAAATGGCTGAATCTGTAAAGCAAGAAGAATAAAGTTATTAAGAAAAAGAAGGACAACAAAAAAAAATCATTCATGACCCCACTGCAAAGAAAATTATATGACAGTTGGGTATGGTGTTTAAAGATGTGAAAGAATTTAGAAGAGCAGTAACTAAATATGCAGTAAAAAAGAGGGTTCAGGTAGAAAAATGGGTGAATGAGCCAAAAAAAAGTTAGAGTTAGATGCAAGAATGACTGCCCATGACTTTTGTATGCAGGTCTTGACAAGACAACAAATGATTTCATGATAAAAACTTACAATCCAAAGCATACTTGCAACAAGACAACTAGAAATTACTTGTTCAATGCAAGGTTCTTATCTCATGCCTACAAAAAAAAATAACTGAGCAACCAAACATAAGAGTCTTCAAATTACAAGAGTTGATTAGGAAAAAATTTAAACTTTATGTTGGCAAGACTACTGTGAGAAGAGCAAGAGCTAAAGTGTTGAATTATATAACGGGTGATCATGTTGTGAAATTTGAAAAAAAAAATTGACTACAAGGATGAATTATTGAGGATCAATCCAGGGACCAATTATTTTGTAAAACTTGGTGAACATGATGCACTTGGCAAATTAATATTTCAAAATTTTTATATCTGTTTTGATGTTTTAAAGAAGGCATGAGTACATTGTAGGAAGTGCATAAGTTTAGATTGTTGTTTCCTTAAAGGTATTTGTAAAGGTCAATTATTAGTTGTTGTGACCAATTATGATAACAATCAGATACTGCCACTTGTTTGGGAAGTAGTTGAAAAGGAGAACAGAAACTCATGGACTATGTTTGTCAAGTGCATAAGGGATGACCTAGGACTTGGAGATGGTGAAGGTCTCATCTTGATTACAGATATGCAGAATGTATGTGAACTGTTCTATTTTGTATTTGTATGTATTTATTTAGTAATTTTTACTTTCTATATGTAATTGTGACCTATTATCTATATGCAGGGACTGTATGCAGCAATTGAAGAGATATTACCTCATTGTGAACATAGAAAGTGTGCTAGACACATATTAGCTAACTGGGCTAAGGATTGAAGGGGTCTTCAAAGAAGATAACAGTTTTGAAAAATAGTCAAGAGTACATTTGAGTCTCAACTAAGGAAAAATATAGAGAAGATGAAGTTGTTAAGTTCAGAATTAATGATGGATAACTTAATGTACTACAACATTAATTACTGGTGCAAAGTTTATTTCAACACTGAAGTCAAGTGTGATTCTGTAGACAATAACATGTCTGAGTGTTTTAATGCATGGATCTTGACAGCTAGGCACAAGACCATCATTACTATGCTTGAAAAAATAAGAGTGAAAATGATGACAAGAATAGGCAATTTAAGAGAGTTCCTCAGTACTTGAAAGTGTAATTTCTTTCCAATGACTTTGAAGGTTTTAGAGGAGAACATTACTAGGTCTATGGAGTGTACAATTGAGTTTAATGGAGTTGCTAGGTTTGAAGTGAAGGAAGGGCTTTGTCAACACAAAGTGGATATTGTCAGGAGACTTGTAGTAATAGGGTGTGGCAGTTAAAGGGCATACCATGTGCACATGATGTGGCTGCATTATACTTAAAAAGTTTTCTCTTTATGACTACATAAACAACTGCTACAGTAAGAAAACTTACTTGAGGACTTATGCCAATGTTCTTGAACTACTCACAGACATGAAAATGTGACCAGTTTCTACAAACTCCACTGTTTTACCACAAGAAATCACAAACATGTCTGGTAAGCCATCTAAGGCTAAAAGAAAAGAAGCTGGAGAAACTAAGAAACCTGGAAAACTGTCTAGGACTGGACTTACAATGACATGTAGCTTGTGCCATGTTAGAGGCCATAACAAGAGAGGTTGTCCTCAAAGAGTATCACATAGTGCACCATCAACAGCACCTAGTGCACCAGTAAGGGCAGAACCAATAGGTTCAGGCAAGGGAAGAGGCAGGCCAAATGTAATATTTGAACCTGTTTTAAATATTTTCTAATTATTTTTTTAAGTTTATATTTTTTTCTTTATATGTATAGAAAACTTCATCAGCACCATCAGAAGGTGAGCCTTCACTAAAAAAAGGAAGAGGAAGATAAAAAAAAAAGACATCATCAGTAGCACCTAGTGCACCTCCTCTACCTACTGCACCTACTGATTTTTCTGCATTCTCTTCTGCTACTCCTAATTATCATGCATCATCTTCAGTAGCTAGTACTACTAAAAAAGAAATGGGTAAGGGCAGGGGAAACACAACTCCAGACAAAAGGTCAAGAATCGTGGGAGTGGGTGTGTTCCAAGCTACAAATGACTTCAAAGTCATGAATGTGAGTCTTTGTTATATCTTAAACTATTTTGTTAATTTACACAGTTTAAATTTTTAATTATATTTATAATTTTGTTGTAGCCTGGCATGCCAAGTAGTAAGATCTACTCTACTGATCAAGCAAAAGTGACAAGATCAGTTGATGTAACTGATGACATTGATTATACACCAAGAACTACAAGTAAACTGAAATGGAATGGCAAAACACCAATCTCAACAAGAAAACTTCAAAAGCTTAGAGACAAGCAAAGAAAGAAGACAATGAGAAGTAGTTCAAACAATTCAAGTCAAGATATCACTTCTTCACAATCAAAGATGCCATGAAAATTATAGTGATATTGATGTATTTAAGCACTTTTTTAAGTTAGTCCACTAGATATGCAAATTGTTTCTTATTTTATTTCTTAGAATGATGATGTAGAAGTAATTAAGGGCCTATTTTTTTTTATTTTGTTTGTTGATAATTTCTGTCTTATGTGAGGCCTTATGAATGTTACTTTATTTTGGTATTGAATAGTGATGTTAAAGTATTAATGAATGGTGATATTGTGTTCAGATGTGTTTAGAGATGTTGTTATATTGTCTATTCAATTGTGTTGGCTATTCAGTTGTGTTTACATATGGTGTTGTGTTGGTTATTCTGAATCCTATTAGAATTGTCTATTCAATTGTGTTGGCTAGGCTGTGTGTAATTGTGTTGGCTATCACAAATAAAGTGTAAGCAATTTTCACAAGCTTCAATTGACAACATAGTTTGATATATATATTGAGAGCGATATACAAAATTTGTCACATACATTGATAATTCTGATGAACATAGCAAATACTACTTTGAAACAGATTGGTTGCTGATGAACATAGCAATAACACAAATCAAAATACAAAAAAATATCTTCCTATTGAACCTACAACATTTTCACCTTCCATTGAACCTCCTCTTCAATATCAAATTAGAGTTACTCAAGTTGCCAATATGAACCTGTCTAATCCATAATTCTTGCTCCAACTCATTTATTTTGTTCACCAATCTTGAAAGGATAAAATTTGATCTTGGATCAACCTCTTCTTTGTCCCTCCATCAAAATTTTTTGTAATTTTTAGACTGAAAAATAGAGGAAAATAATACATTAGGATCAATTGAATATAAAGTGAAGCAAGAATACAAGAAAAAACACATACACCATATCATGTGCAAGACCAAATTCTTCTTTTCAGATTTGATTTCGACCAAGAAGTTTACAAATTTAGCAAAATTTCATGTTTGCATCTCACTACTGCGTTGAGCATTGGGTCTGATTCATCCATACAAAGCTTATTCAAGTTCGCATTTGCCATTTTTAACGAATTTAGAGAAAAATCAAAATTCAAAATACAGACCCTAAATAAGAAATTGGAGCAGATTACGAACCTTAACTTCAAGATTTAAAGTAGAAATTAGTATTAACAACTAAACTCTAGCTATTTTTGGAAGAAAATCGTGAAAAATTGAAGAAGAAAATAAGGGTTAATGGCGGGGAAGAAGGAATACTATTTAAGTTGGGAAAGATGACCGTTGGAGGATTAATGGTGTACTTAATGACGTGGATTATACACGTGTAAAAAGATTTCAAGATTTTGGAGCATTTCTGCCTCTTCTAACGCGCCTAGAGGAGGTGTTCTCACCTCCTATGACAGGTCAGCACTCAAGTGTGTATTAAATAGAGAAATAAAATATTCAGCGGGTGATAGGACACCCATGAAGTTGGAGTGTTTAGTTGGAATTTCGGATATAGGTTGGAAAGGTTTTAGGCTATTTTCTCTATTTCCTCCCCCTGCCCAATTTTATCAAACTGAAAAAGTTGACTAGCAAGGCTGACTTAGAGTTAACTATTATCACTATAAGTTTAGCTCATTCGAATTCAGTAACTTTCATTCATATAATATTGTATGCTAAAATGTCCACTAAATAAGTAAGGATAATAGAGTTTGAAGGTCGTAAATCAAATGAGTTAATAGAGTTTGAAGGTCGTAAATCAAATGAGTTATGATAAACTTTTGAACATGAGCTAATTCAAATTTGAGAAAATACATAAAAATTCCCCTAAACTTGGTTCTACAACTTACTTTAACACTTAAACTTCATGGGCAATTAAATACACCCCTAAACAACTTTGAAGTGAAATAAATACCACCCTTAAAGCTGACGTGACATTAAAAAAAAAAAGAAAAAAAATTGAAACGCGTAATTCTATTTTTTTAAAAGAAATCGATCATATTAATATGTTTATAATAGAAAAAAAAAAGGAAAGGGAAAAATAACACCCCCTTCACTTCCCTTTCTTCTTCACACCCACCTCCCTCGTTTTCCTCTGCAAATCCCTCCCAGTCCCTTTCTCATCTTTCAAACCTCCTCACCCTCTTCCTCCTTTTTCTAACCCTCACTTCACCTCACCTCTTCTGCACCTTTATCTTCATCTTTTTTTTTCTTCTAATTTTTCTTTTTCTCTAAATAAATTAAAGAGATCAAAATCATCAACAACGATTGAAAGTGTTTAATTCATGGAGAAATTTCAAATTATATTGAGGACATGAAAAAAATTAAAAATACTGTAAATTCAAAAAAAAATCACTTTTTTTAAATTATTTTTTGTTGTGATTATTAAGAAGTCATTAATGGAGGTTCGAAGAAGGAGAAATACGGGAGGGGGGGCAAGAATCTGAGGGTGGGAAAGCGTTAATGGAGACGAAGAAGGAGAAAGACGGGAGAAAGATGGGCAATTGAAGAAGGTGGGTGAGGTGGGTGGGTACGAAGAAGAAAGGGGTGGGGCAAGGATAGTTTTCTTTTCTTTCCTTTTTAAAATTATATAAAAAATATATATATATATTAGTGTGATTAATTTTTTAAAATAATTTTTTACGTGGTTCTGACGTGACAATGACATGGTCCTGACATAGCAGTGATGCAGTGCGAGTGTAGTGCACCTTCCGTAGTGAGAATAGTATTATATTTTTAGGGTGATATTTATTCACTTTGTTTAGGGGGTATTTAATTGAACATGCTTCAAATTTTGAATCTACCATGTTGACAAGGAGCAATAAAGTCTATGGCTCTACCAACCACAGGTAGGTAGATACTAGTACTCCAGAAAATTAAGTTTTATTCACAAGGAAACAGTTTACACCCCCTGTCCTCTGTTCATAGAATTGAAATATCCTGCACAAAATTTAAGCCATTCTAAGTCCCACACTTACATTATTTATCATTTGTGACTGATAACACTATTGAAACATATTTTAAAAAAGAAAAGGTGCTCTCTTCAATGAAGCTTATTCAAATATAGTACTCCCTTCATCTCATTTTATTTTACGTGGAACTCCTTATTTTTTAGTTCGTTTAAAAAAAATCACTTTATTATAATTAAAAATAATTTAACTTTTAATTTTTTTTTTTTACACTTAATAAAATGATTTATAACTACACAAATATCTAAGGATTATTTTAGACCACAAGTTTAAAAAAATAATCTTTATTCTTAAACGTCGTGCCAAGTCAAATGATGTCACATAAAATGGGATGAAGAAAGTACTCTTTTCGTTCCAAAATAAGTGTTGTATTAGAAAAAAAAATTATCTCGAAATAATTATCATTTTAGAAATTCAAGATAAAAATAGTACTAATTATTTTTCATTGTACTCTTATATTAAAGAATCAAATTTTCTTAATAGTGTTCAATTTTTAAGACGTAAGAAACGTCCTATAAAAAAGGATAACTTATAGCATGTTTGCCGTTTGGCCAAATTTTTAAAATTAATTTATTTTAAAAAAGTGTTATTTTTTCACAAAAAAAAAATACTTTGTATTTGATCAATAAATTAATGTTTGACCAAATTTTTTAAAATGCTTCTAAGGCCTCGTTTGGCCATGAGAAATTTTTACTTTTTTCCAGAAAATTATTTAACTTTATTCAAAAAATATCGTTTGGCCATAAAAGTTCCAAATAAATTGTATTTGAAAAAGTGAAAATAACTCAATAGTTGGGTTCCGTTTGGCCATAAAAAGTGCAAGGTGTTTTCCAAAAAAATCTTGGCAAAAATCTCAAATTCCCAAAAACTAGAAAAAAGTAGTAGTTTTTGGGCCAAATTCTAATTTTTGAGAACTTTCAAAATTTTAATATTTATCCCAAAATTTTATATTTTATAAGAAAACTTCATTATTTATTACTCACAACTAATATATTTGTCAAATTCGATGGATCTTTGTAAAATTTATCAAAATTCCTTCGATAGCTGATGAGAACAATTAAATGATCATATAGTTATTAAACTAGTATTAAAAATCTGAGAGTTATAACTTTCAATTGTTTCATTCTTGTCTCCTAACGAACTAATGAAAATGTGTGCATTTATGTGTGTAGGTCAAGTCACCAGTGGTAAACATAGTTATCATGAAACATGTTTATTATAAAATGATAATACAAACTTATGGGTATTTTTAATAATTTTTAAAACTTATGGGTATAAATCATATTTCATGTTTTTTTTTTTTAAAAGTGAAATATATTTTCTAAAACTATGGCCAAACACATGGCGAGACTTCATCCAAAAATGACTTGTCAAAAATATTTGAAAATTTATGGCCAAATGCTAGCTTGTTTTCACTTTTTTTTATTTCACTTTTTGACCTTTTAGTTATTTTTAAGTACACTTAATTCTATTCTAAAAATTCTTTTTTAAAAAATATGGCTAAAAACAATTCCAACTCCAATTTCAGATTCAAAATTTTAAAATAAAGTGATTTTTTTTAATTTTAATGACTAAACACTTTTAAGAGTGCTTGTTAAAAAAACTTAGTACTTTTTTACTATCAAAGAGCTTATTACTAGGGCCTAGGTCGCCTGTCGATTGATCGTAAGATGTGTGTAATAGAGTAGTTATCCAGCCTGTTTTTAGCGGTTCTTTAAGATTTATTACATTATTTACTCTTCTTTCCTTTTCTTTTATAATTAATACTCTCTTCTGGCAAATTTAAGGGCCCCGGATTAGGGAAGGAGCCAAGTAGTAGGGGTGTCAATTATATGATTCAGACGGTTATTTTATGAAATTTATATTATATTAATTTTTTAATTAATTTATTTTATATAACAAAAATTAGATTTTTTGAAGCCATTCCATCATCTTGATTTTTTTCGATATCGATACGATTCGATTAATTTTTGATATTTTTTCTAAACAATATAAAAGTTAAATACTCTACCATGTATACTTGTGTAGGACTTTAACAAAAATTCTTTAGATATTTATATTATTTAAAAGGTGATGAATCAAAAAAACACAAAAGAAAACAAGGATTGAAATTCATCCCATTATTTTATGATAGTGTAAAATAATATTAAGCAAGAAAAAAAATACAATTTAGATTACACGAGCAGAAAGGAATCAATAAAGATGAAACTCAAGAATCGAGTATACTTAAATTAATTATCGAATAAGAAAAATTTAAATCAATAAGAAAG
Organism: Jaltomata sinuosa; assembly: GCA_003996215.1. Classification (NCBI taxonomy): domain Eukaryota; kingdom Viridiplantae; phylum Streptophyta; class Magnoliopsida; order Solanales; family Solanaceae; genus Jaltomata; species Jaltomata sinuosa. Next base: position 245,020 of record QJPP01000123.1, on the reverse strand, counting down.
AAAAAATATCTAGTAACGTGTAGCTTGTTATCCAAGATCATTGACATACCTTGTAGCTTAACTACTAGTTACTACTCAAGAATCGAGATTCTAGAACTAAATTAGTTTCGATCGGAGTAGTATAGTAAGTTTCAATATCATAAGGAGTTCGAGTGTTAATTATGTTACCGCTTTTTCATCACCTCGGGTCCTAAGCAAAATTTTTAATATTTTATTATTTTTAAATGTAATATATAAAATATATTTACACATGTATTATTCGATTCGGTTCAGTATTTTTTTGGTTAACTTTTATAAAATAAAAAATCTACCCAATTATTCGGTACGGTTATAAACTTATATAAAAACTATCGATTTTATTAAAAGAAACTTAAAAATCAGTTCGGTACCGTTTGATTCAGTTCGGTTGATTACGTCAATTTTTTAAAAATCATTGACACCCCTACCAAGTAGGGTGGAGGGGTTCATCCGAACTTTCTTTGGTGAAAAATTACATTATTTATATATGGTTAAAATTAATTCTTTCATATATATATAGTAGATGTTGAAAACTCTTTGACTTTTCGTGTATTTAGTTTTTTATATTTTGCATCTTGTATGATAAAAAGGTGCCCCTGAGACTTAAAGGCAAGTTCTACAGAGTGGTGGTTAGACCGACGATGTTATATGGGGCGGAGTGTTGGCCTGTCAAGAACTCTCACATCCAGAAGATGAAGGTGGCGGAGATGAGGATGTTGCGATGGATGTGTGGTTTTACTAGAAAAGATAGGATCAGAAATGAGGTTATCCGGGACAAGGTAGGAGTGACTTTGGTGGAAGATAAGATGCGGGAGGGGAGGTTGAGATGGTTCAGGCATGTGATGAGGAGACCTACAGATGCCCCGGTGCGAAGATGTGAGAGGTTAATTATGGATGGTTTCAGGAGAGGTAGAGGTCGGCCGAAGAAATATTGGAGGAAGGTGATTAGACAGGACATGGAACAATTTCAGCTTACCGAAGACATGACCCTAGATAGAAAGGTGTGGAGGACGTGTATTAGGGTAGAGGGTTAGTAGGTGGGAGTGCGCCCCTTGCTAGTAGTTTAGAGTGTTGTGTTCCGTGTTCGGTACTAGTAGTCGTAGTCTTTCACTTGATCTTGGAGTTTTGGTGATGTTTGTTATTTCGGGTAAAGCAGCTTCAGTATTATTTTGGGTAGTCTTATTTCGGTTACTATCTGTTGATTTTTGTTACTACCTTTTATTTCGTGCTCGTTTATTATGTCTTTTCTAGTCTATTTGTGTCCTGAGCCAGGGATCTGTCAGAAACAGCCTCTCTACCTCGCTCCCGAGGTAGTGGTACGGACTGCATACACTCTACCCTCTCCAGACTCCACTTAGTGAGATTACACTGGGTATGTTATTGTTATTGTTAGTGTAATTAAGTGGAAATTTTGGCTCCATCGATATCTTGAATATAAGTACTTTTTGCTTTTCTGAACCTTTTTTTTTCTTTTCAGAAACCTGTTTGATTAATTGGTTATATAAAATTCGTTTGGCCATGAGAATTATTGCTCAAAACTTGAAATGAAAATTTTCAATCAGTTTTTGAAGTAAAATCATTTCTAACAAAACTTCAAAAGAATTCAAGTGAAATGCATGTGCAAATACAATTTTAATTTTCAATTAATTTTTGTCAACTAATTAAATTCAATTTACAAATACATCACTTAAAGAATAGCTTGACATAAAGGTGATGACGAAGGAGGAAGAGAATGATCAAGAAATTAATGTCTCACATTGAAGAAAGAAACAAAACTCCTACTCTCATATGTTTAGGTATTGGAGATAGGCTTAGGTATTGGAGATAGGGAGGATCCAAGTACGAAATTTTGATTATTTAGAGAATTAAGATTGATTCTATCGGTACATAAAAAAATATATCTCACTATTGACTTTAATTTTGAAATAAAGAAAATTTATAAAATTAAATTATAGGTAATACTTTGAAATTGTCGGACTGTGAACACCCCTTACAGATCATGTATAGTAAGGAAATTGTTTCCACCGTCAAAAAGTGAGGGATGGTGGATGAGATTATTCCTCTTTTGATTAGACGTCTCAATTTTGAATACTGAGTATGAAAAATCCTTTATAGGTAGCGGTGTAGCACTACCTCGAACGGATCCTACCGGGCGAAAATCCAAATTAGCCGAGCTCCAATGCAGGTACCGAACACCGGATTTTAAACCCAAAAAAAGGAAATTGTTTCCAAAGCATGAAGAGTAGAGAGACATTCCAACAATCCCATAACACCTCTTCATGGTAAAAGGGTGATCGAGACTTTTGAATGCTGCAATTAAGTGATGCATATAGTAAAATAAATACGGTTACATTCTACAATAACATCCACAGTTGTACTGTTGCCTAGGAACATAAATCAGTAGTTGGTAATCTCAAGTATAAATTTTACTCTTACACACAAATTAAAAAGGATTGATCTAACCCTGCAATTCTTTAGTTTGTGGGGTGCATGGACGGTAAGATTAAGCAGAAAAAACAGCCTCAACAAGAACATGTTTTTTCCTAGGATATCCCAAACCAATCATATGGTTAAGATAAACAGTCCCTTCCTTGACAGTTGCTGCTGTAGCTAAACGATGAATAGCCCCTTTGGCCTTCCCCACAACAGTGCCACTCTCCCAATCATCAGAGCTCTCAACTAGTCTTGTAGGATTTCCAGCCACCACTAGCTTGGTTGGAGACAGTAACTCCATGCCATCGCCAAATTTCAACGATCCATTATTAATCTTCACTAGCTTTACTTCATCGCCCTTTGCGATTTCAATCTTGTACAAATTGCCAGAGAATGTATGAGCCACCAGTAAGTATCCATTTGGATGATACACTATTCCGTTTAGTCCAACCAGTTTATTGTACCACTCTTTAGGAGTAAATATTGGGTTCTTGATTGTATATTTAAGTTCTCCATTCGCACCCACCTTCCATATCTTGTCTGCTTTGGCATCTGTTATGTATGCATTCCCCTCTGTATCGACTACCACATCGTCCGCAAATGCTTTCTCATCCTCTGCAGGTTTGAGTATACCATTATTACAGTTAAAATCAAGCAATTAGAAAGAGAACCCAGAGATGGATCCAGAATGATCAGTTATGTGAGTTCAATTGAACCTACTGCCTTCGGCTCGAACTATGTATACACATTTATAATAAAATTACACTCATTCTGAACACACTGACTCTAGATCTTGATTCGACTTTACAAGAAGTCGTTGTTTGATGAGTATGTCTCAAAAATGCACAGTAAATGAAGTGTTCCAACACTAACCCACCTGGACATGTGGAAACAATAATTTGACTAAGATAATGGCACAGAAATGCCAGCTTTCAGTGCCTAGTTTATTGTTAACCATTTGTTGTCCTAGCTCACTTCCAAGTGATGTGTGGTCATCTTAATCTGCTTATGTCTGAGGCTCAATAGTTGGTCAAATGAAACTCACAAAGCTATACAAGAAGAGATAATAGAAAAATTATTACAGGTCATTGAGTGATAAAAACTATGTCAGAACTCTAAAACTCAAACTCAATGGGCTTAGCTGTCTCAATAAGCATATTCTCTGTTGTCACATGCAAACACAAGACTGCAGTATGTCTCAAGTTTCTTTATGTAAAGAAGGCACATTCTTTAAGCCTTTAAGCTTAGACTTATTTTATCTTCTACATAACACTACCGGCTAGTCCAACATATAATAAGATGAAAAGGCAAGCATGGGAAAACATACGGTATCTGTTTTTTAAAAAAATTGCGCACTCCTCGAGAAAAATATTTAGTAATTTTAATCATAAAATTATTTGTTTTAACTTTTAACAATCATTTACCTCTCTTAAGCAGTCTCATTTAATAGTCGTGACTCGTGACGACTCCATTTAGCCATATTTGAAAATTATTTCAAATAAGTGTTTGGTTTAGGTGTTTTTCCATGAATAAACTTCATATATTCAAACTTGTTTTTCAAATAACCATTTGGTTATGAATTTGAGTAATTATTTCAACTTCAATTTTTTTTCACGTGAAATTCATATATCTGAGGAGTATTTTAAGTTTTCACTCATAAATTTTATAACTTTTTTGCCAAATGAAATTCATACCTAACCAAATACTCCCCCGTTCAGAATTAATTGTCACTTATTTCCAAATTGAATTTCCATTTTTACTTGTCATTTATGACATATTAAGGAAGGACAACTTCTTTTTTTTCTATTTTACCCTTAATATTAATTGTTCATTTTCCAAATTAATTTCAAGATACAATAATAACCATTAATTATTAGGGATACTATGGTAAAATAATCATGTTAATAATTATTTTCTTAATGGGTGTGTCAAGTCAAAAAGTGGCAAGTAAAAGTGAACGAGGAAGTATCTCTTTTCAACTTCAAATTAAAGTGCATTTAATCTTCTTATTTTCTAAAACATCAAATATTCTGAAATAAATGCAGTCTCCCTAAAACAATGAGTACTTGAGACTGGAGGAAGAGCTTATTGTAAAAGAGAAGCGTTCACATCGGCAGGCTTGACTCATTGCAAACATATTTGGGAAATGGTAGAAGTGGAGTATTTATTAAAGTTAAGGAAGATCCCCTAGTGTTAGCCTGATACAACTCAAGCACATCAAAATATTAAGCCGTAAGTGCTTTGTTACCCACAACTACAATATATTAGTAAAAGACGAAGTAAAAGTGCTTTATTCACCTTTTTGTTCATTTAGAATTATACGAGCGAATCAAAATGTACATCTGGATAATTAAAATATTAATAATTAAATTTGTTTGTTTTTTAACACTTAAATGTGTATAATTTAATTATTTATAAATATAATAATTATACAATTAAAAAAATGTAATTAAATATTAAAAAAAATATTAATTTAATAAAAATAGAATATTTATGTTCGTTAGTGATGATGATAATGATTGGTGTTAGTGACTAGTAATGGTGGTGATGATGGTAATGAATAGTGTTAGTGGCTAGTAATGATGATAGTGATGATGGAGGTGATTGGTGTTGTAGTGACTAGTGTGATGATCGAGGTTGGTAATGGTGGTGGTGGACTGGTGGCTACGATGGTGAAGTTAGTTGATGATAGTAGTTAGCGGTGTAAATGGTGATGGTTGAAGAATGTGTAGTGATTGACGATATATTGGTGGTGTAGTTTGCGACAGTGCTAGTTGTGATGGTGAAAGTGATTGGTAGTATGGATTACCCATAGTGGTGATGGTGGGCCTAGGTAGCGGATAGCAGTGGTGGAGGTGGCGACAACGATGGTGACAGTGAATTTAATTACACTGATAGAGATGATAGGTGTGGTAGCGACTAATAATAATAATTAATAGTCGCAGTGGTTGCCAGTGATAGCTACTATGACAGAAGTGATTGATGGTGGTGGTTGGTGGTGGTGGTTTGAAGACGGGTGGTTAGTGATAGTGACTAGTCATTGTAATAAAGTGGTGATGAAAATTATTTATCCAATAACACGTCTTCTAATAATATTAAAACTTTATTCAAAATCTTAATGATTAAGACTTATTCAAATTAAGTAAATATTTAAATTTTAATATAAACAAATACACTTAATGATCCGATCAGGCCTTCATTAAATGAAAACAAATAAGATTCAATACACATGAAAGACTTAAGAGGGGAGACAATAGACAACCAATTACTATAAGTTTACTTAATTTTAGGGGGGGAAAAAACATGTTGATTCCAATCTGCACTTGGCTATACAAAAGGAATGCTGATATCTTTTAGTTATATGGATGCGCGCCCTCGACTGATGGGTCATGTGCCCGTGCTTATAGGGGGGAATTTATATGTTAACTTTTGAACGTGAATTAGTAATTTGTATATATTTTTATAAAGATATACTAATATTATATATTGATATTCATGCTAAAAAAAATTAAATGATATACTTGTTGAATGATAAGTTACTCCCCCCGTCCAAGAATACTTGTCCACTATTGATTTTGCACACTTCTTAAGAAATCATAAATAGAAGGGTAATTTTACTATATCACCTTTTGAATATAATAAATACAACGTTTTGAAAAATGTAATAGGAAAATGACTATAATTAATGATAAGGGTAAATTAGGAACTAAGTATAAAATTATCTCTTGATTTTATAAATTGAACAAGTATTGTTGGATTTATTTTTAGTATAGTGAACAAGTAAAAATGAACGAAGGTAGTATTTATTTAAAAGACTTGAGATCAATTCCTACTTAGTGATGTACTAATATTCTAGAAATCCTAGATTTAGGCCTTACATGCTTTCTTTCTTTTCCTTTTTTAATCAGTGACAAAAGCATAGGAGCAAAACAACATCAAGAATCTCGAGGCAAAATGGTCGCCAACAGAGCCGGCCACAATTCTATACAAACAAGTCGAGACAAAAACTAACTTCCAATTCATTACTATGGTAAAAAAATGAGATCTCTTGTCTACTTACGATTGAAATAGAGAAAAATATCTTTTCCACATTTCATATAAGATTTCTTATAAAAAAAAGGGTACAATCAGGGGGACTTGATTCTGAAATGAAATGATCGATAGAATTGATATTTCATAAAAAAAAATGATGGCTCCCTTCTGTGGCAGAGTAGAAAGCTGAGCTTTCACTACTAAAAATAAATTTATAAAGAACTAAAAAAATCATTTCTCCGAAATATTGTGTGCACAATTTTAATGAAAATGTTTAGGCTAATACTAAAGAGAGCACTTCATATGTTAGAAATACTCGTTTCAATTTGATTTTATAATTCATTTCATGAAGATTGACTCTTTTTTTTACAACTGTTTAGTCCAAATTTTTTATGTGACGTTTATGACCACAAAATTAAATGCGCTTTGATATATTTTACGTATCGATCATAAAATTCTAAAATTTTATACTCTCTTGAACTTCATATCATGAACCACATTTGGCTTACGATATTTAATAAGGAAAGGACATCAATAATTAATGTAATTTAAAGGAAAAAAGGGATTACCTGGACCGCTAAGTTTGGTGAGAAAAAGCCGGTTCCACGTTGTCAAATCATAGGCAGCCAAAGCGCTATACCGATTTCCCAACACATCAGCGACGGCGACCAAAACCCGGTTCCTTTCCCGGTCTATCGTAAAACCGAGCGACGCATTCCCGGTCAAATCAGCGTCTTTCACGACCGGAATTTCCTGTAACACGTCGCCCGGGGAGTAGTCGGCGTCGACCGGAATCACACCCAAACCGCCTTCGAAGAAACTGACGATGAACCGGCGGTTCGCGCCGTCCCATTTGGAACACTCACGGAACCAGCCGGTACTGTGGTAATGATAAACGTGGGTTGTAGGGGCGGAAGTTTCTAGATGGATGATAAAGGCGATTGGAATTGCAGATAGAAAAAAGAGGAGAAGGAAGAAGTTGGTTGAACAGAAAAAAGAAGCCATGTTTTTGTGTTTATGGAGAGAAAATTTATGGTATTTTTAAGTGATTATATGTGAGTGTGAGAGTATAGAGTTAGGTGAAAATTGGAAAGAGGATAAAGAAATACGGATGAAAACCGGCTCGACTTCTTGTGATTTAAATTGCATCACCAAATTTGGTGGCGTTTTAAACCTGTCATAAAAGTCTTTTATGTAACAAAAATGCAAAGAATTTCTCTGATGGTATTTAATGAAAAAAATTGTTGAAAAATATTAAGTAGCACTTGCAAACCATTAAGTTTCGTTCCTGAAAAATAAGCGATCAAGAAAGAATAAAATAATAATAAATAATAATATTTATATTTTAATAATTTATGCGGGGGTTACAATTTTTATAAAATCTTATAAAAAGATGTAATCCTCTGATTCTTCTCCTCACGTTCCTTGATTTGCTCTTGATTGATAATATTTATTGAATTTTTACCACGAATGTGGAGCGAAACTTTAATCACAATCGTGGAGGTATGAAAATTTGTGGCTCAGCACTTGGAGATGAAGACTTCTTTATATGCGGAAGATTTGCAGATCACCACTGAAGAGCAGAGCTTTTCTATGTATTTCTGTCTCCTTTTGGTCTTATGAAGACCCATTTATATAAGTGTGAACTAGGATTTTGGGGGTATTTTGGTGTCCAAGTAATTTTAGAGGACCTTGGACTTGAAGAGCATGAGTTGGGCTCGTCTTGTCAACTTAAGAGACTGGCCCAAATGTGATTTGGACTTTATTTAAGTCATATAATTTTAACTTAAATATTAATCTTACTTTATTAACCAATAATTTGACTCGATCAACATATCATGAATTTAAGATTTAATCCAAAATTTAATATGAATTTATCAATAAAACTTCACTATCTACAAACTTCACTATCTACAAATGCCCCCTGCTTCGAGGCTTGTTGGGGTGCTCGACTTGTCGAACATCAAAAGACAAGGCTTGAAGTATTCGTGAAGCAAATATATTTTTTCACGTAGTTTATTTCTTGTGAAACATTTGAAACTTCACAAGAAATGACTATGTCGATATGTCAAAGTTATCCAAATTAACACATACCGGAGTCTTTTTGACAACATTCTCTAATTTGCAAGAGATTACTCGGCTTTCGGTCATTTGCCGATTCATTTTTCGATTTAAAACATTTTCAGCTTATGGAGAATTATTGCAAAGTATTTCTTTGTAATTTTATGACTTTATTAGGGTCATCAACTACAAAATTAATTGGAGAGCAAGAATCGCGTCTAGAAGCTTGATTTGATAATATGAAGCTCGTGATTTCAACGCATGTGTTAAAGTGTTGCTTTCCTTGATGTTGAACACCTTTACAGTAGGTTCTCCTCCAATTTTGCTCGATCATTTGAACAAAGTGTAAGGACTTCGAATCCTCCATACATAAGCCTAACCTTACTAGGAGGCCTTTCAAACTTTTCATATTTGATTCCAACGGAAACTTCCCATAATTGGCTTCAATAGAAATTTTCATAACTATGATTTTCCATAATTTTGGTTCCAATGGAAGTTTTCCATATTTTGGTTCCAATGGAAGTTTTCCATATTTTGGTTTCAATGAAAACGTTTCATAACTATAATTTTTCATAATTGTAAAATTATGAAAAGTTTTCGTATTTTTCATTATTTATGGTTCCTATGGAAAATTTTCATATTTTGGTTCCAATGAAAAATTTTCACAACAATAATTTTCATAATTTTGATTCTAAATAAAATTTTCATAATTTGGTTCCAATTAAATTTTTTTATAACTATAATTTCTCATATGCTGTAGGAATCAAACTTACGACTCCGTCTTTTGACATCTATAAATATCCACGTTCCTACGGTAGTTGATTGTCAAGTTGTGGCATCATCAAGTTCCATTTAGCCTGTTTCTATCAGGTAATTCCTCTTTCATATTTGATTTTCATCACCTTTTTCACAGCTTAGCGCGACTGTGGTAGAAAATTTATATCTTGCCGTAAAAAGACTCAAATTGTGATCCGTTTGATTTTTAAAAAATTAGACTCGTAGAGCTACGACATATTTGAAAATCAATATCAGATAGCTCCTAGATTCTCCCATGTAATTTTTTGAATTCAGCCTAGAATTCTGATGAGCTGATTGCACCAGCTTTAAGTGGCCTTACAAAATGTATTGTATCTTGACTTAGGAATAACGAAACCACAAATGACTTGCAACACTGGAAAGAAAAAACGTGAAGTTATGACATATCCGAAAATTAAATCCAAACTCTTTCTCGATTGACGAGAATTAATTTTTGAAACTGGTCTTCAGATCTTGCAGGTCTTATCACAGATCTATGCAGTCTCACCAAAATGCCTGTATCCTTGTGTAGGAGCGTTTGAATGATGATCGATTTAATTTTGTAGATACTAGACTTCGAAAGCTACCGCATATTCAAAAATCAAAGTCAAACTCTTTCTGGATTAACGGAAATTAATTTTTGAAGTTAGCAATACAATCTTGCAGGTCTTGACTTTGGATAGCAATCGTGAGCGTGCTTCTCCTTTTTGTATCTTCCATTTTTTTGTAGGTCTGTCCGAGGGTGTAAATGGTCTCTATTTCAGACCGAGAATATGCAAGGTATGGCCATATAATCTATGAGGTATAACAGCTGGTGTGTTCCTCTTGTGGCTAGACGAGAAGGAGGTGTGGAGTGACCATATTCCGTCTTTAGTGCTCGAGCATGTGGCGCATCTCATCCTTGCGACTTGATGAAAAAGATGTTTGAAAAAATCGCATTCCATACTTGGTACTTGAGCATATGAAACATCTCATCCTTCCGACTTGGCGACACAACGATTGCATTCCATCCTTGACGAGCAAAGCGCATGGAGTATCCTCTTGTTTTAGTTGGTGGCTACTCTTCAACATCCAAATTAGAGCCGTATTTGCCACGATGAATTGAAGCATGTATATGAAAAAAGTTTCATCATGCTGATACATCATTCCCTTTTTATTGCAAGTTTGCAAAGGAACATAAATAATCTCAATATCAGACCAAGAAGATATAAGAGATAACCTGTGAATAGCCAGGAACAACTTGGTGTACTTCCCTGTTGCGGCTTGGAGAGCTAATATGTGGTGCATATCGTCATTGAGACTTGGCGAGGTTGACACTTGGAACGACCATATTGCATCCTTGGTGAGTAAACACATGGCGCATTTCATCCTTACGGCTTGGTAAGAAAAAGGTTGGGAGTAGTCTTTCCTAACTTCAGCAAGCAACTACTTGGCACATCTCAACAAGAATATTTGTTTCTTGATGTAGGACCAATGAAATTATCAGACGCTTGATTTTTCAGGAACCTGACTTCAAAGGGAGAGAAATGTCAAAAAAAATTAGAGCCAAATTCTTTTCGGATCAGCTAGAATTAATTTTTTTGAAGTTGATCGAGAGATCTGCCTCACTGACGTTCCAGCTTTAAGTACTCTGGCCACAAAATTCATATCCCGAGATAAAAGTGTTAAAATTGAGAATACTTCACCGTACAGAATCGTAATCAAAGATCCACAAGATATTCAGAACTCAGGGTCAAATTCCTTCTGGTTTGGCTGAAATTAATTTCTAAAGTTGATTTATAAATCTGACATGTTTGCTTCACACCTTTGTGCACTCTTGTCAAAAAATTCATATCTCGAGTTAGGAACGTTCAAATCACAAGACACTTGATTCTTTAGATACAATATTTCAAGGGCTGCAGCATATCTGAAAATTAGTACAAAATTTCATACGTTCTGATCAAAATTATTTTTTTAGAATCTGATGTATCAGTCTCGCGTGTTGGCCTCACTGCATCACACTCTCTTGCCGAAACAATTCATATCTCGAGTTATGAATGTTCGAATTATATGAAGCTTAATCCTACAGAACATAGAATTCAATGATCCACAATATATCAAAATTTCATATTGATATTCCTTGCGGATTGATCAGAATTAATTTCTGAAATTGATTTCTAAAGCTGACATATCTGCTTCACAGCTTTGCGCAGATGTGGTAGAAAATTTATAACCCAGAGTAGGAATGTCAAAATTATGAGCTTTTTTTTATAGGAAAGATAACCCTTGGAGCTACTATACATGAAAAAATCACGGCCAAATAATCTTCAAATTTATACCGATATTATTTTCAAATTCAACTTGAATTTTGCCTCGCTCAATTTTTCAGCTTTGCGCGTCTGTGGAAAAAAATTCATAACTCGGAGTAGGAATGACAAAATTATGAGATTCTTATTCCATTGGAAAAAGGACTCCCAGAGCTATAATATATATAAAAATCATGGTTAAAGGCTTTACGAATTTGTACATATATCTCTTCGAAGTTTCCCCAAATTCTGCCTTATTTACCTCTTCAGTTAGGCGCCTGCGAAAAAAAATTCATAACTCAGAGTAGGAGTGTCAAAATTATGAGCTTCTTATTCCATTATAAAGAGAACTCTGAGATCTACGACTCATGTAAAAATTAAGGCCAAAGTCTTTACGAATTTGTATAGATATCTCTTCGAAGTGGGCTCAAATTCTTGTATTTTTTTGTCTCTTCGCTTTTTTTTTTGCGCGTTCGAAGATCCTACCATGACGGCTTTGCAAATATGAAGGTTTCAACTTGTGGAATTTACCACTTATTGAAATATTATAATTTTTCTATTGGAGCAATTTCATTTTTCATGGAGATTTGCCCCCGATTGAATCATCAACCTTCGGTGAAAGTCCCAAGTTTGACGAAAGAGTACTTGAGATTTAACCTTCATGTGGAAGATGGAGTGAAAAAATGAGTTTTTTGGACACTCATGCGACTGAATCCAGAATGAAATTCTAAGCGCCTACATACCTCGGTGAAGAGGATCAAGTCATAACGCAGTTTTGAAAAAGTGTTTTTTTATTTTGTTTTTGTGTCCTAACTTTTGCCTAGGCCACCTCTTGCGAGGTTTTCAACCTAGCAGAATTTTTGTGTCCTAACTTTTGCCTAGTTCGCCTCTTGCGAGGTTTTCAACCTAGTGAATAATTTTATTTATATATTCTTTTGGAGTCGTACACAGTTTATATTCTTGCGGGTCAGGAGTATTCAACTTGAAGGTTTAACTCATTTTCATGGAGCTTTGCAACTTGAAGATATGGCTCAAATTTTCATGGAGTTTCGCAACTTGAAGATATGACTTGAAATTTTAAGAGCTTTGCAACTTGAAGATCCAGCTTGTATTTGAAGATCTTTATAAATTGAAGATTTGGCCCGTATTTGAGAAGCTTTACAAATTAAAGATTTGGCTTGTAATTGAAGAGCTTTGAAACTTTGGACATTCGGCTCGTATTTGAAGAGCTTTGAAACTTGGATATTCGGCTCGTATTTGAAGAGCTTCATGACATGCATTTTAGGCTCGTGTCAAGGAGCATTATAACTTGCAGTTTAGGCTCGTGCGTTGAGCTGCATTATAACTTGCAGTTTAGACTCGTGCGTTGAGGAGTGTCTCAGCTTGCAGTTTAGGCTCATGCGTCTAGGAGCATTTCAACTTACAGTTTAGGCTCATGCATCAAGGAGCATTTCAACTTGCAGTTTAGGTTCATGCGTCAAGGAGCATTTCAACTTGCATAAACTCTTCGATCTCATGAGTTTCGGATGAAAGATTGCCCCTACCCTCAATATTATCTACTTTTTCTTCATGAGGCTCGAAGTCGTAAAACCCTTGGCCTTCACTTGTAGCCATACTCAGTTCCATATCATGAGCACGAGTTGCTAGTTCTTCAAATGTTTTAGGTTTCATGCCTTGCAAAATATAGTAGAGGCCCCAGATACCTTGAGTGCATATCTCTATACTCGAAGCTTCACTAAGTCTATCCTTACAGTTTAGACTTGCGTGCCGCAATCGGTTAATGAAGTCAAAAATCAGTTCTTCATTCCACTGACGCGTGTTTGTAAGCTCCATCATGCTTACGGTACGTCTCGTGCTATAGAAGCGGTTGAGAAATTCTTGTTCCATTTGTTCTCAACTATCAATAGAACCAGACTCAAGGTATGTATACTAATCAAAAGCATTACCTCTAAGGGTACGAACAAACTGTTTGACAAGGTAATCACTATATGTTCGAGCATTGTTGCACGTTTCAATGAAGTGTGCCACATGTTGCTTTGGGCTTCCCTTACCATCGTACTGCTAAAATTTTGGAGGTTGATAACCGGCAGACATATTCAAGCTATCAATCCTTGCGGTGTATGGCTTCGCGTATGTAAGGGTGGATTTTGCGGCAACCTCGTATTTATCCTTGATGGTCTCCATGATGAACTTCTTGATTTGATCGATTGGAATCATCCCCTCAGAGGAAACTTATATCTCTTTAGCATGTTCCACTTCCTCTGTGGGATGATCAAACGTCTCTTGTGCTTGCGGACGCCTGCTAGGTGCATGACTGGATTCTGCATCCATCATGCCTTCCATCCTATCTGTTAACTTAACAATTCGAGCGTCTCAATCTTGAACATATTTGGTCAAGCCTTCAATAGCTTTTGTCAAACCTGCAAGTTATTCTTCTACGGACAAAGCGTTAGTCACCATCGCATGCATTATCATCATAGATGATGGAGAATAATATCAATTTTCCTGAACATGAGATGCGATATGTTATGCGAAGTAGATACAATGCTTAATACATCATTATCAGCTAGAGTGAGGGACTTCTTGGACGTAGATAAACTTAGTTGGGCAAGAACCATTTCAACTATTTCGGCGATGTCATTGCCTACTTTTGTGGAGTTTGCAGTAGACTTCACACCTTTCGGAGATGAACCAAAGATAACATCAGATTTGGATTACACTTGTGAGGCTTGTTGTCCCAACAATTTGACTTGGTTCCTTTTGACAGGTCCCATGCTTCCCACAGTAACATCAAGGATGTTTTCCACATCAGTAGAGAATTTGGATCCAACAGCTTTTACGGATGCGGATTTCGAGTTGACCTTTTTGGAAGCTATCTTAGTGTTCTTGAACTTTGATTGCTGGAGAGAAGAGATGAGAGGTAAAGATTGTCCCACTGGCGTGTCAATTTGTTAATGACTAAGTTTCGTTCCTGAAAATAAGTGATCAAGAAAGGAAAAATAGCAATAAACAATGATATTTATATTTCAATAATTTATGCGGGGGTTACAATCTTTATAAAATCTTATAAAAAGATGTAATCCTCTGATTCTTCTCCTCACGTTCCTTGATTTGCTCTTGATTGATAGAATATTTGTTGGATTTTCACCACGAATGCGTAGCGAAGCTTTAATCACAATCGTGGAGGTATGAAAACTTGTGGCTCAACACTTGGAGATGAAGACTTCTTTATATGCGGAAGACTTGCGGATCACCACTGAAGAGCAAAGTTTTTCTATGTATTTCTGTCTCCTTTTAGTCTTATGAAGACCCCTTTATATAGGTGTGAGCTAGGGTTTTGGGGGTATTTTGGTCTCCAAGTAATTTTAGAGGACCTTGGGCTTGAAGAGCATGAGTTGGGCTCGTCTTGTCAACTTAACAAACTGCCCAAATGTGATTTGGACTTTATTTAAGTCATATAATTTTAACTTAAATATTAATCCCACTTTATTAACCAATAATTTGACTCGGTCAACATATCATGAATTTATGATTTAATCCAAAATTTAATATGAATTTATCAATAAAACTTCACTATCTACAATACTATCTTTAATGGTGTGTGTTTTTGGTGAATGATATTACTTTGATTGATGAGACACACATTGAGTTAATGATATATTGGAGGTTTGGAGATAGATCCAGGAGTTTAATAGGTTCAGGTTGAGCATGAATAAGACAAAATACTTAGAGTGCGAGTTCAGTGGCGTAACTCACGTGACAGATGTAGAAGTAAGAATTGATACACAAGTTATTCCCGAGAAAGACAATTTTAAGTATTTAGGGCCAATAATTCCAGGAAATGGGGAGATTGACAATGATGTTACACATCGTATTGGAGAACGATGGATGAAATGAAAGTTTGCATCAGTTGTCTTGTGAGATAAGAATGTGTCACCATCCCAAAAAGGTAAGTTTTATAAAGTGGTAGTTAGATCGGCTATGTTGTACATGGCGGAGTATTGATTGATCAAGAACTCACACGTCAAAGGAGGCAAGTAGTAGAAATGAGGATGTTGATGTAGGTATATGAACATACTACGAGAGATAGGATAAAAAATGAAGCTACCCGAGATATGGTGGAAGTGGCCTTCGTGGTGGACAAAATGAGGGAGACGAGGCTGAGATGATTCGAGCATGTGAAGAGAAGATGCACATGCCACAGTGAAAAGATGTGAAAAGGTCGACTTTAGAGGATATAAAGAGAGATAAAAGTAGGCCAAAGAAATCCTAGGCATAAGTGATTAAATAGGATATGATCCTAGATAGAAAGATACAAAGGTCGAAAATTAAAGTAAAAGATTAGTAGGCAGTTGAGGGTTATTCCAGGGTTAAGCATGGGATAACCCGTCTCATCCCGCGTACTAAACGATATAAATTTGGGTTATATATCAACTCAATTTTTAATAAATTAAAATAAATTAATTTAAAATGGATTGAACTAATAAATGAGCGGATCAATAACTAACTTAAACTTAAATGAATTGATCAAATTGGACGGGTGAATTTGATTTTGCCGCCCCTGGACAGAAGCAATAACAAATATGCTAATTGAGAAGTGATTAGAGCAAAGAATAACAAATTCTATTAACAAGGTATGATCTGCGAGTTTTGAGCTTTGAGTCTTTGACTTCATAGGAAAATGTTTGGGAGACTAAAAGTGCATTTTTACAAAGAAGAAGGACTATTAGTGCTCCATATGAAAGAATGAGGATCATTTAGAGTCTCAAGGCAAAGATAAGGGACAGTTTTGGTCCTTTTCCACCCTTATTTGCTAACAGTCGAATCTTTAACTTTAGTCTTTGTACTAAATAGCCATAGCTATTGGAAAGGACCTCCATTTCTTCTCTCTACTTCATCCGAGCTGTTTTCTCTCAGGTAAAATCCTAGCTTTTACTTCATTCATAGTCAAAGCAAAGCAATTTCCGATATTTCTCAATTATTTCTTTAGATTCGTTGTATATTAGTTTTCTGATCTGCTAGTTTACTCGGCAAAGTTTTGTAGGATCAACTAATCTGTTTTGCCTTGATAGATTTTTGTTTAATTTTTTCACAGATCTGATTGATTTTGCTCTGTTTTGTTTCGTTTGCGTGTACTTACTCAGATCCAGAGAGCACTATGCTCTTTCTTTTGTTTGACTTGAAAAGACAGTCTCAAATCTCGATTGTTGAATAGTTTTTCTGTATTTTCGTTGAATAAATAAGGAGTTTTACTAGGACTTAACCTGCGTACCTGATGTTTGAAAAGATTATTAAAACTTAGCCAGAGATTTCGAAGGGGTTGCTGGGAAGCTGAGAAAGTTGTATTTTGTGAGGTTTTTGAAGTTTCTCTACTTAGGTAGCATCTCGCTTTATATGTGTGTTTTCTACTTGGTAAGAATTTATCGAAGCCACACAAACACGAGTCCTTCAGTTATAAGAGACTTTTGAGTCTTCTGTTTTAGAACAATGGATTTATGTTTTAAACCTTGGGTAAAGGGAACTCTTTTCTGGATTAGTGGTTTAAAACTAAAGACTTCAATTTTTATATTAGAACTTCTGTATTCAGTTCTCGGTTTTAGGGTTCTAGTTCTTTGTTAGCCGAAAAACTGAAAGTTTCATTACATCCCAGGCTGACAGTGTTGGTTCTCAGTGATTCACTTGTGTAGTTGAAAAAATCGTTGCTTGCATAGTTGCTTCTAGAAAGGTAGTCCGTCATTCTTTTATGATGATAGCACAAAAACCATTCAATAGTAAACCAAGAAACTAATTAAGTTCTGTGATATTCTCAATTTCTCATGATCCGTAAAAAGTATCTTTTGTCTCAACTCTCATGCATTTGATGAGATGTTGGATACATAAGTTATGTTGAGGATAGGTTTTGGCTTTAGTTGAAATGTGGTTATAGAAACATTGTTTACAACATCAGTTGATATGCTTGTCTACTAGCTCAGCAACTACCAGCTGCCTTGTGGCCCATTTTTATAGAATAAACACAAAATAACCCATTTTGAATAAAACAGAAGCCCATTTTACAAACAGAAAAATATCCTATTATATCAAACCCATACCGAAGAACCGAATTAGAAAAAATGGAACCTAACCGAACTGAATTAGAAAAAACTGAACCGAACCAAACTAATTTCGATTCGGTCTGTATGCACTAATGAAGAACTGGAAAATGGAGAATCGAACGCTCACCCTAGTTTAAGCAACATACTGGCTGTTTGAATTTTGAACCAAACCAAACAAACAAGAAGTTGTTTTAAGCAACTTGGTTCCTTAAATTAAAATGTACCTTTGAGTCTTTTACTTGAGAAAAGGTGCCTCAAGTTTTAAGTCTTTGTTACATGTGTCTCTTCTGGTATTGTTGTTAATGACACATCTTAAAAGTATGCAAAGTTTTTCTATTTATACGAAGCTCCTACCTCCCAATTTTGCCCTCCCTCCTTTGAAACCTCATAACTATAACAACTACAGAAACTACACTTCAAAATTCTACTAGTAGTTGTTGCAACAAGTTCAATAGCCGTTGCAGCAAATTCGGTAGTTCAGCAACTACTGAATTTGTTGCAACAATTATTGAAGAAGTTGCAACAACTTTAGTAGTTCTTGCAACAACTTCAGAATTTGTTGGATTGCTGCAAAAATTCTCTAGATCTTTTTATGCAAATTTCTCCACAAAATATTCACGACAAAAACATAAATAGTCTGTATATTAATAAAAAGAAAATGAAGGAAGAAAGAAAAATATGGTGGAACATCGAAAAAAAGGAAGATAAAGATGAGTAGGAGAATAGAGGGAACCAATATTTGAATATGAATTATGTTAGTTCTGATTACCTACTCATCAAATCATACTTGGTCCATCAACACTCCAACTCCCTGAGCAGTCCATTCATTCGTTGGGCCTTATAATTGCATTAGCATGAAATTTGAATTGACCATAACGTGCAATTTTACCCTGATATCATTCTTCCTCTTCTCTCGAAAAGCCATAGAGGTTGCTGGTCTTAACAACTGGACTCGCAGGCCTCATTAGATACTTTAATGTGAGAGGATAGCTTTCTCGGCCCCATGGATGAGCACAAAATGCTACTCGGTCGGCTGAGAGCTCAATCCACTCAGAAGGAGCATTCGTGTTCGAATCTCTACCTCAAAGAATACCGTGTACAAAAAAAATAAGCACAGCGACTTCTTCACACTTTTACTAACCTTCTTGGAATTCAGAAGCTCAACCAGTCACTTCTCCTTGCAGTTCTTCTTTCCCATCGCGTCTACGATTTGTTGATATCTCCTAGCTGCCTTAGTTGACTTGGCGACATGATGAAAAGGTAAATGGCAGTTCAAACCCGTGACAGTGGCGAACTCTTTCATGTCAAAACAAACAGGCATGCCACAATAATTTATCCAACACTCATCCATTCCGTTCGCTTTTAATCCGGCGTTGAAGAAGTTGATATGTCAACTTCATTTGAAACCGTGCATTAACACTCTCATCTAGGTCTAGATACTTCTCAAAAACGATCGACCTAAAGATATTTTCCAAATCGTGTTCCTCCAAAATTGTTCTAAATTCATTAAGGGGCTTTTTCATACCTGATCTGACTACAAAGTCACCCGTCTAATCTGGATGGGTATCCATCGATATCTTGAAGCCGTAATCTGAATACCTGATAGGCTTGACAACCAATTCAGTTGAAGGACTAGCAACTGAAGAACTGGCTGGTGAAGACACGACAATATGAGACGACTCTGGTACAGGTGTATCATGTCGACTTTTTGATCTAAGCTCGTCCTCTTTATCTTCATCCTCATCTTCTCCAACCTCACCATCATCTTTAGTACCAGAGTCGACATTATACACCTGTACCAGAGTCGTCTCATACTGTGGAGTCTTCACCCGCCAGTCTTTCGTTGCTAGTCTTTCAACTGAATTGGTTGTCAAGCCTATCATGTATTCAGATTATGACTTTGTGACATTGATGGATAACCATCCAGATTTAACGGGTGACGTTGTAGTCAGATCATGTATGGGAAATCCCCTTAATGAAGTATCTAGATGAGAGTGTTAATGCACGGTTTCAGATCCATCGATGTCACAAAGTTTCTTTAGGTCTATTGTTTTTGGGAAGTATCTAGATGAGAGTGTTAATGCACGGTTTCAGATGAAATTGACATATCAACTTCTTTGACGCTGGATTAAAAGCGAACGGGTGAGTGTTGGATAAATTTTGGAGGAACAAGATTTGAAAAATTTCTTTAGGTCTATTGTTTTTGGGAAGTATCTAGATGAGAGTGTTAATGCACGGTTTCAGATGAAATTGACATCAACTTCTTCGACGCCGGATTAAAAGCGAACGAACGGGTGAGTGTTGGATAAATTATTGTGGTATGCCTGTTTGTTTTGGCATGAAAGAGTTCGCCACTGTCACTGGTTAGAACTGCCATTTACCTCCTCATCATGTTGCCAAGTCACCTAAAGTGGTCAGGAGATATCAACAAATCGTTGACGCGGGGTGAAAGAAGAACTGCAAGGAGAAGCGTCTGGTTGAGCTTCTGAATTCCAAGAAGGTTAGTAAAAGTGTGAAGAAGTCACTGTGCTTTTTTTTTGTGCACAATATTCTTTGTGGTAGAGATTCGAACACGAAGCTCCTGTTGAGTGGATTAAGCTCTCAGCCGATCGAGTAGCATTTTGCGCCCATCCATGGGGCCGAGAAAGCTATCCTCACATTAAAGTATCTAATGAGGCCCGCGAGTCCAACTGTTAAGACCAACAACCTCTATGGCTTTTCGTGGGAAGAATGATATCAGGGTAAAATTGCACACTATGGTCAATTCAAATTTCATGCTAGTGCAATTATAAGGCCCAACAAATGAATGGACTGCTCAGGGAGTTGGAGTGTTGATGGACCAAGTATGATTTGATGAGTAGGTAATCAGAACTAACATAATTTATTCACCTAATTCTCAAACTATGATGGTACTATTTACAGTATAATTAGTGTGGTTTGCAGTTACTACTTGCACTGCTCTGTGTTGGTGGCACAATGGCTAGCATAGCACTCGAACTCGGTGTTTTGGACAGTGACAAGGCTCTACCTCGCCACGCAGCGAGGCGCTCGCCTTTTTGAAGTGTGGTGCCAATTAATACCAAAATATTTAATTGCATATATAAATAATCAAAATCTCAATAGCAATAATATATTAGCATTTTTTGCAATTCAAAAACTAAAAATAGATAGTAGATACTAAAAATCTAGAACTTGAATGACTCAACAATCCATAAAATAAGCAATACTAAAACTCTAAAAGTTTATTCTTCTTCAAGATTTTCACAATCTTCAAGTCCAACATGCATTTCATTACATTGCCCCTCATCTTTTTCTCCTCAGATTCTTCATCAACTAGGGTTCGAGTCTTACTTGAACTTGTAGCTTTTCCTTTGTCAAGTGACCTTGAACTTGAAGACTTTCTCCTAAGACCATAGAAATTATCATCAACTCCATCTGCCATAGCAACAGTACCTCAATTAAGATCACCTTCCTCATATACTAGTTCATCTTCTTGATCTTCGGGGCCACTAAGTAACCATTCATTAGCCTCATCAATATTATCCAAGCTAATTGGATCAATGGTATCGCGAACATCATAACGACGTGTCAATGTTCTATTGCAGTAATCCAGAAGCAAATATGGAAATAAATCCTAAAATTACCTTTTATCTTTTAAAGCCCTATTTTTTTAAAAAAAAAACAAAAGACGTCGCCTTTCGAAGGTGGCATCGCCCCGAAGGCAGATGGTGACATAGGCTCGCCTCGCCTCTCGCCATTGGCGACGTGGCGAGCGTCATTCACAACACCGCTCGAACCCCAAACTTTTGGTGGGACTCAGCTTACCTCCATTCCTAAGCTGGGGTCTTGTTGTCTCATGTTACATTATTGTTACATCACCAAAAGTTTAATTACCATCAACTCAATGTTTTGGGTAACTCTTTGAGTCGGTCATTCTTCCAGTTGTTAATTATTTGTTTCAATATAGTTGCTTCATTTATCTTGTTGTATGGTGTCGTACAACTTGCCTCTAGCTACTTTTCATGCTCCCTTTGAGATCATTTAGTTGTTTTGTTGATTTTGTATGCGTAAAGTTAATGTGTGTGAGGGGGAACCATTTTTTTCTCCTGCGGTGTTTTTGCAGAAGTTTGCTACATCCGGAATCAAATGGCTGGCCATAGGATTGCACATGCCACATTGAAAGGGCCTAGTGTTGTCAAGGAAATAGTCATTGCAAGTGTACTTGGTTTGGCTGCTGGAAGCTTGTGGAAGATGCACCACTGGAATGAACAAAGAAAAGTTAGGTCATTCTATGACTTGCTGGAGAAGGGTGAAATAAGTATAGTTGCGGAAGAATAATTTCTCAAGGATCATCTCCTGTGATTTGGCTCTTCAACTGAACATGTGCATACTCTTATATCGAAAAGAATAAGTTCACAAACCAAGTATTCCTGTCTATTCGTTGCTCCATGTTTGACTTTGAAGGTTTTTGATTTTTATTGACCTGCTTGGACAGGGTAGAATGAATTTTCTTTCATCAGTTTAAGTGTGCCATTCAACAGGCAAACTCGTGTCTCTGTTGAAAATATATTATTTCTCTTTTAATAGGTTCTCTTTTAATAAAAAAATTTCACCAGAAAATTTATCTGATCAATAAGGGACTTGACTTGGTGGTTTTTATTGTATTACAAGTACTGTAGTACAGAAGAAGGATTTACTATTTAGCTTAATTATTTATTGTAAATATTTAAGGTGGAATCACCAGGTTGTAACATTTTAAGAGAAGTCGAGAGTGTAACAAGTTGTGTTAACTGATTTTATAGGATTTGGTGGTTCAGGCTCACGTATTGTGCATCTATGGTATTTTGCTCGTGAAATAGAAAGAGTTCGTAAAGTGTAAATTAGATTCCAAAAGCTGCTACATAAATCTGCTAGGGAGTAAAGTTAACAAGACACTATTGGTGACAAACTATACGTCACATTGGTAATGCACTATGAGAGTCTGTAAGATTCATTGTATGAAAGAAATTGTATTTATAACAATGATCACATTTGGTGCAAATAAGACACCTGTGAGGCCGATTCAACCCAACCCTTTAATTAAGTGAGGTTGGGCTAAATTTTTGCAGCCCATTTAGAAGTGAGGCTTATAAGCGCAGCCTCACTTGGTCCATCGGCCTCAGAGGCCTAACCCGTGGCCAGAGGCCAGCCCGCTAAGTTAAAAAATAATTAATAATATATTTATTTATCAAATAAATTTTTTAAAATAATTAAATAAGGTAAAACAAAAACTAAAAGAAGTACAAAGTACATTAGAAATAGACAATAGTAATTACTCATTTAATATTATTAGTAATATAATACATTACATCAGTATATTATATTATATATGATATATCATATTCATATATATATATTCTTTGCCTTTTGGTCTTCCAACTTCTCTTTGCTCATAAGCAACAAGAAAAATTAAGGTTTTTAAAAGTCATTTCTCTTTCTTTTATGCGCAATTTTTCTTATTTTTCTGTCCAGATCTCTGTCTTAGTTCAAATCTTCCTTCAATAAATCTTCGTCCAGTTAAAGTGAAGTTATTAAGCTCTAATTAATGAATTACGTAATTTTTGACACTTTAAAATTTTAATTTTGTAATTTTATAACCTGGCAAAACTTTTGTGTATAAAAAAATTATAAAATTTTAGATTATTATAATTCAGATGTACAGAAGTATGTTGATAATCTTTTTAACTAGTTAGTTATTTTTTGTTCTTCATTTGATTGATATTAATTATTATCGTATACACCTGTTGTTAAAATGAACACTTATAAATTATAATGGTTGGTGATTTTCTAGTAATTACGTTTTTTTTCATTTATCATGGTACGAGTCACTTTAATTTTTATTGAAGGGTCAACCCGTCCTAGCTCGCGGCCCGCTTAGGAATGGGTTGGGTTGGGTTGCTATTTTAAAGGCCCTTTAGTTAAAAGGGCCACCCCGTCCTAGCCCATTTAACTCATTTGCCCGCTGGAGCTGGATTAGATTGGGTTAGGCCAGCCCGTTTTGACAGCTCTAAAGACATACAATAAAGGATAAACTACATAATTAATCAAACATCCTTACCCTAATTACTAAATATCCCACTACTTTAAAATAATTACATTTATCCCAATAAGTTATAATTACATATTATTAAACGTGTATCCAGCATAATCCCTTAAAAAGTGCCTAAAATCACTCAAACTATATCCAAAGAAAAACCGTTTTCTCTCTCTTAGATTTTTTTCTCCAATTCACGCATTTAAGCCAGGAATTCAACTTTCACACGATCTTCCTTCGTTTTTCAAAAAAAATTGGCGCTGCTGGATCAAAAACTTCCATATATGAGGTTGGTGAAATTCGATTTCAACTTTTATTATAGTTTAGTTCTAAGTTATCTTCATCTATAAGAGCAATTACTGCTACAAGAACAAATTCTTTGTTTATTCATGGATAATGAATCAGATAGTTCGATAATACTAAGTAACCAACAATGGCCTTCATTTGATTTAGGTGTATCTCAAATGGAGAACATTGCAGGGCCTTCTCTGACCTTTGTTCCGGTTGTTAGAGACTTTGAAGAAGAAGATTTTACAGAAAAATAGATTCAAATTTAGAAACGATCCAATCAAAATGAATGAATTGCATCAAAATTTGCAATCAAGAACAAGGGACTCAAACTCAGATGACCAAATCCTCAAAGTTAAAGTTCCAGATTGCAGAGTTCAGGTAAGGACTCGTAGTTATCAAAGATTCTTTTCATGTATCCAAGGTAACATGTATTCAACATAACATGTATCCAAGGCTAACTGTGATTAGCGTGTATCCTAGACTAATGTTATTTATTGTTGAGATCTTATTAACATATTCCTGTTGTTACAGACTTTGAAGAGGAAGATTTTGCAGAAAATAAATCCAAATTTAGAAACGATCCAGTTAAAATGAATGAATTACGTTAAAATTTGTAATCAAGAACAAGGGACTCAAACCCAGATGACCGAATCCCCAAAGTTAAATTTCCAGATCGTCAAGTTCAGGTAAGCACTCATACTTATCAAAGATTCTTTTCATGTATCCAAGGTAACATGTATCCAAGGCTAATTATGATTAGCGTCTATCCTAGACTAATGTTACTTGTTGTTGAGATCCTGTTATCATCTGGGTTAACTTGGGGGATTTGGTCATCTGAGTTTGGATTTTATTGATTAGGTGTATCCTCAATTTAATACCATGTATCCTGAGTTCTTTTTTCATGTATCCGAGTATACCTATATCTCTCTGAGGTTTAAATGTGTATCCTTTGTTATAGTTAAGTTTACATCAAGATAATGTAACATGTATCCAAGGTTAATTCATGTTTAACGTGTATCTAATACTAATGCTACCTGCTTTTGAGATGTTGGTAACATGTATCCTCAATACAGTTACCATGTATCCAAGCTTATAATCATGTATTCAATATTACCAATGTATCCAAATATACATATAGCTCTTTGTTGTTTAAATGTGTATCCAAGGATATTTGAGATCTAATATTACCTGTATCCAATATTATGGAGTTAGTTGCTGATTTAATTACAATCCGAGACCACACACATTACGATCCGAGACCACACACATATATGACTCGTACATGGCAGTCGGGCACAAAGCTTTTGTGCTGGCAGAAATTCAAAAGTTTGCCACCTGTTGCCTGTTTGATTGTCGCTAAGCGACTTTTATGAGAACACTGATCGCACTGACTGGCTAAAACTGGAAGCATACAATGGAAAAATAAACGAGGATTCATTTGACATTCATTGGGTCAGTGACATAGTTCAACAAGAAGGCGATAGTATGTACGTATCTTTCGACTTTTTTTAGAATACATTATCATAATTAATGATTAAAATAGTCATTTTCTTACACATTTACATATGTTTAGGGATTGTGGAGTCTATGTAGCATCATTTGCGGAGTTTTTGAGTGATGGAGAACAGATTCCTGCCTCCAACTTTGATGTAAAACTTCAGCGTGTCAGATATGGTGCACTTTTATGGAATTACGACGGTCCTAAAGTGAGTTCTGGTGCAATCAATGATAATGACGATCCATCAAAGTCACCGCATCGGCCCATCAATCAAGATGCCTTATGATATATTCAATGTCAATTAGTTTTTCAAAAAATTTTGTGCCTTTTTTTAAGTTTCAAATACTGACATTAGTTCATTTTTTTCGTATTTAAGTTTAATGTAATAGAGATTCAGTTTATTATCTATTACAAATATCTACTTAAGGATATTTTAATTTTTTTTTGTCGGATATGGTGAATGTTAAGTATGTTAATACAACATGTATCTGGGATACTTATGTTTTCATGGTTACAAGACATGTATTCAATATTACCATGTATCCTAGTATAGTTATAGATCTTTTAATGTTTAAATGTGTATCCAAGGATATTGTTATGGTTACATCAAGATGATGTTATCAAATATTTACTGTTACCATGAATCTAATGTTACCTGTAATTTAAGATCTTTTCAACATGCATTCTACAATATTGTACCATGTATCCAAGCTTTTTTTCATGTACCAAAGCTTCTTATTAAGTTCTATCCATGTATCCAATATTACATGTATCCAATATTAGGAAGTTAGTTATTGATTTAATGTGTATCCAAATATACTTTGGTGCTTACATGTATCCAATCATTTGTTATCATGTATCCAAGGTTACCTTTAACTATACATTTCTGCTAATTTTAACTTCTCTTTTAATGTGTCTGAGAATTTTTTTGATATACGCAGGAATACAAATATTTTTGTCAAACAGGTAAATGAATTAACAAGACATGATTTATACTAATTAATTATATATCTATGATAGGCTTAAGTTTGTAACCTTGGATACATGGTAACAGTAAAAATACTATGACACTACATTATCAACATTATCTGTATTCACCACAGTAGCAATAATCACGAATACATGTTATTATTGAATACACATTAAAATAATTTTAGCCTTCGTAACAATAATCATATTTACACGGGGGCCTTGGATACATGATAACAAAGATCTTAAACATTAGATAGATGTTTAAATTAACAAAATCAAAAATAAGATAGTCTAAAAAATAGATTAACTCTAAAAAAAGTAACATTTAGTTTATGATGTTTCTCAAAATAAAAAATTAAAAATAGAATATTCATTCACTTCTTCCTTGGAAAATAGTTACAACTACGCCTATTATGACCTTCACGGCCACATCATTCACAACAATTAGTGCCCTTTAAAAGTGTTTCACTATACTTCTTATGTCTCTCTTTTTTGGTATATCTGGGTTGCCTCCTGTAAATAGGTGGCAAAATCACCTCGGCTAAAATGCTTTCTGGTACTTTCACTCTTTTTGGTCTGGTAGTGAACACACCGACAACTTATATGTCTTCACGAGTGTTCCCGACTTGTATTAATCAGAGTAGTAAGATTCAATTTCATCAATATTTTTGTTTTCCAAAATAGTTGTGGACAAGGTAGCTCATCCAACTGAAACCTTCCACAACAACACATTTTTTTTTCTAGACAAACAATGTACTTTCTTTCATCATCAATTACTGTGTATTAAAATTCAGATGAAGGTCTTACCTGAAAAGAACATATGTCAAATGTTCAATGGTGACGTCAGATTCATTAAACAAACTAAAAAGAAATTTGATCTTAATGAATTCAAACACATACCATCATACGAGGCGATTCTTCAGATATACATATCAGGTAGTAGCTGCACACAAGGACATACTGGTTAACTTAATAATTATATTAATTAATACAATATATCTATTTGTATTAAATAACTTAAATGCGCAAAAATAAGTCGTGTGCATCTTTTCAAGTAATATACTTTTCCTCCCAAATTCTTCAAATATTTTATCATTCAAATAGTGTGTGTCTACCAAGTGATTGGATACACGTAAACAATAATGTATTTGGATACGCAGTAAATTAGTAACTTTACTTGGATAGTTATATGCTTGAATACATAAACAACTATAAACTTGGATACAAGATAAATTTTTGTTAACTCTGATAGTGATATGCTTGGATACATGCCAATACCAATATGCTTGGATACACAGTAAACAGTAACTAACTAAATAAACAGATAAACATTATTTTTTGTTAAGTAGACTAATTCGCTACAACAAAACTATTCTAGATACAGATTAAAAGTAATGCCTGGAACACACTACATAACATGCTCCATACACACTAAACTAATGTATATCTGGCCGATGTAGCTATTACAACAATGTGAATCGATCATACCAACACATTACAAATGGATACATATACTGTTCAAGAGAACTAACCTTTTCTTTTCTGATCTATCGATTTCAGAATGCCTCAACAAGATCGTTATCAACGTCATGATTTATCTCGGTAAAAGAGGAAGAAATCTTACTCTGTTTTGCAAGATTAATGTTGATTAATCAAAGAAGAATAAGAGTTTTTACTTCACAGTGCGTTTGAAATTTGAATTCTCCAGTTGTTTGTGGAGATGAGGATACTGCAGATGCGTTTCAAAGTGATTGACGCGTGATTTACTCCTCATTAATTGTAAATCTGTTATTTCCTTTTAAAGCGCCCTAATAGTAATAGATTTACAATTAATGAGGAGGAACTATATATCCAGGATACACAGAAAAAAATATGAGATACACGCTTTTCCTTTTTAAAGTAACGAGGAAAATATAATATTTTAAAATATTGATTAAAAACGTAATTAGGCATCATACTATTGTGTTTTATGTTGTTTACACTGTAATAAAATGAGAAGCTGTTTGAGATATTTAATCACGGCTGGAAGTTTAAAAATGAAGGAATAAACCTAAAATTTGACGAAGCAAATTGTCTCGATAATTTTTCAGATCCTTCTCATCAGTCTTGTTGGTAGTTGGTACACTGATATTGATTCAATATTTGTTGAAAGTCTTTATTCATAAATGTCTCTTTTTTCCCCACCCCACCATCTAAAACGATCAATAGTGTTCTCACTTACAGCTTGTTTGGATGGTGGTTAGTCATGGTATGGTACTGTATGGTTTGTATGAGTATCATGTTCGTTTTGAGGCGGAACTCATCGGTGGCTCCTTAAAGTTGGTACCATCTTTTACTTAGGCACCTCAACTAGGCCATGTTCATTTTAAACACCTCATGTACGATTTTGCTGTGTCATTTTGACACTTTTTTTACAATCAACACAAATATGATGTGTGTACTACACTCGCCCAATAACGTGTAAAGTGTCAAATTAAATGAGGACATTTGTCACTTGTGCATAAAATAATTCTTAAATATGAATTTTAAATAAAAAATAAAAAATAAAAATATTGATGCCGGAGCTCCAGCAACTTCCGATCAAACTCAATGCCAAAATGGGTACTTGGAGGAGACAAACTCATCTACACAAGAAGCTCCAGTTGATTCCACCCACAACGCGTTAAATTTGAGATTGAAGGTGATACCCCCATTGTCGATTTCAGGCAGTGGCATCACCACTGACAACGACGGAAACACAAGTTGCTTTGGGGGTTTTATGCTCAATGAAACCCGTTACTCAACCACACAAAAAGTCCCACATTAAATTCCTAGTCAAGTGCAAAAAATTTTAATTTTAGAATCTTTTTTTTTGCAGGAAGCTTCAAAGGAGCTCTAATGGAGTCTTTAAATTTTCATCTCATCCGTAATTCAAAGTGATGAAACAATGTCTGAATAATTTTTTTTGATACTTTACTCCAAAAATTATTTTTTGAGTCTTCAAAAATTTATTTCAAGTAGTGAATTTTTACCAATGGAGTTCCATAAAAAATTATTCTAAACACAGATTTAATTTCTTCTGAAGCTTCACTTTAATTTCCTTCTTGAATAATATTTCATAAATTTTTTGCCAATCACATCTTTTGTTAAATTATGAAAATCTTCTCTCCTGTGTAAAGATATTTTTTCAATTTTTCCTTTTTTATATAAATCTTGAAAATTGCAGATGGATTAAAAGGATGAAAATTTGATTCTTGTGGTGGAGGAGGAAAAAATTGACGAAGATGGGTGGTTATGGTGGTAACATGGAGAAGGTAAA
This sequence comes from Jaltomata sinuosa, assembly GCA_003996215.1. NCBI lineage: Eukaryota > Viridiplantae > Streptophyta > Magnoliopsida > Solanales > Solanaceae > Jaltomata > Jaltomata sinuosa. The sequence continues at coordinate 215,172 of QJPP01000123.1, read as the reverse complement.
TGAAAAGAAATGGTGGATATATGATGGTGGTTTGGTGGATGGAGGTGGAGGGAGAAAGAGTGAAGAAAATGAAGCCAAAAAAAAAGAAAAATTATAAAAAATACTCTACTCACGCGCTCAAAATATGTATAGCACACACAATATGTCAAGTCAGCAAAAAGTATTAAAATGACACAACGGAGCCTTACATGAGGTGTCTAAAATGAATACGATTTAGTTGAGGTGTCTAAGTAAAAGTTGGTGCCAACTTAAAGGGGCCGCCGATGGGTTCCCTCTTGTTTTGATTGTAACTTAAAATAAATGGTATGGTATGGTTTAATTCCATGGTTATTTAACCATGAAAAGCCTCATTTTATTGTACCACCAATTTGGTGGTATCCCATGGTAATCTAATTTTTCTTTTCAATTATGCCCTTATTTAATATAATAAATTTAACATTTATAATAATTTAGGGTATTTTAGTAAATTTACCAACTACGATATAGTCAAATCAAACAACACAGTACATTATGAAACAACAGCCAACCATACAGTCTATCCAGACATTGTATTAATAATACAGTACAATACAATATTGTACGATACAATACCATACATTATGAAACCATGGGTAACCACCATCCAAACAAAGTGTTACTTTCCAGGTGACTCGAACCCTCATCTACTGGTTGATGGTGGAGATGCTCAACCACATGAATATCAATATAAGTAGGGATGTACATGAACCGGGTTGGTTCATATTTTTTAAATACCAAACCAAACTATTAGTGTCGAGTTTTTAAATTTATAAACCAAACCAAATCAATAAAAGTCGGGTTTTCCAACCTCGAATTTTTTTGGGTTTTTTCCGATAAAGTCTTCATACAAATATATAATTAACTTGTGCTTCAAATATTTCTTTAGTCCAAGCAAAATACAAGTATCTAAGGTATTTCTTAAAAAAGCAACACAAAATTTATTCATTTTATTTGAAATTTATGAAGTGAGTGATGACAATAAAATATTCAACCAAAAAAAAATAATGAAATCGCATGGAATAAATATTGCATAGTAATATGTCATAATAAAAATAATCATAATTTAAAAGTATTAAGTCATGCTAAAATAAGTCTAATAAGTATTAACTACATGACTAAATATTAAACAGAAAAATAAATTAATTTATGCATTTATGTAAAATTAAAGAATAAATATCAAACATGATTGTCATTCCTAGTGTTGGATTGAATAATCTTTTGTTAACATTCGTATTGATTTGAGTTTTATTTGAGTTACTACTATCTATAGGTTGTAAAAAGACTTATTGAACCATTTAAAATTTTAAGTTTAAACTTGAAATAACATATTGAAAGATAAAAACTATGAAAAAGTTGAAGAAATATTTATAAATTACATCACAATAAATATTTTTAAAAATAGTATATATATAATATCAGGTTGGTTCGGTTCGGTTTGACTTTTTTTAGTTAAAACCAAACCAAACCAATTATAATCGGATTTTTTTTTCCAACACCAAACCAAGTCAAACCAAACCATTAATCGGGTTTTTTTTACGATTCGATTCGATTTGTGATTTCGTTCGATTTACGGTTCGATTTTATACACCACTAAATATAAGTATCGAGAATTTGTAAGGTTTAATTTCCTCAGGTGAAATATCAACCCCATGTTCAATCCCTTTTTATTTTGGAATCTTAATGGTCACAGGCTTATTAGCTAATTGCAATTGATACATACAATACGCCCAATCAGGCTTATCAAGTGTTAAAGAGTTTTCGTTCAAAGAAAAGTAGACTACTCAAAATTTGTTGTTTTAGTTGTTAAAACATTCTTTTAATCTCCATATATATATATACTAGACTTGCCGCAAGTGCGTTGCACGTGGATGCCTAGTATGGAAATATTCACCGGATAGTGGATAATGTTAGCTGTGTTTTGGATATGCAGTAGCGATGTGATTTAATTAGTCATAGTTTGTAATAACTTTACTAAACACGAAATAATATTGTGGACTGATTTTTATGCCTGTTAATGAAATTCATGTTATGTTAGAGTTAAATAGTAGCATAGTTTCAAAATGGAACGGCGTGAAGAGATTTTTCTAACATAAAAGTATGTAAAGCTACCCAATATCATGCTTAAAAAAATTGCTCATTTTCGTAAGCTAACGTAACATGATAACATAAAAATTGCTTATATCATGAGCCGTAAATGAAAAGATAAAAGAGATAAAAGATTGTCTTTTAGACTTCATATAGCAGTAGCCATAGCAGTAGAAACTGTTTCACCAATATTACAAGCCAAAGATAATGTAATAAAAATAATTCCTACAATGTCCACCCAAAGGTGCAAAAATTGGAGGATGTTATAACGTAGTCGGAGCAGAAATCATCATCGAGTAAAAACAACCACCAAAAGTTAACTCAATGCAACAGCTGCAGCAATAGCAATAGCAATAACATCAATTTCGGGGCAATGCCACCGGTCTCTGCTATCCCCTGTGGAGTGCCATTCGACACAACCACCCCTGTTTCTATCACCACAATTTCTTCCAGTACCTCCACCCTGGCAACGCAGGTGCTCCCAATGCTTCGACTACAATGGAAGATGCGATCCCATTACTGCCCTCTTCATCTGGCCTCACCAACCCTATTAACCTCAAAATGATATAGCTGGCTAGATAGTTTTAACTAATTAGCGAAATCCAACTGTACGTTAAATCGTCTATTGTTTTCATGTTGGCCCTTTCTCTTCTCACCCGCAATAGCGTTTTAGCATAGCATTTAGCCGATATCGACAGGTTCAATGTTGTAAAGTGCCTTCAATTTAAAGACTTTTAAGTGGTAGATGCAATGTTAACAGGGGTACTTAGGTAGCACTTATTGTGGAAAAATTTTGCTTTTCTTTTTCTCTATTTTCCTCAGCTTTGTTGAGTTTCTCCCAAGGACCATATGAACTTAGTTGACAGTTTGCTGGGCGAATCGACATAGAAAATGTTCATATGTAAAAACTTCCCAGGCTCCTCTTAGAATTGGTTTTGTGATATATATATATATAGGGTTTTGCTAACATACTACATGAAGGTGGTATGTTAGCACCTTCCCCACTTTTTCTTTTCCTAAAATGCCCTCAATAACATACTAAAATACAAAAAAACTAAAGGACTTCTTGGTCTTTTAACTAAAAAGAGATAAACTCATCCCCTCCTTCTCCCCCAACCCGTCAGAATCCTTCTTCTCATTCCCCTTTCTCCATTTTTAGTCTCAAATGGAAAGAAACAAATTTGATTGATTGAACTTAAATTAATTGGAGTAGCCAAGTTACATAAAAAATTGGTAAAGGAATGCGAAGAACAAGGAGCAGGGAGGAAAAAAAAGGAAATTAGAGAAGTAGAAGTTCCCTTTTAGAAATTCTTAAAGTCTGAAAATTTGAGAGAGTGCTGAGAAGGTTTTTTGAATAGTTCAACATTAACTTTATATACTTCCATTTTCTTCAACAATCCAAACTTCAATTTCATTTTACAAGATTAGTTTTGTGTGCTCTATTTAGACCGTTTATGAATTTGGAAAATAAAATAATTTAATCCCCTTTCTAAATTTCATTGTCGGGATGAATCGAAGAGTAATTATTGTTGGGTTAAGAGTTTCAAAATCTGCAAATTATTTTACCAAGAGGGAGGAAAAGGAAGGCGGGAGAGTAATAAGTTTACTTTATGTTAAAAGACCAAAAAGTCCTTTAGTTTTTTTGTATTTTAGTATGTTATTGAGGGTAATTTAGGAAACGAAAAATGGGGAAGGTGCTAAATCAATTTTTATGTAGTATGTTAGCAAAACTCATATATATATATATATATATATATATATATACACCTTAATTGGTTTCTAAATCAATTTTTATATTCCTAAAATAATACTCCCTACGTCCCATTTTATGCGGCACCTTTTGACTTGATAAAGTGTTTAAGAAAAAAAGGAAGAATTTTGAAACTTGTGGTCCAAAATAATTTTTGAACATTTGTGTGGTTTTAAATTATTTCATTAAGGGTAAAAAGGGAATTTTAAAGTTAATCTTTTTCTAATTACAGAAAAGTGACATTCTTTTTTGGATGAACTAAAAACGAACGTGTGCCACATAAAATGGGACGGAGGGAGTATGAAATAGTATTGATATGTTTAAGGGTGATAACTCTTTCCATTACAAACATTCTTAAGATAATACTTACCAGAACAATACCGTATGCCAAGTAATCAGGAGAATTAAGGATGGATTCTAAAGCCATATTCATGTGTTTTTTTAAATGAATACCACAATTCGTTCTACTATCGGATTAAAACAACAGAACTAAAAACTCAAGAATAAGAATTCGGATGCGTAATATAGAAACAAGGAACATATACAAATAGATTGACATATGAAAATTTATACAGATTACTAAATTGCACAATTCAACAATTATTCAGAATATTAATACTCCACTCTAAAACTGGAAAAACAGAGAGTATTAAGGCATAAGTGTGGAAGTTAAATTCTTAGATGTATTGGAATATGGCGAAACCAAAATAAGTAACACATAATATAGACTATTATCAACGCGAAAACCAACTGGATAAAGAGCGTCGGAAGGTTGTAAAGGCCTGAACTTTACTAACGAAGTTTCATATAAAGGTACTTACAATTTGAATTATTGGACGGAGGATTGCGCTAATGATTTGGCAACATAATTATATGGAAGGAATAGTGACAGTGAAAGAACTCTGAACAAAGAATAACAACGGCAAGAATAGAAGCACTTTTATCCTTGCATTTACCTGATCTTCTATGATGATCCAAACTCTGAAAACCATTTCTCATCTCGCTGAATGTCCCCCTGCTGAATCTGTCGGTTGTATTCATCTAAGGCTTCTACCAACACTTCCAGCGTAACTGGAATTTTCCGATTTTCTCATCTCGTTGAATGTCCCCTGCTGAATCTGTGAGCTGTATTCCATCTAAAGCTTCTACCAACTCATCCAGCCTAACTGGAATTTTCCGAATCTTGGACTTGGATATGTTGTTAATCTCATCTGTGGTTTTCCCTGCTATTTTCTGTCGCCATGCCATTTAAAGAAGCATCTTTGCAGTTGTTTGTTATATCATCAATACTGTAACCTTCTGTTCTTTGTGCCACTTGGACAATATTCAGTTTCAGGCTAGTAGCTAATTGTAATTCTTCTTTAGATTCAGGCAAATTGTGTTTGTCTCTCCGGACAGAGATAAGTATTACCAAATCCAGAAAAGCATTGGAAGAAAGTCGTTTTGAATGTATTTTTTCATTCTTTTAAGACTTGAAAACCCATAAGGGACGAAGTACTCTATTATCAAAATCAGTAGCAAAGGAGTAGTACTTCGACAACTTTACTCAAAATCCAAATAAGCAAAATTGAGCAATCAGCCTCTAAGCAATTACAAAGTCAAGTTTGTCCGAGCGAGTATTAAATAGATCTTGAGTCTTGACAAAGGCAAAACCAGACAAACCAAACTAAAAAAACAGCCACAAAACTCAAGGCTGTTTGATAAAGAAAATACCAGACCTGGACAGATTCGACAGAACCAAATTCCCTTTTAAAATGTGGTCTGCGAAAAGTAATTGCAACTAACAGGTGACAGATAGTATCTTTCTGATTTTATGTCAACACAAATTTACCCAACAGCCCAAGGAAGATATGTTTCTTTCTTTCATGAACTGTTTGGAAACTTTGGAAAGATTTGTTTCACAAAGAAAACCACAAGTAATTTGGGCTTGGGCGTGGTTGATTGAGTATGCTCCAACAGTTGCGCAACATGGAAATAGGATTGCAAACAAAAGAAACGGGGCGACTGCGATTGTCTCTTTCCAATAGTGTAATTCATAGGTTGCAACCGTTTGAGTTTTGTTGGATATTGGCGTCTTTCCAGGGGCGTGTAGATCCAATGGACACAGCATGCAATGTTTAACATAAGACAAAGCGTGCAACATTTAACAGAGGAGCGTGGTGGAGAATCGACAGTCTGTTTCAAAAATTGAAGTAAGCATAGCAGCCAGCAAATGAAAATTCTAGTTTTATGCAGCAATTTCAACTTACAATTCGCTATTGACGGAGGCTGATGTTGCTGACAGCATGAAAGTATAGCAGTTGGGCGGCGAGAGAGTTGTTTTTATAGAAGATGGCACTACTCGTAGCGTATCGCAGGGTTGCAGCAGTTAAACAGGGAAAAGTGAAGAAGTGTAACGCTTGTGGCTGTTGCGAAGTTTTGTGGGAGTACAGCCATATGCCACTGCGAATGTCTCTTTCCAATAGGGTAAATCATAGGTCGCAACGTTAGAGTTTTGTCCAGGGTGTGAGAGTTGGAGTGGCCGCTTTTTGCAAAGGTTGTTACAGGGAGATGTTGCAGGAAAAGGCTGTTCCTTTTTTAAAAAAAATAAGTTAGGAGTATTTTAGTAATTTCACATTGAATTTTTTGAGTTCATGCTTTTAGGGTAGTATATATATATATATATAAGACATTATTTGTATGTGTCCAGAGTTGTGGTGAAACAGGTACTGCGATTAGTATATGAGATAATAAGAACTAAGAAACGGTTCTAATTCAAATCCTCCTCACATTTTACAGGCACTGAGTTTGAATATTATGTTGTTTTAATCAATCTTTAGCAATTGGTCAAGGACTCTCAAATATTACTTCTTGTACGACTTTGAAAGACATAACAATAGCGATGCATTTTGAATTCAGATAGTGAAATAAGATGGGATTAGAATTATAACTAAGTGCTCTGAAAAGAATTCATTTTCATTCACAGTTTGTTCTTGTGGCAAAATGATAGTAGTTCTTATATTTACAGTTAGAACTCTTCAAGGTGAGAATATACATAAGGTGTTCAGAACCTCATTTTATAGTGCAAAATATAAGGCTGGCAACGGGACCGGTTCTGGGACCGCTGGACCGGTATTAGCCGGAACCGGACCGGAACCGGCATCGAATCGGTACCGGTAATACCGGTAGTGTACAAAATATCCATCCCGGACCTATACGTATCGGGACTGGACCGGATTCCAGTTTTTTTTTTTTTTTTTAAAAATTATAATTAAATTAAAAACTTGATTGTTTATAATTGAAAACTTGTTTTAAACTTATTTAATATTTCTTTTAACAATATAACTTAATAAGTTAGACTTTTTTTAAAGTTTAAAATTTCAAACTCTTAAGTCGAAGTCTTAACTCTTAAGTCTTAAAAGTTAATTTAAAATTTTCAAACTAAAACTAACTTACTTAAGTTTGAAACTTTTAAAACTATATCAAACTTTTAATTTTCAAACTTTTTAAATTTCAAATTGTAACTTAAGTTTGAAACATTTAAAAATTAAAATATATAAAAAAAAGATTTGTATTAAATTGAAGACAATAATTAAAAAAATTTAAGGCGAATAGCTTATAATTTTATTCATAAAAATTAAATAGTACAATTTGTATTACAAATATTAAAAGAGGATCTAATCTATGCAGCCACCTTCTAGGAAGGATTCTGTTTGAATTAGGCCTCGAATTATCATACTAATATTTGTAGTTTTGAAAATAGTCTTGATGTAGAGCTTCTAACATTTCTCTGGTAATATTATCTGGAAGTGGTTGTTGTGCTTGATACTCCAATGCATCCATGTCGTCTTCACTAGAATTTACCAAAATATTATCTATATCATATTCAAATTGGGCAGGTAAACTTGCACGCCCATAATTTCTTCGCTCGGCATTGATCCAATCTCTAAACAATACCGATATCTCCAAGCTGTCTGATGCTAATGAATACCTATGCTCCCCAATTTGAAATCTTGCTGCACTAAAAGTGCCCTCCGAAGCTACTGAAGATGCTTGAGTAGCTAACAAATCTTGAACCACCGGTTGAAGTTTTGAAAATGACCTGCCGTGAGTCCTCCACCATTCTATAAGTTGAGGTTTGCCTTGTGCATCCTTAATACTTTCTGTTCCCTGATTAAGATATTCATCAAAATCATTCCTTTCATTAGAAGTAAGACCAAGATAATTTTCTAGCGTATCATCAATATTATCTTCATTTGAATATCTACGCTTAGAAATTGTAGGTTCTTCATTACGTACTACTTCATTTATTCTACTAGAATTATACAAGTCATACAATTTTTTAGCTTCAATTCTTATGCTATCTTTAACATCGGACAAACTAGGTATTTTGTCAGCTTCGTCATCTTCGTCATTTACAATATCTACAATATCTAAATTTGTATATATTCTTTCAATCATTCGTGATGCACCTATTTCTTTGTAAGTTGGGTTTAATAAACAACCAGTTAAATAAATTTGAGGAATAGAAAAAAAAAAAAATCAATCATTGCCTTAACGGACTCTTGAAACCGTGAAATATTTTTATATTGAAATTTTTTATTAGAAATAGCACATATATTTGGTAAAATTGAATAATAGTTGGATAATAAAGTCCAGATATTTATTTTGTAACTAAATAAAAAACTTTTAAAAATTCTTTAAGTTCATATATGTCATCCCAATCAGTTTCAGTAATTCTATAATCCATATTTAAATTATGCGCATTCCAAATTATTTGTAAAGACTGTCTATAATCATAAGCAACTTTAAGCATTTCATATAAAAAAATTCATCTAGTAGACATTGTTTTTGAAATTTTTCTAGGGAGAAGACGAAATTCACGACAACGATTTTCAAAGTCTACACGTCTAGATTTTACTTGACATTTAAAAATAAAAAAACATGCAGTTTCATTTTTTTATACAACCATTATTATACATTACTATACCATCTCTTACAATCAAATTATATATGTGTGCAACACACCTAATATGAAAATCATCATCATAAATAGGGCAAAGTATCGATTTTAGTTTATCAACGACATTTGTATTATTAGAAGCATTATCTAGGGTGACACTAATTACTTTATTACAAATTTCATACAAGTTTAAAATTTCTACAATAGTTTTAGCTATGTAACTACCGATTTTATGCATTTCACAATATTTATAACCTAAAATTCTTTTTTGCATGTTCTAATTTTCATCAATCAAATGGTCAGTAATAGTGAAATAATCGTTACCATTAGGACTACGACCCATATCAGAAGTGATAGCGAGTTTACAAGTATTATATTGAAATAAACAACGAAGATAATGAAAATGTTGTCCTTGATAATCAAAAACAGTTTTTTTAATTGTATTTCTTGTAAAATCTGTGAAAGATGGATTATACACTATTTAAATATAATGAACAAAACCAGAATTTTCAGCAAAACTAAAAGGCAAGCCACAAACAACAATCATATTAGCTAATTCTTCAAGATCTCTTTGTCTACTATATGTGCGATGTGTACTAAGACTTGAAACATTAGAAGGGTTTAACTGTGTTTGGACCATGTTAGAGGCCCCTACTCCTACATATGCATCACGAAGGTGAGTACCATTTTTTATTGCATCGGCTATAGCCTGAGCTTGCAAAAATTCTAATTTACAACATCCCAATAAATAATTTCTTAAATGTCTTGTCCCAACCGTCTTTCCCGTAGTTTTATGATTCAAAATATGTTTACATTTTTTACAAATAGCTTGAGTTTTATCCTCACTTTGAGTCATAAATTGCCACACAACAGATTTTTTAGGATGTTTAGCCTTGGTCTTAGGCCTAGTAGGATGTACATGGGGAGCGGGAGAGGGAGCGAGAGTGGGAGTGGAAGTGGGAGTGAGACTAGTAGTCGTAGGAGGCTGTGTTTCATCATCATCATAAGTATCATTATCATATTCTATTTCTTCATCTAGTTCTTCATTAAAATTACCAAACCTCGTTTCTAAAGATTCATGATCTAATTGAGTATTACTATCAATATTAAAAGGAGTATCATCAACATGCGTAAAATCTTCCGTATTTATTCTTAAAATTGAGCCATTTGTCTAGTTTTAGATTTGAATTTAGAAGAACTATCGACTTTAGTTTTTCCGATTACTACATTAGCCAACCTACCAAAAAGTATTTTTTTACCTCTGCCAACATTTTTATCACCAGATTTCATATTAAAATATTAAAAGTAAGCAAACTAAATTAATACGAAAATTAAATGCAAAAAAATAAATAAGTAAAGAGATGAAAGTTGGAACGAATGTATTAAACGTCTGCGTAAAAACAGAAGTGTATAACCAAAAGCCAAAAATTGATAGATGAAACTTGAAGCTTGAAGATTGCTCCAAAATAATTCACCAAAACTTTCAAACTAATAAAATTAACAATTTAATAGAGAGTAGAAGACTTGAGAGTTGAGAGAGTAGATGAAGAAGAAGAAGACTTGTGTAGTAAATAATAAAGGAGTGGAGGATTTTTATAGTTAAAAATTAGGACTAAAATGTATTTTTAAAATTTTTAAGGTATTAAAAAAAGTTTGGGGGATAGGGGGGTGTTTTGGGTGAAATGGCCGTTGGGTGGGGCCCACTAGCCGTTGCCAATGGCTAGCCCAACGGTCATTTGACTTAAAAATAATTTGAAATTTTCAATTCTCACCGGATCGGATCGGACCGGTACCGGCACGAATCGGATGGGATGATCCGGTAGCCCCTACCCCTTCCGTCCCGTTACCCCACCTGTAGCCCCTACCCCCGGATGAAATTAGAGTCCACTGGATCGGTAACGAACCGGGACGGACCAAAATTGGTACCGGCACCTCCCAGTTCCGTTGCCAGCCTTAGCAAAATATAGATAGATGTATACATAAAAGAAAGAATAGCACCGATATTTTTTGTGATAAGGTTCAAGTTTTTGGTTTGCCGAGCAACCTTGATATCCTGCGCTTTCTCTTATAGCCGATTGCACGTGATTCATATTTTAGTCTTAGACGTTTTTTGCTGCTTTTTATCGTTTTTGAAAGCTTAAAAAACTGATCTCTTCTTTTCATGACAAATGTTTGATCTAAGGATGCGATACCGATAAAGTAATTGAAAATCCATAGGCATCTACTATATTCTTGTGTTCTCTTCTCATAAAGTTGTGTTCATAATGTCCTTGTGTTTGTGTATATCAGTATATTAATTTAGTATACGCGTTTTACTGTGATCAAAACGCGTAATTTATTTAATAAAAAACACTAAAATAAAATAGGTATTAGCTATGAACTTCATCACTTATAAATTACTCGTAGCTAAGATTTTTTTCCAACATCCAGAAAAAAATAAAAATTTAAACTTTACGAACCTTATGAATTCGAACACGTATTATATCCGTGATTTGATCAGAGGTCATTAACTTTAACTTGCAGGACATGTAAATTTAAAATAAAAAAAAATAACATTAATAGAAAAAGAGTAACAAAAAGATAAAATAAATCTAACAAATAAATAAATTTTAACCTCAACATTATATTCACGGTATAATCACATGGGTATAAAGCGACGGACTCCATATATATGTCCCTAAAGAAGCATTAGTAATATTTAACAGAACGAATGAGAACATTAAAAATTAATAAATATTATAAAATAATAAACTAAGAAGAAAGAAGAATAGAGTAGAGAGGGAGAGAAATTCTTATTTTTCTTGAGAGATCAATTACAATGAAGGAAAAGCCTTTATTTATAGGGAAAAACTAACTTGTTCTCAAAGTTAGGATTCCTATCTTTTCTCCAAAGAAATAAAGTAGACATTCACTATAATACAATAAATATATTTATATATTTTTTCCTTACTAAATATTCCTATTTAATAACTTTCCTACTTAGACTATTATTTATTTATTTTTCTTTTAAACCTAAGCCAATTTGACTTTTAAGTTACTAAATAAACTACGATAATTTAACTAAATAACCTACCACAATTTAAATGACAGTTAACCTCTTGTTCTTCTTTTTCCTTTTTTGTCGAGTGCAATTTTATTTTTATTAAAATTAATTAAATAATAATTTGAGAAAATAGTAAAAGACAATTTTATCTATTACAAAGTCTTTTAATAAATGGTAAAAAGTTTAAATCACAGTCCTTACACTTTTAATATAATATAGATGTATAAAATCATTTCCAATAAAAATGTGGAGAATTTTAACGCGACATGAATAGTTACAACTTTCGTATATGTATGCCATTTGGATTTATAGCGTGATACGAGTAATTACAACTAACATATTCTTTCATAGATATCTGGAAGAGACTGTTTTCATGGGGCAATTATTAGCTTCCAAGGGTCCTAACTTTTCGTACTATATGTCTGCTTAGGGGTATACAAAATCGAACTGTAAATCGAATCAAATCGCAAATTGAATCAAACCGCAAAAAAAATCGACTAATGATTTGATTTGACTTGGTTTGGTGTTGAAAAAAAAACTCGACTATAATTGGTTTGGTTTGATTTTAACTAAAAAAAGTCAAATTGAACCGAACCAACCCGATATTATATATATACTATTTTAAAAAATATTTTATACATAAAAATATTTATTGTGATGTAATTTAGAAATATTTCTTCAATTTTTCATAGTTTTTATCTGTCAATATGTTATTTCAAGTTTAAACTTGGAATTCTAAATGGTTTAATAAGTCTTTTTACAACCTATAGATAATAGTAACTCAAATAAAACTCAAATCAATACGAATGTTAACAAAAGATTATTCAATCCAACACTAGGAATGACAATCATGTTAGATATTTATTCTTTAATTTTACATAAATGCATAAATTAATTTATTTTTCTGTTTAATATTTAGTCATGTAGTTAATACTTATTAGACTTATTTTAGCATGACTCAATACTTTTAAATTATGATTATTTTTAGTATGACTTATTACTATGCAATATTTATTCCATGCGATTTCATTATTTTTTTGGTTGAATATTTTATTGTCATCACTCACTTCATAAATTTCGAATAAAATAAATATATTTTGTATTGTTTTTTTAAGAAATACCTTAGATACTTGTATTTTGCTTGGACTAAAGAAATATTTGAAGCACAAGTTAATTATATATTTGTATGAAGACTTTATCGGAAAAAACCCAAAAAAAACCCCGAAAAACCCAAAAAACCCGAGGTTGGAAAATCTGACTTTTATTGGTTTGGTTTGGTTTATAAATTTAAAAATCCGACACTAATAATTTGATTTGGTATTTAAAAAATCCGAATCAACCCAATCCATGTACACCCCTATGTCTGCCTATAGAGTACTTCTAATTGAGAGTATATTGTACATTTTTTTAAATTATTTTTCCTGCAAAATCTGCAACTGTATCATCAATTAGAGTCTGTCGCTCTTACATAATGTGCTTTTATCATATTTTTTTTCTTCTTCCTGTATAATATTGCTATTTGTTGTTTTAGATTTTCTGAGATCAAAGCCTAATTAAACAATAATATAAATCAAATAGTCTAAATAGAGCGGACTGACAATTGATCACGTCTTCTTCTGTTAGTGATTTAAAACTTATTCCATTTGCCTTTAATTTACACCTTATTTTGGAAATTTAAAAATACTCCACATGCAAATGAAGAGAAAAGAAAAATAATGGAAAGGGAGAATAATGCACAGGTAGTATAGAAATATGAAACAATCATTCTGAAATTGTCCAAGAGGAAATACTCAATCTAATAAGTATCGTGTGTTAGAATTGAAAGCTTCCATGATTCAAACAATATGCTGAAATTTTAAACATTTAGTACTCATCTTGAAATCAATATTTCATCATAAAACTTTTACTATTAACAAAATAACATCTGTTAGATGTGTTAAGTTTTAAATTACAATAAGCAATATAATGTTTCTTTTATCGCTCTTTTATTTCCAAAAAATTATCGTCTAATTATGAAAGGATCAAATCATGACAAATGACAAAACAAGGTACCCAACGTCAATAGGTAATGCATGCTCATTAAATTATTTTTCCTAATTAATTATTCAATTTTATTTTCACAGATGAAAAAATATTAGCCCTGCAAACTCAAAATTAGCCTGATGAAATTCTTTAAAAAGTGAAAAGTGTACGCTTAGAGAGAGTCGAGTCTTGAGGATTTCAGAAAAGAGCAAACAATAAAGAATTTTGGGGAATGCAATAGTATCACAGTCGATACTATTATTATTGAAGAATGTAGAGAAGCAAAAAATTAAATAAAGAGTAAATATTTTTTATCCACATTTTTATTTTTTAAGATCGCATAAAGCACAAACAAGTTGACTAATATAAATATAAAATATGAAAATAAAAAAAAAAAATGATCGAGTCTTGAAGTGTTCTATTTTTCAAAATATTCAATACGTAGTGCATTTACCTCCTCTCCTCAACTGATATAATTTATCTATCTCACGTGATAAATTTGGGAGTAGAGAAACTTGCTAACTCCCTAAGATCAAAGTATACTGTTTAGGACATGAATAAAATGTCAGTCAAAACTTTAAAAAAAATCTCATTTAAAAGAAAAAAATATTGTGACATGTTCTTCTTTTTCTTTTTTCTTTTTATTGGCATACAGAGAGAATAGAGAGCATGAGCGTTTGTTCTCTAAAAAAATCGAGAAGAATATAGAAAAAGTTTAAAAGGATTTGACTGTGATTGTCTTTACTTATATTTATCTCATGTATTAAAATTCATGTATTACTAATACTTAGAAGTGTGCAAAAATCGATTTAATCGATAAATCAAATTGATAAAAATGTTATTGGTTTATCGATATCGAGTTATTGGGTTAACGTTTTTTAAACGATTTTGTAAATTTTGTTATTGGGCTATCAGTTCGGTTTCGATTTTAAGGTTTTAGTAAATGGTTAGACCGATGACCCAATAAGATTATATTAAAATTATATGTTTATCTCCAATTGTATAATAGTGAGATTTTAATCATATACTCTCTTTTTTTTTAACATTTTATCATTGTTGTCTAGTGTTATTGTTTGCCTTCTAAAGTCGTTGGCTTGGTGGAGGTTTTACCCATCAGTGCAAGCTATTAACTGCCCTTGTTTTTCTTTTTGAGGGATTCCTACCGTTGCTATTGCATTCAAGTTTGTTACTTAACTAGAAAGAAAACAAGTTTGTTTTAGTAATAATGTATTTGAATTTGTTTATGCTTGTAATTTTGTGTAGACTTTTATGCATGGAGATAGTGTATACTCCCTTCGTTCACTTTTACTTGTCACTTTTTGACTTGACACACCTATTAAGAAAATAATTATTAACATAGCTATTTTACCATAGTAGCCCTATTAATTGATGGTTATTATTGTGTCTTGAAATTAGTTTGGAGAATAAACAATTAATGCTAAGGGTAAAACAGGAAAAAAAAGTTATCCTTCCTTGATATGTCAAAAATGACAAGTAAAAGTGAAAATCCAATTAGGAAATAAGTGACAAGTAAAAGTGAGCGGAGGAAGTATATGAACAAATGAAAATAAGAGAAAACAAAAAATAATAATTACAGGAGCATTTTCTTATAGGTTAAATCGAAAATCAAACCGTTAAGGACCAAAAGTTGTTTAACCGAAAATCGATAACGAATATCTTATTTGTTTGGTTATCGATTTTACATGTTTACAAATCGAAAATTGATATATCGAACCAGTAATACATAAAATCAAATCGAACAGATCGATGCACACCCTACTAATACCATGGATTGGAATGTATTAGCTATACATCCTATAATACCAAATAGGGTGCATAACTAATACTCCCTCTGTTTAAAAAAGAATGACCTATTTTGATTTAACACGAATTTTAAGAAAATAAAGAAGACTTTTGAATCTTGTTGTTTTAAATTAAAGTTATGTCAAATGTACCAAAATGCCCTTTAATCTTGTGGTTTTAAACATGTCATGTAGAAAGTTGAAATTAAAGGGTTGCCAAAAAAGGAAATGATCATTCTTTTTGAAACAGACTAAAAAGAAAAGTAGGTCATTCTTTTGAAACGGAGAGAGTACATGTATTAGTTATACATAGCCTCAAAATTCCTACCAAACAAAATACTAAATAATATCATACTTAATACATATATTATTTATCTTTAATACATTGTACCAAACACCCATGAATGTGAAATTGATGTGGTTCGCAAGTGGTCCAATTTTGATTTGTGGCCAGAAGGGAAGTGATATATCCAGTAATAATTGAATTGGTCATTTGGCTCTTATCCACAAGTCTTGGATGAGAATTTTGCAAAAAAAATAAATATAAATCGGGATCTTGATATGTACATGTGTTTGCGTGATTTTTTCGAATAAAGATAACTTACAAAATAACAACAATAGCAACATATCCGGTGTAGTTTCACATGGACTCAAATTCATGTTTCAAAACAGTATCCAAAGGACCTTCAAGCTAGTTTAGGGTGAACTCTTGGTAATCTCCCTCTTAAAGATTCAACTAGTTTAGGTGCTTATCTTTAATTGATTTCTTAATTTTATTATCAGTTTTGTTTCTTTATTAATTCAAATGGCACCATTATGTTCTTGAGCCAACCCATTAATGCAAATGGTACCATTATAATTTGAATCAGTCAAAGTTTGTGTCGTAGAGACGACTCAGAACATTGTGATTGTGAACCTAAAGTTTGATTGAAGAGAAATTAATGCATTGTCTGTCATTTGTCAACAAACCAATTGGCACTTGTCAATCCATCAACTTTATTACAGAAAGCAACATTACACTAGGGGTGTGTTTGGTACCGAGTGAAAATATTTTCTAAATATTTTTCAAATTTTTTTATATTTAGTTTCTCTATAAAAATAAGTTTCTTAAAAATGAAAAAAATAATTTTTCTAATAAAAGAAGTAAAAACAAGTTTCATAAGTGATGTTAATAAAGTTCATTGTCTCTTCCTCATCACCCAATGCCCCCTCCCCCCACCACCACACACCTCGAACCTCACTCCCCACCTCATTCAACCCCTATAATATTTTATTAGATTACATATAAATATTCTAGAGATAGTAATATTTTCTTGCTCACTTAACGAAACTAGAAAATACTTAAGAAACTCACTTATTTTCCAATAAAATTTTTCTAAAAAACATTTTCCTTCGGACTGCAAACAGTACCCTAGATGAGTTTTATTTTGTTTGGTTATGAAAAAACTGATTTTATAAGAAAAGTAATTGTGTTCTAATTGATCAAAATAGTCATGTTCTTCACTTCACTATTCATGCTTTCATATACTTTGACAAATAAAGCCAAGTGGTTACAGAAGAAAAAAAAAAAGCAAAGAAACACAAAACTCAGAGAAAAGAAATGGCTTATGCTGCTCTTTCTTCACTTATGCATACACTGCAGAAACTCCTACAGTCTAAATCACCTTTGATTTGTGGAAGCTCTATACAACAACAACATGTTGAATCTTCTTATCAAAGTCTATGTGCTCTTCAAGTTTTTCTTGAGGATACTACAAAGGAAGTCAATGATATTGAAAATCTCAAGGTTTTAGAAAAGAAGATCAGAGATGTAGTCTACAAAGCAGAAGATAGAGTTGATTCAAGCTTAAGAAACATGATTTTAGCAGAAAATGGAGATGACCGAGAAAGAGCTTGTAGATTCTTCAATGAAGAATTGCAAGAAGTGGAAAAAGAAGTTTATCTTCTCAAGAAAGAGATGATGGTAGTCGAGTTCAACAAGCATGGCAGCAAATCAACAGAATTAACGACAACTTCCTCCTCATCAGGAAAAAGTACAACTGAGGAAACGACTTTTGTTGGGATGAAAGATGACTTCAACACCATACTAAATTGCCTCAATGCCCAAACAAAAGAGCTAATAGTCATATCACTTGTTGGTATGGGCGGTATTGGTAAGACAACTCTTGCCAAAAAAGTTTTTGATGACTCAACCATTCGTGATCGATTTGATAAACATGCATGGGTCACCATCTCTGAACAATATAATAAGAGAAAAATGCTTCTTGAAGTTGCCTCTTCGATTACTGGCATCAATCAAGAAATAAGCAATGATCAACTAATGGAGGTTGTGTACAGAGGTCTGAAGGGTAGAAGATTTCTAATTGTCATAGATGATCTTTGGAGTACTGAGGCTTGGGACCAAATGCGAAGAATATTTCCAAATGATTACAATAAAAGTCGAATTATATTAACCACTCGTCTCAAAAATGTTGGTGATTATGCTAGCTCCCCTGATTTTCCTCCTCATGATGTGTCTTTTCTAAGCTTAGATGATAGTTGGAAACTATTCTCCGAAAGACTATTCAGAGAAGATCCTTGTCCTCCACAACTACTAAAAATAGGGAAGCATATCATACAACAATGTCAAGGATTACCTCTCTCGATTGTTGTCATTGCTGGACTTCTTGGCAAGATAGGCCTGACACGTGATAATTGGAAGAAAATTGAGGAAAATTTGAGCTCATTCTTTGGTACGGTTTCAGAGCAATGTCAAGCAATTCTTTCTTTGAGCTACTATTGTTTGCCCTCATACTTGAAGGCGTGCTTTCTCTATATAGGAGGTTTTCCTGAAGATATGGAGATTCGTGTTTCGAAGTTGATTAGCTCATGGATTGCTGAGCAATTCATAAAGGCGAGAAGCAATAAAAGGTTACAAGTGGTGGCAGAGGAGTATGTACAAGAGTTAATGGATAGGAGTCTAATTTTGGTTGGTAAGCCTAATGGAAGGATGAAAACTTGCAAAATTCACGATCTTCTACGGCAGCTGTGCATAAGAGAAGCTCAAATTGAAAATGTTGTGCATTTCCCGTACAGTGATGTCCCCACTTACTCAGATGATATAAATGGTCGTCGGCGAGTGATCATCCCGTGTTTGATTGAGGATTATTTTTGCGATCATCCAGGTCACAGGAGTGGTAAGATTACAACCCGCAGCTTGATCTTTATGGGATCTGGTAGATCTTATATAGTTACTGAAATAAATCACTGGCCCGATAGTATTTCAGATTTCAAGCTGCTTAAGGTGTTGGATGCACGTGAAATTGGCTACGATTTCTCTCGTATAATATCTCAGCTTGTACATTTGAGGTATGTTAATGCAAGAATTGACGATCCTTGTTCACTAGCCAAATTATGCAATCTACATACCATAATTATTTATTCAACAAGGAAAAATGTGCAGCTCCCAGCGGAGATCTGGAGAATGTCAGAGATAAAACATGTGGAAATTCAAGATGTGGATATGCCTAATCCTGTTGAGGCAGAAAGCTATCTTAGTATTGGAGAGCAACAACCTTTGTTTCTCAATAACTTGCAAACACTTGTTCTCGATCCCTCTCATTTTATTGCAGAAATCCTAAAGAGAACACCCAATCTAGATAAGCTAAAGATTAGAGCTGCTAATCTACATAATGAGTGGTCTGCTTTCCTTGATTGTCTCATTCTTCTACGGAGGCTTGAAACATTACATATAAGAGCAATAGAATTAGACAATGGTCCGCTCATTCTCTCTAGATATCATATTTTCCTACCTAATCTGAAGCAATTGAAATTAGCTTGTACCCATTTGGCATGGGAAGATATGGTTGTGCTGGCTAGTTTACCCAATCTTGAGGTTCTCAATACAGAACGTGCGTTCAATGGAACAAAATGGATACTAAATGAAGATGTTGTGTTTCAAAAATTGAAATGTCTACGATTTCTGTTGGAAGATCTGAAAAGTTGGGAAGCATCTAGTGATAATTTTCCGATGCTTGAGCAACTAGTCCTTCGGAGCCTCAAAAAATTGAAGGAGATTCCACAAAGTATTGGAGAAATAATGACACTAAAATTTGTATTTATACAACATTGCAGCTCTGCAGTCGAGACTAGTGCAAAGAAAATTAAAGAAGAGCAAGAAAGCTGGGGAAATTATGAGCTTCAAATTCAAATTACAGGTTCGTTAACATTCGATCTTTGATTATCATCCAACTAGTTAATTAACCCGCGCTTTCACACGGTCTACTACTTTTTTTTTTATTTATAAATATAGTTGATATAAATGACAGAGAATTTGTTATAACAAGAAAACAATCAAAGCGAATATGTGAGCGTTTGTCCACAAAAATAATAAAAAAATTACTTTATTTGAAGTTTTCAAAGGAAGTTGGAGTTGTGTTTGACCATATTTTTTGTAATAATTATTTAAAGGCTTAAAAGTGTATGATGAGGAGGAGGTGGATGATGATGGGGATGAAGATGAAGATGGTGATGATGATGATGATGATGATGGGGATGAAGATGTTGTTGGTGATGATGATGAGGTGGATGATGATGGGGATGAAGATGAAGATGAGGATCATGTGGCGAATATGTCATTATTGCATGTATTTGAGACTTATGATATTGTACTATGACTTGTTTTTGTATATATTTTGAGATTATGTTTTGTATGAAATGCTTAAGTTTATTAAGACCTTTGGAGTTGCTTTGTATATAGTTAAATTGTTTAGACTTTAAATTGAAGTATTTTATGACGTTTGGATGTCAGAATGAATTTAGTGTAGTTTGATGGTTTACTAGCGTAGATGAATTGTATTGAATTTGACAGGTGGGAAGCGAAAAATGTAGCATTGTGCTGACAGTTTTTATGCAGAAAATCGACTTTCAGCGGTCGATTTTTTGCAAAAAGAAATCCAATATTTTGTTAAAACCAGCCTCCGAAGATTGGAATTACATTAACTTTTTCAAAAAACTATTTTTTGGACCTCAAAAGGTCATTATCTAGACAATTAAATTTTAAAAAAATTGAGAAGCGACTCCTAAAATTTGGTTCTTCGTAAAATTAATAAAAAATAAATATTAACAAAACTATGGAGGTCGGTAATAAGCCAAGAAATCTGGCTTAAATTTAGGATCGACTTCCTGGGAGTCGATAAAATCAACTTCCTGAGGTCGATTTTTTATTCCGACAAAGCTTTTTTCGATCTATGATTGGAGGTTGGTTTTGACATTCTTTTAGTAGTGTATGATATGATTACCATCTAAATAGGTGTTTGATCATGCAATTTGAAGCTCAACTTTGAAGTTTTATTTGAAATCAAGTTTGTTTATGGCATTTTTAAAATCTTTTAACTTCAATTTCAAAATCTCAACAAAATGAGTTTAGGTTTACTTTTTTCCCATGGGAAGATGTGGTTGTGTTGGCTAATTTACCCAATCTTGAGGTGCTCAAAGCATGTAATAATGCATTCTGGAGAAGAGATCGGAAACTAAATGAAGATGTGTTTTCTAAATTACAATATCTAGGAGTTCAACAGGGAAATCCAAAAGGTATTGGAGAAATCATGACTCCAAAATTAATCAAAATAAACAGGTCGCAACTCTGCCGTCATCACTAGTGCAAAAGCAAATTCGACAAGATAAAAAAAAAGCTGGGGTAATTATGGGTTTCAGGTTCGAATTTTCAGTTATTGAAATCCTCTCTTTGATTACTTAGCCAATTCTTAATATGGTCATGTGATTTTCCTGCTTATATGTTATTAAAAGGCTTGTAAAGTTTGAGATTTGTTACAATTAGAACCTATGTTCCGCTCTACTTCATATAAAGACGTTAATGTGACACCTTTTTTTTAATCAGAAAGGTCATTTATTTTCTTTGTTTTTTTCAATCTATGTTCTGCTCTACTTCATATAAAGATGGTAATGAGGCACCTCTCTTTGATCAGAAAGGACATTTATCTTTTTTTCTCCTTTTTTTTGGACTTTTCCTTTCATTAATAATTAACTAGTGACAAAAAGCCGGTGTTGTGCACCGGCCCAATATTTATTCACAAAATAATTTTTTTAGAAAAATTTCTTTTAAATTTATATATGTTGACAATATAATTTTTCTTATAGTATCTCTTATAATGCTACAACACTAATAAGAAAATTATTTAATAAAATTAATTATTAAATCTATTTGACTAAGATATTCTTTTTATATTTTTCGTCAATTAAATTTTATTACTTACTAATAAGAGTGAATAGTTTATGGAAAAATTATGCAAAATGGCCACTCGGGCAACTTATTTACAAAAAAAATAGCCAATTTTTACTTTACACCATAAATGACCATTAGCCCTTATTTTCTTCTTCTTCTTCCTCGCTTCTTCTTCCTTGGTAAAATCTAGGGTATTCGGCAGAAACGATCTTGGTAAGAACTTCCAATTATCAACGTCTATGTAAGTGTCATCTTGAATAGTGATTCGCATCGTTCGATCCTGTGACCATGGATCTATCACAATAAAACACAACATAAGCTTACATCAAAATAAATGATTCAAGAAAATTATGATATGTTAACAACATTAATTCACTAGCAACTTTCAAATTAAAAATTAAGCAAAGAACATGATGAAAACTAATCTGCAAGGACGTTCATCTAAAAATAGAAAACTACATAGAAATTTGAGTAGAAAACAGAGATTTAAATCTGTTAGTAATATGCAAAGTAAAGTATAGAAGAGAATACTCTGTTCAGCCTCTATTTCTATTGAGGTCTGTTCACTTGACCTGCCTCTCTTAAAGTTTTTGTCTTTGGGCCAATTTAAAGGAACCAGCACTTGGACGAACTCCTACTTTTAAATATAAACTCAAGGCTACTTTCTTGTTTGAAAGTTACCTCTTGTAATAAAAAATCAACCACTGTCACTGCCTTTCTTGATCATATTGGGAGCTTTCATCACTATGGAGGTTAATTGTGTTAATTCACCTAAGAATTAATGGTGAATTATTCATGAAAAAATGGGTTTCTGATGGAATGGCATAACCAAGTTTCTGTATTACTGAAGCTTTTGAATTATTGAAGAAGAGGAAGAAAAAGGAGAATGTATATACATATTAATACACTATTTATACAATATCGATACATATTTATACACCATTTATACAATATCGATATACGTTTATACACCATTTATATAATATCAATACACGTTTATACACCATTTATATAATATCAATACACGTTTATACACCATTTATATAATATTGATACATTACATAACTTTTATACATTATCGATACATTACATATACATGCGGCTATTTTTTTTGTGGCTAGTTCATTTTTGAGTTATTTTTTTTGTAAAGAAAACTTGGCTATATTTATTGTAAACTAATTACTTTATTGTACATATTTAAAATTATCCCGTAGTTTATTAGGAGTTTATTTTATTAAATAAACTTTATTAACATGTTCTCAAAATTTAAGTTTGACTATTACTATTTTATATAATTATTTAATGATAAAAAAATAGTATTAAATGAAAATAATAAACTTGTCATTTATAATACTTTTTACGTAATTTTCAAATAATATATGTTACTCTCTCTGTCTTAATTTATGTGACATTGATATAATTTCGAGAATCAACTAAATTTTCTATGTATATTTTAAATATTTCAATTTGTTAATTATTGTGATTTATAGTACTTTTTCTTATGTCCCAATTTATATGGCACTGATAAAATTTCGAGAGTCAACCAATTTTTTAGAGAGATATAGAAACTTTACAAAGCTAATCACAGCCTATCTCAGCTTGCTGTGAAGATATACTCAGTTACCTATCTAACTAGTTCTATATAAGCTAAGAATAAATCTTAAAACAAAAAGCTATGAACTAGCTGCTTAATTCCTCCAGTGGCTCTCATGTTGCAGGCGAAGGCAACTTCTGTAGCTATTCTTTCCCATCCAGTGGCTTGTTTCTCAAAGACTCTTTTGTTCCTTTCCATCCAGATTGCATTCACACATTTTGCATAGATGAGTTTGAACAATTTAGCTGTTAGTGTCTTTCCTCTAGCATTTGCAATGGCCCACTGTATATGATCATCCCAATTTCCAGCTTGATGGTTACTTCTTTGTGCCCATCTGAGAACTCTTGCCCATAGCTTTTGTGCTTCCTGGCATTCCACAAAGAGGTGATCTCTTGTTTCATGGTGACTTTGGCATAAAGTGCACACATAATCCATAGTCATTTCCCATTTGATCAACCTGTCAGTAGTGAGAAATTTCCCTTGTAACATCAGCCACATAGTAAATTTGGATTTTGGCCTGGCATCATTCTTGAAGACCATACACTTCCAACTCACTCTAGGATAGTCACCCAAGAGTTGAAGATATATTTGTCTAGTTGAGCTTTTCTTGTCATTGAAGTTGCATTGTATTTGATTCAGTGTTTCTCTGGCAGTGTTGACTTGTGAAATCATCCAAGAGGCTTGTTGTGGCACTGGCACCTAAGTGATAGGCCTATCTTTTATGTAGTATAGATGCACTCATTTGATCCAAAGACTATCCTTCTTGTTGCTAAATCCCAGAATTTTTTTGCCAAGGCATATCACTTGTTCCACCATTTCAAGTTGATCAAATTCAGGCCCCCACCAACTTTAGGAGTACAAACCTTGTCCCATGCAACAAGGGCTTTCTTAGTAATCACATTGGTTCCAGACCACAAATAACTCCTGCAGTGACCTTCAATAACTTTGAGAACCCTTCCAGGCAAGGCAAACATTTGTGACCAGTAAGCTTGCATACCAAAGAGGATAGTTTGGACTAGTTGGGGTCTCCCAGCGTAGAATAGCTTTTTTGCAGTCCGGGAGGCAACTCTAGCTACAATCTTGTCTATTAGTTGTTGCCATTGGATCAAACTCATCTTTTTTGTTGATAAAGGAATGCCTCGGTACTTAAAGGGGAGTTTTCCATACACAATTCCCAGGTTAGTGACAATCATGTCTCTTAGTGGTTGTGGAACACCTCCAAAATAGATTGAGCTTTTGCTCAGATTAGCTTGCAGACCTGAGGCTCTAGAGAATTGGTTAAAACAGTGTTGTATAGTAGTCACAGAACTCTCATCCCCTTTGGCAAAGAGCAATAAGTCATCAACAAAGCTTAACTGTGTGATTCCAAGTTTAGCACATCTTGGATGATACTAAAAACTTTTGTTATGTTGGAGCTCAGCTAGCTTCCTGCCAAGGTACTCCATTGAGATGGCAAAAAGGAAAGGTAAGATGGGATCATCTTGCCTTAATCCTTTGGCAGCAGGGAAAGGCTTGGTTGTTTCCCCATTTACCATAATGGTATAACTACTGTCTAAATACACTGCGGTATCCAAGAAATAAACTTGGTAGGGAATCCTATCTCCTCCATAACTTGTTGCAAGTAAGGCCACTCTACAGAAACATATGCTCTTTGCAAGTCAATTTTGATAATGACTATGTCTGAGATGTGCTTTCTTGTATAAGCTTTGACTAATTCATGAGCTAATAAATGTTGTCTGCTATCGTCCTTCCTGGAATAAATCCTACTTGGGATTCACAGATGATATGATGCATGACTTTCTGAAGCTTAGTAGCCAATATCTTAGAGATGAGCTTATAAAACACAGTACAAAATGCTATGGGTCTATATTCTTTCATAGTGTTGGAGTTAGCAGTTTTAGGAACTAAAATAATCACAATACAGTTGATAGGATAGTATATTTTTCCACAACTGAAAAGTTCCTTGACTGCTTCAATGAGTTCACTCTTTATTATAGGCCACACTGCCAGGTGACTTGTCTTCTCCTATTGAGGCTAAAGCCTCCCACACTTCATCACCTACAGGTGTACATAACTCTTGCATTTGTGGTTGGGATAGTTTAGGACCATATCTCATCGTCATTTTATTCACAAATTTCTCCACCTATTCCTTCTAGGCGAGCCTCTCGGTATGTCATTATGCTACAGTAAGAAAAAAAGTAGGTTGAGGTTACAGCATCTAGAGAATGAGCAGCAGTGCCCATTAGTCCTTTGTAGAACTCCACAATCTCTGTTTTGATAGCCTCTGGATTTGTCAGTACTAGCCCAGTCAAAGATGTAACTTGTAAGTTCATGAATTTGTTTCCTGCTGTGTCTCTCTTTAACCACTGCTGAGAGATATTTGGTATTAGAATCTCCAACATGTATCCAAGCTCTAGATTTTTGTTTTATCACACTCTCCTCAATGGGAGACCACTTCTCCAGTTTCAATAGGATATCTTTCCTCTATTTTCAGCAAATCATCATCACACTGCCCAGTAAGCTGTTGCTGCACACACTGAAGATCAACTCTTGCCCTATCAATGTGCTGAGAGACACCTTTCAGTTTCTGACTATTGAGCTGTTTCATAGGAGTCTTGAGGTTCTTTAATTTCAGCCATATGTTCTTCATCATGGCTCCAGTGATAGGCTGTGCCCATCTCTCATTTACAATGTCATTAAACGATGCAGGTGAGGTCCATACATTAAAGAATTTGAAAGGGGCTTTGGCACTCCTCTGATTATTGTGCAAAGACAATAACATTGGTGAATGGTCAGATATACTAGGCAAGTTATATTTAGTGATAATACCACCCCATTGCATCATCCATTTAAAGTTTTCCAAGCTTCTATTAGCCTACGATAAATTCTGTCGGATCCACTTTGCTTATTGGACCATGTATAAAAAGCTCCTTTCCAAGGCAGTTCATCAAGCATCAGATTATGAATACAGTCAACAAAATCCTGTACTTCTGCATAAGTGACTGGGCTCCCCATCAGCCTATCATTGGCTGTCAAGACAACATTAAAATCACCACTAATTAGCGAAGGTTTAAAAATACCTTGTGCAAGGTCCCGTAAGCCATCCCAGAGAGGTTTCCTTAATTTGCTCAACAATGTTGAACCCATATACTACTGTTAATAAGCAGTCCAAACCATTGGTTCTGCTTATAACTTGGCAGTGGATAAATTGGCTTTCAACTTTAACTAGTTTTATAGTGAACCAGTTTGGATCCCACAGAATCCAAATCCTACCATTAGCTGCATGTTGGTAATTATTCAAAGTTTCCCAACCAGGGGAAATATTATTAGTAATCCCTTTAAATTTATACTCTGACCCTTGTTTCAACAATTCCACCCAGTTTAACCTTCTTGGCTTTTAGGTAGTTCTTTAACTCCTTATGTTTGTACCTCTTATTCACACCCCAGATGTTCCAAATTAGCAAAGACATTATAGATTTTTAATAGTGCCTCCTCTGTCAAGAGAATCAACTATTTCTTCACTGGCCCCAAATCTGAGAATCTCAAATGCATTCTTCACTGGAATTGCTCCCAATCTAGGAATATTAACAAGGTTCAGCTCAGGACTCATCATACTTTTTTCCTTTGATAGGGATGTAGATTTTGAATTGTTAGTACTTACTAGTGCATCTTGCCTCTGAAAATTTCTTTTATATACACAAGAGAGAACAAAATTTCTACACGCACTGAAAAGCCACAAAAGAGAAGAGAGAGACCCCGAAACTTTTTGAGGTTAAAGCTGAATTGGAAGGCGCTACGTGTTTGTTCAAAGGCAGCATGTAGGACGCGTATATATCATTACAGAATTGAAGCAAGACACATCAGTTTGATGAGCAAAATGACCAAAATACCCTTATTTTTCAATTTAATTACAAAGAGCACACATGTTGAAACCACTCTTCCTACAATATTAGAAACTAGTAAAGAATTGTCCCTGCTCACTACACCAAGAGAGGCTTTTAGCAGCAAAAAATTTACCTTTTAGAGGTAAGTTTTATTGTTTCAAAAATATTTAGCGGCAATTGATTAAAAATATAACGCATGTCCTCTCTCCTTGTTTTTGTACCACGATTCATAAATCACACCTGTTTCTTGTAAAGGCAGTCATTGATAGCAATACTATCAAAAGCATCTATTCTCTTACAACCCTGAATAATATGGGCTTTCAAGTATCTCTAAATGAAGTTTATATCCATTATTTCACAAAATGAAAAAGGAAAAGTTATCAATTCTTTCTTAACATGGCAACTTCAAGTAAATATGGTTCTTTTGAGGACGTTAAATTATGTTTTTTTAAATGACATGTTCTAAGGACGTCGAATTATGTTATTAAAACCATCCACCAAAATGATTTGATATTTTTAACTGCTTCTGAGTACATTACAATCAATGGTTATTAGAAAGGAGGACAACTTTACAGGCACGAGGCAACCAATTCAGCTGTAGTTGCCCAAATACTTTATAAACAATTGGCATAGTGGCATCAAAAACTGAACCATTGACTATTTTCATACTCTTATACAAAGTATAATTTGCAATCTAATAAACCATAAGTAATCTCTTCCAACCAAAATATATAAATCATCTTCAAGCATGTTACCAAAAATAAATGAATAAAAAAAGCTGTTTCAACACACACGTATAAATCACATTTGTTGAGCAACAATCGTACATAACACAGCAGGTACAATTTCGTACATACCCATAGCGAAGATCCAGTTTACGTAAAATTTTAGGCTGTTCATTTTCATGTGGTGCAGGAGTTGTGTATAAATTATGTCATGTGGAGAAACTTCGACTTTAGCATCAGCGCCATCTTGTGTCTCAACCCTGAAACAGTTTCAGGAGAAAAGCATCCAATTGGTGACAACAGTGACAATAAGGCATCAAATAAGTGACGATACTGACAATTCAATGTGCAACTATCATAAATTGTCCTTGCGAAGGGGTAATGAGTACTATATTAGTATTGGCATCCAGATATAAGTAGATAACCAGAAACAAGTCATCCACATGAGAGAAACATACAAAAGACAACTGCTACCTTTCTTCTCCCTTCTTTATAGATCTATAATCATTCAATATTTCTTTTATGCCTTTTTTCATCAAAATAGATATTTCCTATGTTTTCCTGATCTGATGAATCATAAACCCATAATATGAACTCAAAAATTAGTTACAAGGATCTGGATAAGTCATAAGATTATTATTCAACCGCGCTCCACCCCATACCACCCAAAACCGGGGAAACGAGGCGGGGTATGTTAACCAGGGCCCTCAGGGGTTATCTCAATTGATAAAGGTTGAGGGACTTGTGTCTTAAATCACAAGTTCAAGCCCCGGGCCAAGTACTTAAATAGAGAAGGATAGATGAGCGGGTCCAAAATCCTCGAGTTTCAAAGGTTGTGGTTGGTCCAAATGGATTTCTCGGTCATAAAAGAAATTACTATAATAGGTTTTTCTATGCATACCAAAAGAGAGACGACGGTTTATCTGCTCTCCAATTGATTGATAGCATCCCTTTCCTCACACTATTGAATGCAATGGGAATATCTTCGGCAAGGGGCAAATCACAAAGTTCTCTCACTAATTCTCCATTGGCTTTCCACACTTCAACCTTTTTGGGAAACCTTCCACATGGTACAACAAATGAAAACGGCTTGTGAGTTGAGGTGATCAAAATGTATGTTTGGTCCGGGGAGGGGCCCATTGAAGCTAAGTTGCTCGGACTCGGGTGTCCAACATGGGTGCGGATCCTTCATGATCTAATTTTTAAGATTCAGACATGGATCTAGATACGGAAACGGGGTCTCGGCAAAAAATAAAAATATGCATAATTATGAGACATTGTGGAAAACTTACATGTAACTTGTGCCTTGTAGAGTTCAGTAACTAGAAACTGAATTTTATTCTCAATATATAGGCAGGCCACAAGCATGTAGACGCTCTCCAAAAGGGCATGATTCATCCATTTTCCTACAACTCACACAACAAAGTATTAAAATAAGATAAAACAAAAAAAAGAGTTAAACAAATGAGACGTAACTTTACTGGATGTTACCCAAATTAGAGCCAAATACACTAACAAAAAGTCAAGAGAATCACTAATTTTAATTTCATAGACCAAAACTGAGTACACAACAGACACATTTAAACTAAGTTATACTTGAGGCATTCTACCTGAGTACATTCAATTCAAAGGTCATCTTCCAAATCTTCAAAGAGGACTTCTTCTAGTTGAGGTTCGTCTAACAATTCAACTAAATCATTGATACTTTCATCAATATTAAAATGATCTCCACCTACAACAATGTCAAATGAATTTAGAAGACTGTGAAAGAAACTTATCATATTAAAAAGATTACTCAAGAAATATAAAAAAACTTACCTAAATCCCTATATTTACTTGGACCACTTGTGTATTTTTTTTCTTCGAAAGAGCAAGCGAAGATTGTAATGCACAAAGACTAGATCTTCGGCTCTTGAAGTGGCCAACTTGTTTCTCTTGATGCTATGAATTAATGAAAAAGTGCTCCAATTCCTTTCGCAACAAGATGAAGAAGCCGATTGGGAAAACACTTTGTAAAAGTGGAACATTTACACCATGGTTAGCCCACCAAAATAAAGGCTCCTCATACATACCCCATAGCATCAATCACACGAGGCTCACTAAAGTGACCATTCCCACTACAAAATGCTCCGTACTCCAAAGAAGCTTGCTTTAAATCATTTGATTCTATGTAAAGAAATCTCTCTACCTTCACTAGGAGCAAGTCTTCTTAACCCATTGCTGCTTTCACCTCTAAGCCACGATTCATGGTAGTATTTAGGAACCAATGAATGTGCCATACAATGCAACGGACTATTACTCTTATTCCACCTAGCCACAAGAATTTCTTGAATTTTATCAAAAGAATTCGATTGGCCGGTAATAAGATCTTTCCCCTCATGCTCAAATACAATCACATTTTCAATCATTGTATCCCACATGTCATAAATAAGGTGCAATCGTGGACAATCAAGGTCGGCTTTACTGAGCATGGATACGATTGGTTTCGTACACTATAAAGTAATTGAAGCTACGGTGCGTGAAACGAAATCTCTTGTGATTCGTTTCACGCACCGTAGCTTCAATTACTT
This sequence comes from Jaltomata sinuosa, assembly GCA_003996215.1. Classification (NCBI taxonomy): domain Eukaryota; kingdom Viridiplantae; phylum Streptophyta; class Magnoliopsida; order Solanales; family Solanaceae; genus Jaltomata; species Jaltomata sinuosa. Next base: position 184,514 of record QJPP01000123.1, on the reverse strand, counting down.
TATAGTGTACGGAACCAATCATATCCATGCTCAGAAAAGCCGATCATGATTGTCCACAATTGCACCTTATTTATGACATGTGGGATACAATAATTGAAAAGGTGAAGGTGATTGTATTTGAGCATGAGGGGAAAGATCTTATTACCGGCCAATCGGATTCTATTGATAAAATTCAAGAAATTCTTGTGGCTAGGTGGAATAAGAGTAATAGTCCGTTGCATTGTATGGCACATTCATTGGTTCCTAAATACTACCATGAATCGTGGCTTAGAGGTGAAAGCAGCAATGGGTTAAGAAGACTTGCTCCTAATGAAGGTAGAGAGATTTCTTTACATAGAATCAAATGATTTAAAGCAAGCTTCTTTGGAGTACGGAGCATTTTGTAGTGGGAATGGTCACTTTAGTGAGCCTCGTGTGATTGATGCTATGGGGTATGTATGAGGAGCCTTTATCTTGGTGGGCTAACCATGGTGTAAATGTTCCACTTTTACAAAGCTTGGCTTACAAAGTGCTTTCCTAATCGGTTTCTTCATCTTGTTGCGAAAGGAATTGGAGCACTTTTTCATTAATTCATAGCATCAAGAGAAACAAGTTGGCTACTTCAAGAGCCGAAGATCTAGTCTTTGCGCATTACAATCTTCGCTTGCTCTTTCGAAGAAAAAAAATAAACAAGTGGTCGAAGTAAATATAGAGATTTCGGTAAGGTTTTTTTATATTTCTTGAGTAATCTTTTTAATATGATAAGTTTCTTTCATAGTCTTCTAAATTCATTTGATATTGTTGTAGGTGGAGATCATTTTAATATTGATGAAAGTATCAATGATTCAGTTGAAGAGAAAAGACATCAAATGCACCCTGAACTTGTCCCAAAAAGTCTATTTCACACTCAAACTAATTTGGTGACCTATTACACCCCTATACTGATTAAAAGTGAATTTATTTCCACCCTAACGCACATACAACCAGTCACATGATGGGAAGTGTATTACACTTGTGCCACATCACTGCCACGTCCTTGCCACATCAAATGCTACGTTAGATTTTGAAATTCTTTTTTCATGTCACCCAATTGTTTCTTCTTCACTATACATCCCCAAAGCCACCCTAAAACCACCACCATTGCCGCCACAACATCACCAAATTCATATATTTCACCATCAAAAATCAAAACAACTACCACAAATTTCACTTTATTTCTTTACATTTCCATTCTTATGCATGACCCTTTAAAATTGTGATCCTAGTATACCTTCACATCTTGAAAATACTTTTTCGCTTTGATTATTTTATATCTAATTTGATGCCCTATTGAGTTCTAGGATGAGTCTAAATTTATTCACCACTGCTTTCATGAATTTTAACTATAATTAGAACTTTTTTTATTATCAGATGCTAAAACTAATCCAATAATACTTCCTTCAACCAGAAGAAAAATGCATACTCATTTAATGCTCCTATAAGGTGGTGATTATGTTCTGGAAAACCTATGTAACTAGGCAAACATAAGCACTAGAATTACTCCTTCCAGCTATACTTTAAAATAATTACAGAACAAAGAGCTAGTTTTAATTATATCGCAAAATCCTACCGTTATAGTCACTCCCTATTTTACGCCTAAAATCAAAACTGTATCTAACAGTTCTCTCACTCACCTCCACTTTCCTTAATTCTTTCCCATTATACCAAAGTCTCACGATTTTCTTCCAACTTCTACAATTTCAAAGTTATATTGAGATCTTCCTCAAATCTTAGGTTTGTGATTATCCATATCAGGTAAAGATTTCGATTTACCACATTACGGTTAAGTGTATCAATAATTTTCTTACCTCGATTCTTATTTTCCTAAGCACAATTTTTGTGTTTTTTGTCAAGCTTTACCTGATTCTCCTTCAATGGCGAAATCTAGTACCCCTAAAAGATTACTTGTGATATACCTACTAATCCAGACTCTAATGACGATTATCTATCCTTTGATTAGTGCATTTTCACATAAGATGTTGACAATGAAGGGGCGGCTGCTTCAGAGAACAAAGTTCAGCCATGACCCCATTAAAATGGCTTCAATGGATGAACAACAAGCTTCAAACCCCGAGAAGACGAAAGGGGTTTCCATTGATGCACGTATCAGAAAAAACAAAAGTAAAGAAATTGGGGAAGATACATGTATCGGAAAGGGGAAAAACCAATGTCTAACACTAATTTCAAAGGCAAGAGCGTTGTTGAAGGGAACTAACCCAAACCTAAAGCGTCAAAATAGGTATCTGATTCCTTTATTTGTATCATGTATTTACATTGTCTTTGGAACAATGTATGTAACAAGGAGAGCCAGGATCATTTGAGCGAGGTATTTATTTGATGGCAAAAGCATTCACACAAGAAGTGTTTGATAATCTAATGGCAAAAGTAGAGATGGTGGATGTTAGAGTGAAAGACTCTTTGGAAGTCGTTGGAGTTGGAGAATGGGCTAGAGTGTATGCTCCGATTAACAGAGGTTGGATGATGACATCCAACATTGCTGAGTCCACTAACTCATGTTTAAGAGAGGCACAAGAAATGCCATTAATGATTTTCTTGAAAAGGTTAGAGTGATGTTTGGGCAATGGAATTGCAACAACCGGAAAAAGCTACATATACTTTCACTACTCTAGGAGATAAATTTCAGGAAATGCTTGAACGCAACGAGTTGAAAAGTTCTCGTATCATGGTCTCTAAAATCCCTTGCATCAATTTAGCATAATTAATCTGATCAGATTTGACTTTACAATTCAAAATTCTGGATTTTCTACGACCAACACGAACAACAATCGAATGGTGTACGTCAGAACAACACTTGTAGAGCCACACTGGCATGGCAAGTGGCATGCCATTTATGCGATAAAAGTGTTGCTCAAAAGTCATCTTATGTCTAATGGATGAGATTAGTTGGGTAAAACCATCCTTACCCCATGGATAATCAGTGTAGTTGCTCGTCTCGACCATGTGAAATGCTTGTGGTTGGAGAACTAGAGATATCACTTTGCCTTTCGATTGTGGTTTGTGGAGGAATGATTATGTTTGGGAAAATATCTCATTCAAGATCGGAGATGGAAGGAGAGTAGACTTTTGGGAGCATAAATAGTGTGGGGACATATTATTGAAAGATGTCTTTCAGAGATTGTACAGTACATCCTGCCAAAGAAATTCAACAATACAACTTATTGTGAGGACACAAGGTGGAGTCTTTTTGGACTTGAGATTTAGAAGGGAATTTCAAGATTGGGAAATGCCTGAGTTTCAAGGATCGATTGCCTTACTTCATAGGCAAGTCAATTCAGTTGATAAACCAGATGTTTGGTGGTGGGGCTTGGGGAACAATGGAATTTTCTCTGTGAAGTCCTCCTATGAGAAACTGTTGGTCAGAGAGGAGCATGTTTTTCCATGTAATGCAATATGGATACCAAAGGTGTGTTTTTTCACTTGGCTAGCCGCTAAAGGGATAATTTTGACAACGATAAATCTTAGAAAGCGAAAGGTTGTGCATCAGTTGGTGTTACATGTGTAAGAAGACAGGTGAAGACGTGGATCATCTTCTTCTACATAGCGGGCTACCCATAAGGTTATGGTGGGATATGTTTAGGTGGTTTGATACTCCATGGGCAATGCCAAAAATCGTTAAAGAGTTGATGTTCAGCTGGAAGAGCGGAAGAAGGAGAGACGAAGGGCTTGGAACGTGGTTCCACTTGCGTTAATGTGGGGTGTTTGGAGAGAGAAATAGGAGAGCTTTCGAAGGAGTAGAGTCGAGTTTCTCTCAGTTGAGGAGTAGTCTCCATTCCCATGTTTTCTTTTGGTGCTCGCATAAAGTTCCTTGTTGTTTAGATGACTGGGAGGAGTTTATAGAGAATCATATCATTTTGTATATTCTTTACCATTTTGGTTTACGCCTTGTATACGACTTTTTGGCCATGTTTATAAATGAAAATATATTTACCTGATTAAAAAAAACTTTATTTTTTTACTATTTATCTAGAATGTCACACAAAATAGTAAAAATGAATAATACGAATTAAGATAATGTTTATCATTAAGAAATAAATACGCAAAACATATAATATTTACTTACACTATACAATATGATTACATATATACATCAATAGATCTCACATGTCATATGCCTTAGCTTATCCATCGGCCTAAGGATCATACCACCCACTCCTCCCTCGCCATCATCCATGTCCCCCTACTTTCTCCTCTTAATAGGAGAATGCTCCACGCCATGATCGTCTGCCCCATCTCGACTCTTTTCCTTTCCCTTTATTGATGCATCAATAGTGATGGACTTTCCGTGAATAATTTTTATGACTGATCAATGTAGTATACTCGAGCTTAATGAAATCCTCATCTTCATACTTCGGTGTCTGCGATCCCGTCTCCAGATGAGGATCTTATTGAGCCCGGGTATACTACATTGATCAGTCATAAAAATGTTCAAGGAAAATCAATCCTTATTAATGCAACAATAAAGGGAAAGGAAAAAAGTCGTGACAGCATGAACAATTATGGAGTGGAGCATCCTCCTATTAAGAGGAGAAAGGAAGAGGATGGGGTTGATGGTAAGGGTGGGTGGGGAGTGGGTGGTATGATCCTTAGGCTGACGGATAAGCTAAGGCATGCAACATGTGGGACCCATTGATGTATATATGTAATTATTTTTTGTATAGATTAAGTAAATATTTTTTTTATATATCTATTTCTTAATGATAAATATTATCTTAATGTTTATTATTCATTTTTATGAACTTGTGTGATATCCTAGATTAATATTAAAAATAAAGATCTTCAAATATTCGAAACAAAATTATGCATTAACTTGGGACGTTTGACAAGTTCACAGTTATATTGTTTAAAGCAACTAACTAAGAATTATCTTGTTAAGTAATCAACATAAAATAGTATGGACAAATAAACTACTAACTAACTAACCTTAAACCCTATAAAATAACACTTGAACCTAAACCCTACAAAAAACAACTGTGTTAGACTAATATTTTGTTAGTTACAAACAAAAAATAACTAAGTGTTGTATTAATATTTTGGGAGTTATATAGCGCTCTAATTTAGTGCATTGTATGGGCTCCATTGACCTTAACATCCGTTAAGGTGTGGTCCGTTAATGGAGGTTATATGGCTCCATTGACCTTAACAGCCGTTAAGGCGTGGTCCGTTAATGGAGGTTATATAGTGCAGTAAATTAGTGCGCTATAGGTCATTTTCCTAAACCTAAGTTTTGCTCATTATTCTGGTCAACTTAGTCTTTTTTCACGTCACTTAGGTTCCGCGCTCCATTAAAGGGGCACATCATTTTATGAAAAATATTGTGACCTGCACTCCTTTACGAGGGTTCTTATTGTTGCTATAGATATAGAATTGTGTTGTATAAGTGGTCAGCAGGCAGACCTTACCAGGTACAACTGGCTTCATCTCCAGGTAGCTATCACCCTTGAAATCTACCGTTCAAGAAACAAAGATGGAAAACTTGAGAAAAGAGAGAGTGATAAGAGTACAAATACCAGTGAATAAAGTGACCACCAACTACGCATAGCATATTGCTATTTGCTAGAATATAAAGATGTAGCAGATAGGCATTATTGCTAGTTTGCTACTCATGCTATAACCTTGTTCTTCAAGAAAGCTACTAGAAATAGTGTTTTGGTCATTCAACGGCCAACACACAATCATTAGGACAACTAGTGAAAAGGAAAAAAGAGGTATCTGAGAAAGTCTACTGGTTGGCTGGTAAGAATGAAAGGAGAAGTAAAAAGGAGCATTAGTAAATGAGACAGTGTATTACCACATAAAAGAAGGCACACGTTTCTATGTAAATCTACAAATATTTAATAATGGCATAAATTTCCTTCTATCCTTCAAAGAAATCAACCCCTTAAACATCTTTAACTACAGAAAGCAACGCACCAATCTCTAAGTAAATCTAACTCCCAAACTGAACATGAATGAAGTATACCCAATGAATTTGAGGAGAAGGTTCCCACCAAACCACTACCATATCACTATAAGAGCATAGATCTACTCAAGGTGTTCAAGGATAAAGGTCTATGACTATCATGATGATAATGAATGACAAAACTATGTGTGAATCTCCATTATTGAGCGATAAAGTGCAGAAAAGTAATTTCAAGTTGTTGGTGTCAATTGGTGTGGATAATATAAATATAATGAAACTGCATTTATCCATGCTAAAACACAAAGCGCCCAACTTTGGATAGAAATTCTCCACGAACTGTGGGGTATCCAGACGTTTAACTTTATTCAAGCAAACAATCAATCAACTTGACTAAATTTCCATGGCAGAAGAACAAAGTTTTGATATGAGAAATATTAGAACATACGAAGATATTTTCATTTAATAGGGATTTACCACAATAAAGACATTCTGATAGAGTGAAATTTGTCATCATCCAAATTCGAAAGCTCCTGAACACCTCCAGCAGCACTAGCAGCTTTGCTTTGTAAATCTACTGTCCCTTCTGCATTGTCCTTGCAGTATATAAAGCAATGCTTTTGGAGCCACCTGTGAGTCTCCCAGAGTACATGCATTACACTCTCCCGTGCTCCATAACCATGATCTCATATGGTAAAATTACAAGGCGACAAAGTGCACCATGACCTTTCAGTGCATTGAATAAACGACTGGACTTTATATTTTATGCAAAACGAAAAAGGGTTTAAAGATCAGGACTTTTGAAGTCGAGGCTAGCAAACTCATTAAGTAAATCTTGGAAGAACTAGCAAATTTACGGAGTAAACCAAGAACATCTGCTACTTTATGCAATCAATGAATGTGTGGATAAACACATGTCAATTAGGATCAATTGTGACTACAGTATGCAATGAAAGAAGATTCCCGACCTCAAGATTCTTCATGCTAGTATGCAATTGCTAACTTCTCATTCCCTGTATGCACTACAAACTTCGTCTATCTCCATCTCGGATTCGTTTTCCAGAAAATCTCCCTCCAAACTACCTATAGTCTGCTTGTTATTTTCCACTTGGACAGTTTCATCTTCTGACTCATTCTTAAACATATCACCATCCTCAAATTCCTGCAAATCTGTAGGAGTATCCATTGTTCCCTTCTTCTTTCTGTAACCAACTAAGCTTAGAACCTTTTCCCTCCAAACAATCAGAGGGTGTTTCTCGATCAACTCAGAACCTTCATAAGCACTGTTGAGAAATACATGAAACCTTTTACCCCTTTCTGAAACATAAAAGATTCCAAAATGTTTAAGCAACAGCCTCATCAGCTTCTGAGGCATTACAAACTCCTTCCTAAAATGCGTCAAGTAATCTGTCACCAACCTCTTTCCGAATGTAAAACTCAGCAGCTCGTGCATCACTGCAACAGCCCTCTTATTGAATTCCAGTGTTCCAGCCTTCAACTCTCTGGCATCTGCATAAGGTGACAAGTATTCCCGCTTCTGAAAATCCTCTATCTTCCCCTTATATCTGGACAACACTTGTTTATAATCAGGTGGGAATTTCATGGGGAAAGACAACGAAAGAGGACCAGCTACGTAACCATCCGGGGCCTGAATTACCCCCAACGCCTTTCTTTCTAACTCTGTCATAGCCCAACTTGAATTCCAATTCGCAAGCTCTAAGTACTCACTTTCATCATAAGGCTTAAATGGCTGAACAACTCGAAAGTGATCAGGAAACCTCCGCACCCAATGGTTCCTAAAATCCATTGGCAACCCCAAATCTCTTCTGAAATGAACAATTTTATCTAACGCAAGGCGATTGTCTACAGACATCATGAGCATCCTAGTCACAAGCTCTGCAGCTTTATCACTATGCTGTTTAATAATATCCTCCTCTTCTTGAACTAAATCTTCAGCTTCCTTTGTCATACCACACCACAAAATCCCTCTATCATCCTTGTACAGTTCAAAAAGCTTGGGTGATTTCCGTAGAAAAGCCGAGATTTTATGGGGTTTTGGGAGGTTTATTTGCCTTCTATAATGATCAAGTTCCCTAATTGATATGACTTGTTGAGGCTCCTGTTTGAGGACTTCAAATATTAATAGGACTTTGGAGAGTATTTTGTGCTTCTCAGTGACTATTTCAAGGTTATGCACCCGCTTCTTCTTGCTTCTGTCTTGGACTCTTTTACTAGTGGTCATTGATCGGTGCCATTGCAAGATTGATGAATTTGGTTCAGCAGAGAAACATCGATGTCTACCAATAACGTTGAGCATTGCGTGAAATTACAATAACAAGATGGGATTCTCCCAGAAGAATGAAGAGGGTATTAATTGGATTATACTAATTGCTTCCTCTGATTTTTGGGGACAAACAGAGGACTCAAACTTAACGGGAGCGGCGACTGGAACTCGAACGGTGAACTCGAGCTCTTGCTGGAATCTTCTGTGACAGCTACTGTGAATCTAGGGCATGTTTTAAAAAAGTCTTAATAGCAGATAATTAACCCCTTAAATATGTATTTTAGGGTATTCCGTTAAAGAAATATTTGCTTATTAGATAGTTGAATTAACCAAATAAAATATATCATTTCCTTTTATTATGCAAATCAATCTCAAGTATAGAGGTTTTATGACTTATTAAGGTGAATGAATGACGTATATTACGTGGTTAATTTAATTATATGATAGATGAATGAGAACACATGCAAAATGAAATTTTAAATTTTGAACAAAAAGTGTCTAATTAAAATATTTTATTACGAGTTGAGAATTGAGATGTTCAATTGAAACATGATTTAGTCAGGTGTCTAAATAAAATATTTTGACAAGTTTAACAGATTGATTATGTATTAAGCCTTTTAAAAAATACTTTAGTGCATATTTAGAATGAAGGAAAATATGTTTTTCAATTTCATCACGTTTAGTTGACTTAAATGTTTTAAAAAATAGTTTTTGAAATAAATTTATTTTCCTCTAATTTAAAGAAAATGACTTTCTTTATTCTCTATGTATAGTAGAGGTTGAACCTCCTTCGGCTAGTTCCTATGTATACATATTCATATTTCAAACCCCCTTAGTAAAAATTCTGGCTCCGCCACTGCTTGACCCCAATCCAGAACCAGACTCCCAATCTCATTTCTCTGTTTTAATTTGTTTATCTAATTTTAATTCGGTATGAAGTTTAAGCAAGAAAACAAAACTTTTGAATCTTAAGGTTTTAAATTAAAGATATATCAAAATGTTTTTTAATCTTGTGATCTTAAATATGTCATGAAAAGTTATAATTAAAAAAAAAAAAGTGAGACAAACATAAATTAAAATGGAGGGGGTAGAAAATTACAATTATATTGTTTCTAAACAAGTCTACAATTTATGATAATTCTTTTAAAATCTCTCCAAATTCAAAAGTTCTTGAGTATGTATATACTTTTACCTATAGTATTAGCTCAATAAGAAATATCATTAAATTTCAATCGGATATTTTTTCCTCAGCTACCTCTTACTATTTCTTTTTATTGTACCTCTAAAGTTATACGTACTTCCATAAGACATAAGTGCCACGAAAGTCAAAGTAGAACCAAATAAGAACACAACATTAAAAGTTAGACGAAATCATAACCTAGCAATACATTGAGTACTGAATCAACAATATTACTAATCGTTATACACAGTACAAAGATGTTTACCATATCCAATATGAACTTTCCATCTAATTAATGAACAATAGCTTTACACTTCTAAATTGTAATAGCGCAAAACAGAATGCAGTATTGTCACCCATGAGGACATGGCATTAAAGAAGCACAGCGTTTTATGAAAATACTGTGACCTGCACTCCTTTACGAGGGTTCTTATTTGTTGCAATAGAATTGCTGTATATGTGGTCAGCACGTGGACCTAACCGAGGACTCCTGGCTTCATCTCCAGGTAGCTTGTCACCCTCGAAATCTGAACAAATATGGGCAATTTGAAAAAACAGAGTGACAAGAATATAAACTTGTGAATAGCACATTGCGAGAGTATAAAGATGTAGCCAGATAGGCTTAGCTGCTAATCATGCTGTAACCTTGTTATCCAAGAAGGTTACTGGTAAGTTGAGAGAGTCTACTGGTAAGTTGGTAAGAATTGAAGGAAAAGTAAAAAGGAGCATTAGTAAATGAGATAGCGTATTTCCACATAAAAGAAAGCACACATCACTATGTAAATCTACAAAAATTAACAAATGGCGCTAACGCTTTCCTTCCTATCCTTCAAACCAGTCAACACCTTGCATCTTTAAATACAGAAAGCAAGTTACTAATCACTGTACTGAACGCGGAGGAAGTGTACCCAATGAATTTGAGGAGGTTCCCAACCACTACCATATTATCAACTATTAGAATATAGATCTACTCAAGGTGTTCAAGGATAAAGGTCTTTGACTATCATGATGTTAAGGAATGACAAAACTATGTGTGAATCTGCCATTATTGAGCGACAAAGTGCAGAAAAGTAATTTCAAGTTGGTGTTAATTAGCGTGGATAATATAAATAAAATGAGAAACACAAAGCGCCTAATTTTGAATAGAAATTCTCCACATGAGCTGTGGGGGAATCCAGACGTTAAACTTTATTCAAGCAAACAATCAATCAACTTGACTAAATTTCCACGACAGAAGAACAAGTTCTTGATGTGAGAAATTTTAGAACATAGGATGATTTCATGAAATAGGAATTTACCACAATAAAGACCTTCTGATACAGTGAAATTTGTCTTCATCCAAATTCGCAAGCTCTTGAACACCTCCAGCAGCACCGACAGCTTGGCATTGTGAATCTACTGTCCCTTCTGCATTGTCCTTGCACGCACTAACATCTGCCTTGACATCTGAAGAATAGACACAATGCTTTTGGAGCCACCTATCAGTCTCCCAGAGTACATGCATTATACTTTCCCGTGCTCCATAACCATGACTCTCATATGGTAGAATCACAAGGCGACAAAGTGCACCATGACCTTTCAGTGCATTGAAGAAACGATCTGACTGTATATTATATGCAAAAGAAAAAGGGTTTTAAGATCAAGACTCGTGAATCAAGGCTAGCAAACTCATTAAATAAATCTTGGAAGAACCAGAAAATGGAGTAAACCAAGAACCTCTGCTACTATCTTGCGTACGTTAGTTGACGCCTGACAGGCAATATTCAAGGAAAATATGGTAATCTTGAAACAGGATGCTGAAAGAAGAATAAGAGGACCATCATTTTACCTGCATCGTCAAGGTTCCTGGATTGTTGTCCTCCTCCCCATGGATAAGCAAGATAGGCTTCTTAATCTTATTGGCTGACATAAAAGGGCTCATCTCAACATAAGTATTGGTCGCCTCCCAAAGTGTTCTCTCCTCGTTCTGGAAAAACAAAAAGTTCTTAGCAAAGCAAGTGAATGAACTAAATCCTCCTAAAATGCAGAGAGAAACACCAATTCATAAGGACTTTAGGCTGGTTGACCATTCACATGACATGCGAGGACGACTACCTGGAACCCAAAAGGTGTTAGTGTTCTGTTATAAGCACCAGAACGAGCAATTCCACAACAGAAAAGATGAGGTGCATGTGCAAGGAGGTTTGCTGTCATGAATGCCCCATAGGAATGACCACCAACAGCAATTTTGTTTGGATCGGCAACCTAAAAAACAAAGCACCAGAAAACTCGGCTGTAAATTTCTACGTTTCAAGCAACATATGTTCAGCGAGAAGAAGAAAAAACTTACTCCACGGCGTATAACTTCTTCCACAGCAGCCTCAGCACTTGCAACAAGTTGTTCTATGTACCTGGTTAAGCCAGCATTCATTCAATAAACACCCAAATCTCCTAGTTGCAGATGGAAAAGTAAAAGAATTCACTTCAGCACAAGACTGAGACATGGTTTATCCTTGCAATTAGTTCCAGAACATCAATAATCTACAAGGAGAAGCAGAGGAAGCAACATCCCACGACACCCTCCCTTCCCCACCCCACCCCCGAAGAAAAGCAAGAAAGAGAGAGAAAAGGGTGTAATAATGCTTCATCCCTTGTCAGTAAACACAGGCACAAAATATTATGGAGGAAAACTTCAGTAGAATAGGTATATGCGGCAAGGTATTCAGCATATTACTGAGGGAAGGTTTCAACATTCAAACTACTCCCACAATCATTAACTCTACAAATTACAAATACACCTAGAGTTTTAGTGGCTAGCACGATACTCAGACAAAGTGAAGTTTTTTGAGAAGAATCAAATTCGTGGATTTGATGGAGAAGTCCAATATGTGCTCCAACAAACAACTTTCAGAGGGACCAATTTATAGTGAAGTAGCTTAGTGTGGGCTTAACCATCTAGAAACAAAGTACAGGCTCTGATTCATAAGAACAATATAATCAAACTTTCGGCATGCACTATGCAGTTTAACTCATTTCATTAAAAAAAAAGAGTAGAGAACCAACCGGATCAGAACACAGCACTAACTGATCAAGGTGCATCAGAAAGAAAAATATGCAAAAGAAAGGGAAATCTAAAATTAAAGACAGTAGCTAGTCACATCGTTTTCCAATAGAGCAATGAAAAAGAGTGGAAGAACCAAGGAGATCAGGATTACACTTATGGATGCTCATTGTACTGTAAGTTTTACCAGATAAACTGTTAGAATCCTTGTGAATATTCTAGAATATATGAACATATAGTAGGTAGCTTAATTTACTCCTATTGTACTTAGGTATTGATTTTCTTTCCTTTTTAGGACATAAAAATTGTTCATTCTGATATTTGGGGTAATAGTATAGTTAGTTCCTCATTAGGTTATAAATTTTGTTCGAAGAGATATCAATACTTCTCACCTAATCTCCGACAATACCTTATATCCACTAATGTTACTTACTTTGAAGGTCATCCTTACTATACATCCTCTTCTGCTAAACATTTAGGCATTCCTGAGGTTCTACCAGTTACATCTTTTGGGGATTCCGTCATAGTCTATCCTTCCACTTCACCTTCTATGGCTCCATCTTCCTCTGCTGCACCTCCATCACTATTGACTTATCATCGTCGTCCGCGCTCCTCATGCGGTCCAGACGATTCATGCCCTCCACCAAAGTCCTTGCCGGCTGCAAACTTGTCTACAAGAGTTCTCCTCTTGCCATTCCAAAAGGTATTCACTCTACTTGTAACCCTTATCCTATCTACTTGTTTGAGCTATCATTGTTTCTCACCAATCCATTCTGCCTTTGTATCATCTGTGTCTACTCCTAAGATTACAGGTGAAACTCTTTCTCATCCACGTTGGCAACAAGCTATGATTGGGACGATGTATGTATTACACTCTAGTGGTACGAAGTGAAGTTGTTCATTCTGTGTTTTATCGTCACTTCCCACCACGTTTGTGCATGTAATTGGTGGTTTACGTTGATGACATAGTCATCACAGGTAATGATGATTGAGGGAATTACCAAATTGAAACATCACCTTTTCAGCACTTTCAGACTAAGAGGGTGTTTAAATTGGCTTTTTTAAAGTAGCTTATAAGCTAAAAGCTAAAAGCCATAAGTTGGGAATACCCAACTTTTAGCTTTTAGCTTATTTTGTACTTTTTTAGCCAAAAAGTAGGTGCTTACAAGCACTTTTTGTCTTTCCCAAACATACCAAAAAGTAAAAAAAGAGCTTAAAGGCCAAAAGCACTTAAAATAGGTCAATCCAAACACCCTCTAAGAATCTTGGTCGATTGAGGTACTTCTTTGGCATCGAGGTTGCTGAATCCAGATTAGGAATTGCCATTTCACATAGGAAGTATGCACTTGATATTTTTGAGACATGGATGACAGATTGTAAGTTTATTGATTCTCCAATAGATCCAAATTTTAAGCTCCTACCAGGTCAAGGGGAGCCTCTTAGCAACCCTGGAAGATATAAAAGGCGGGTAGGAAAGTTGAATTATTTCATTGTGACTCGACCTACCATTGTCTTCTCAGTTAGTGTTGCAAGTCAGTTTTTGGATTCTCCTTGTTACAATTATTGGAATGCAGTTATTCGCATTCTTCGATACATAAAACCTTCTGCAGGGAAAAAAACTACTTTACGTAGACCAAGGACATGAGAAAATTGTTGGATATCAAATGCAGACTAGGCAGGGTCTCTGACAGATGATCCACTTTTGGATATTGTGTTCTAGTTGGGGGAAATTTGGTGCGTTAGAAAAGTAAAAAACAAAATGTGGTTGCTAGATTAGTGTAGAAACAGAATATCGGGCTATGAAAGTGGCGACATGCGAATTCATATGGATCAAGCAACTAATGAAGGAGTTGAAATTTGGAGAGATTACAGAAATGGAACTTGTGTGCGATAATGAAGCTGCACTTCACACTGCATCGAATCCGGTGTTCCACGAGAGGACCAAACACATAGAGATTGATTGTCATTTTGTCAGAGAAGGTACTGTTGGCAGACATTGTCACAAGGTTTGTGCGGTCAAATGATCAGCTTGCAAACATATTCACCAAGTCCCTAGGCGATCCCGGAACATGTTATATATGTAGCAAGCTTGGTACATATAATTTGTATGCACCAGCTTGAAGGGGAGTGTTAGAGTCCTTGTGAATATTCTAGAATATATGTAACTATAGTAGGTAGATTAATTGACTCCTATTGTAATTAGGTATTGATTTGTCCTTTCCTCTTTAGGACATGTAAACACAACTATTTAAACCCCAATAGCTTGAGGGAGTAATCAAGCCATGTTCCTTTCATTTTCTCTTCCGCTTCACTTAAAGCAACAAGAAAAAATCCCAAAATAAAGTTGCCATGGGCATAGGTAAGTAGTTAAGGCATATGAGTAACAATCGGAAGGACATAGATAGTTGACGTTGAGGTGCAAGAGTAACAATCAGGAGGTCCCAAGTTCAAACCCTGCGACAGCCCTTGTTGGGCATGCTCGACACATGTGCTTGTAGACTTTTAGAGGATATTTAGTGGATAGGTTGAGGCTGACCCAAACTCTGTCGTAATTAAAAAATAAAATAAGAAAGATGTGTAGACATTGTCCCTAGCAAATGTGGCGTTTGTGCTTCCTTGTTGTCATTTGCAATACTTGTTCGAGTTTGATTCAAATAGAAATAACATATTTCACTTACCAAAAAAAAAGTAAGTCACATTTTTCTTTAGAGGTGATCTAAGCTTGCTTCTACTTGATCCTGAAGGACCCTTATCATAAACGAGGTGTTCTCACTCATTAAGTTCTCCAATAAGTTGGATTTAAACCTTTTCATTTATCTTTGCTATACTTCTGCTCTTAAAGCTTAGTCTTGTGGGTATGCTTCATCAATGCAAAGAGTCTATTAGTCTTCTTTGGGGGGTTGGGGGTTGGGGCTTGGTATGTCAATAGAAAACGTAAAAGACTTTTAAGGATAGAGAACCTAAATTATTGAATATTGAAATAATGGAATGAGACGGTCAAATTGGAGCAAAACAGATAGAGAAGACTCATGCAGCTAGCCCCAACTAGCTTGAGATTGGTCTTACTTGTTGTATTTGTCGCAAGAAGACAACATAGTTTTTCCACAAGTAGGCCAATGATTATTAAACAGATTTAGTCAAGGAGTCATACTGCTACTCAAACTGATAAAGAGAAGTCACATCCTTAAATTATTAGTGCACGAATTTACCTGTCATTGGCCTCTTCATCACCCTCTCCAATGATTGGAATTGTCGGCCCTGATAAGATAGCAAACCTGAAATTTATGGTTCCAAATCAAGCAGATCCCCAAAAAAGATTAATATGACCACACTGGCAAAATAACAAACATAATGAACAAAATTATTGTGGATAAAACAGAGAACAGAGACACACCTTCTCGCTAACCATAGGAGGGGGGATGTTGGTCCAATTCCAGCAAACTCATTAGGGGAACCTCGAACTTGGCTAGCTGCCTCTTTACTCTTAAATTCTCCAGGGTATGACCATACTAGGCATGGAAGGGGTCCATCTCTTGAGGGATCATAACCTGGTGGAAGATATAGGGTCGCAGTAAGTTGAACTCCATCCTTCCTCTGATACCTGATCATTTCTTTTTGCAATGATTCCAACTGCGGGTATGGATGAGGGAAGTTTGTAATCTGACATGCTCTTTTCTCAGGCCAGCTCAGAAGGTAGTACTGAGTGTTTTCAGTTTTGGATTCTTTAGAAATGAGTATCTTCAACTTATTTATTGACAATTCCCCTTCCTTCTGATCAGACATCAAAGCAACAACAGTCTCAAAATATTTTTCCTTTTCACTCTGCCATATTCGTTCCTTACTGCCTGTATTTCTGAAATAATTCATGTCAGATCATTTTCTTTGGCAAATGAAAAATATGGAAACAAGCGTACACCACCAGACCTACATGTCAAACAAATCGAGAAACGGAATGTTCCCTTCTGGCGTAGCGCCACTTCCATTTAACAATACATAAGTGCCCTCGTCATCTTCCTTCTTCACCTTCGCAATAACATATGTTCCAGCAGGAGTTCTCCGCGACATGGGAGAACCAGGATCAGAATAAACATCTTCTGATGATCGATCAAATAGTATCCGCGGATTTACATCCTCTGATCCGGGAGATATAACCCATGTCCTCACCTTCCTTGTTTTATACCACGATTCATAAACTAATGCAAGTGTATCATCACACCAGGAAATGCCTCTGTACGTGTAAGAAGATCCCAATATAAGAACAGCATTATTAATTGGAAAATAATCTTGATTCATAATTCTCGGTTGTTTATTTCACAAGTGAACTCCCTTGTCAAACATAGAGGATAAATCACAACTATTTCTTGTAAAGGCAGTCATTGATAGCAATACTATCAAAATCATCTATTCTCCTACAACCCTATATGACAAGTAATATGTGCTTTCAAGTATCTCTAAAATGAAGTTTATATCCATTTATTTCGCAAAATGAAAAAGGAAAAGTTATCAATTCTTTTTAAACATGGCAACTCAAGTCAAATATGGTTTTCCGTTTTACTAAGTAAAAGTTAGCTTCAGTACTTTGAATTATGTTTTTTTTAAATGGTATGTTTTAAAGAATTCGAATCATGTTATTGCATCCACTCCACCAAAATGAATTGAAATCCAACTGCTTCTGAGTAGCATTACAAATCAATGGTTATCAGAAAGGGGGAGAACTTTACAGGCAATCAATTCACATGTAGTTGGCCAAATACTTGATAAACAATTGGCATAGTGGCATCAAAAACTGAACCATTGACTATTTCCACACTCACATACAAAGTATAATTTGCACTCAAATACACCACAAGTAATATCTTCCAACCAAAAAATATTAATCATCTTCAAGCATGTATCAAAAAAAATGAAAAAAGAAGGTTGTTTCAACGCACATATGAATTCCACATGTATAAATCACATTTGTTGAGCAACAATTGTACATAACACGGCAGGTACAATTTTGTACATACCCATAGCGAAGGTCCAGTTTATGTAAAATTTTAGGCTGTTCATTTTCATGTGGTGCAGGAGATTGTGTATAAACTATGTCACGTGGAGAAACTTCGACTTTAGCATCACCGCCATCTTGTGTCTCAACCCTGAAACAGTTTCCGGAGAAAAGCATCAACTTAGTGACAATACTGACAATAAAGCATCAAATATATATTTCTTTTGTGTTTCTCTGATCTGAGGAATCATAAGCCCATAATATGAACTCAAAAATCAGTTACAAAATCTGGACAAGTCATAAGACTGTTATTCGACCCCACCCCACCCAAAACCAGGGAAACGAGGCAGGGTTTGTTAACCAGTGCACTCAGGGATTAGCTCAATGGGAAAAGGTTGGGGGACTTGTGTTTTAGATCCACAAGTTCAAGCCCCAGGCGAAGTGAACTAAGTCCAGTATTTAAGTAGAGGAGCGCATCAAAAATCCCCAAGTTTCAAAGGTTGTGCTTGGTCCAAATGGTTTGCTCCAGGTGGATTTCTCGGTCATAAGAAAAATTACAAGAATAGGTTTTTGTATGATACCAATAGAGAGTCGATGGTTTATCTGCTCTCCAATTGATTGATCGCATCCCTTTCCTCACACTATTGAATGCAATAGGAATATCTTCGGCAAGGGGCAAATCACAAAGTTCTCTCACAAATTTTCCATTGGCTTTCCACACTTCAACCTTTTTGGGAAACCTTCCACATGGTACAACAAATGAAAACGGCTTGTGAGTTGAGGAGATCAATATGTATGTTTGGTCTGGGGAGGGGTCCATTGAAGTGTATATAGCTGGTGGACCAAAGGGCTTCACTTCCCCATCTAAAGAAGCCAAAACCAGCTGTGTAGTAGCATAATACTCAAACATATCTTCATCATATTCATCTTTGAGCAGATCCTGATAGGTTCTAGCTTGAATAACATTCTTCTGCTCATTAGATTGAATCTTGGGGCCAGAGGGAACCAAAGGTTTCCTTGGTGGATCTCCACGAGATAATGGAATGGTGCATACCAAAAGAGTTGAGTCATTCACCCAAACAAAGCTGATGATAATAACAGAAACAGAGTTGTCAGTACATGGGTAGTAGCTTGGAATCAGCAGACTTTCCTCTTAATGTCAGAGTAGGGAAATGACATACTTGTCAAAAACGGCATTTACATATATATCTGGTGACTCGAAAAGAGGTCTAGCTTTCCCAGTATCCACATTAGCAACCCATACTCTCAGTTTGCTGCTGCTACCATCATCCTGATACAAAAAATCAAAACATCACATCTACCTTGTGACAAAGGACCTTATGTGAAATCAGTCATAAAAATGTCAGAATTTTAAAAAGTGAAATAGCTGAAGTAAAATCTACGATCAAGTTTTCCATAACATCAACATACAAGTTTCGCTGTCACGCAATGCATATATATCAAAATACCTCATCAAGGCGGACACTGAAGGCTAAATGCTGACCATTGTTTGACCTTCATAAACGAATAAACAATCAGATGAAGAGGAACGATAATAATTGATCCAAATAAACAAGTAAATTAGGTCTCTATATGAAGAAGACATCTATATAAAGGGAAATATGCAAGGAAAAGATGATGAAGAACCTTTTTTTTCTTTTTGCAGAAAAAGGTAAAGAAGAGATGATGAAGAAACTTATAAAGTTGCCTTAAGAAAGAACACTTCATTATACCATGCCGATCAGACAACATCACAATGAACCTCATTTTCTACTCTAGTTTCACATTGCATTCCGCATTAGGTAAAGTTTCTATTTTCTTCTTGTAATTAAAGTGATATACAGATTTATTCAGTAAGACTTAACTTTTTCTTTTAGAAATGGTAAACTCCACCATCCAAACCCCTTTTACCTAGGATCCCAACAATGGTCCTTTCCAACTTTGCTACCTTAGTGACTTGAAACCCAACCTTATCATTAGAGGCGGAGGGTTCTTAGCTCTAGAATATCCCTCCCTCAGATAGGAAACACTGAACTATAAATGAAAAGCTTTTATAATTTTACTTATTGCAAGTCACTCAAATGCTTTTGGAAGATGAAAGCCTCTACTGGTTCACCAAGCGTCAAGTGTGATGTTCAGTTTATCGGATGATCTCCTCTCATAAATGATATTAATTTCAATAGTGAAGTTGCAATAAGTCATTAGTTAATAGTTGAAAGTTTAGACCACTAGGAATTCATCACCATCTTGCCCTTTTAAGGAAAATCTGCCTCACATTTGGGACGAGATGAATTTTCAGAAGTACAAAACTAGCTGGCTACTATCTCCATGAAGGTTAGAACTTGGAAGACTGAAATAGATTGTTATCTCTACCCGTTAAAGATACCTTTATCGATTTCCAGTATTTTTTCCATATTTGACATGACAAATATGGAGAAGGTAGGTTAGCTTGTGTGAACATATTGCATGAAAGATAAAAATTAATATAGAGAAATATTAGTTAATATTGTCATCCAACATTAAATTTTTAGAAAAAATCAGATTAACCCTACCTTATCATCAGAGATACATTTTACATATTTAAAATTGTGCCAGTAAGAGATGCATGGAGTAGTTCATTTGTGTAAGTTTGTCACTGTCACAAATTGGAAAATCTAGTGTAACTACTTGATAGATTCAGAGAAAAAGGCAATGCTATTATCATCTAAGTCGTTAGAGATGATAAATAATATTCGGAGAAGTACAAAAATGCCACATCAAATTTAAAATAATACTACTAGAAAGTGTTACTATGTGTAAAATTTGTTTTACTGAGTGTAGCTTTCTTCACAATTCAATGAGAAGGAAAAGAAAAGGGTACCAAAAATAATGGGATCAAATGAGTATTACATGCAGCGCATATTAACTGGTAAGCCTATTCTGAAGATAAAGCCATTACACAGTAACTCAAAGCACACATATACAAAAGTATTTAGAAGGAGATTACCATGTCACAAAATTAATTTTAGCACCTTCTGGGAGATCCTGGATCTCTTTTTCTGGTCCTAGGCTACCATCTTCCATTAACTGATGGATCGCTATACCAGTATAGAAAGACCTGAGAAAGAATATCATAAGATCCTGTATGGGTGCTGCTTACTAAAGATTGAAGTACTACCACCATCAAGGCATCAATATTACTATTTTTAAACAACATAACATTTCTTTTTAAGATTTAACCAAAAAAAAAAAGGAAGAAGAACTATACCAGCAAGGAGTGCTTAATCTATGTAAAGAACATAAGAGACACCAAGGTCATCAAAATAAGAGACACCAACTATACAGCCAGAGGGAATAAAATAACCTAACATAGCGTCTCCAGCACTTGAGTGCTTGAAGGAAAGATCAGGAGAAGCTTCATCATTACTCACATGCGACTCCTGGTATTACATTTCCCATCGATACGGATTCCAGCAAGCTTCTCCTCAGGTCTTGCTAAATCTGACAAAGGTGGCAAGGATCTTCGCTTAAGAAACAGTATTTTATCCCTTAATGGAGAGAATGATAGTGCTGGAAGTGGTGGAGCGTCAACAATATCTCTAATCTCAAAGGGAGGAAGACGATATCCCGTGACTGCTGCTGATTCTACATCTGGTAAAGTTTATGAGAAAACAAAAAGATTTAATCACAATTAGTAAACTATGCTAATTCTATTCAAAGAAAGAAAAAAAGAAGTTTAAGAGTATGTAAACATGGAAACCAGGGCAATGAAAAAATTGGAAAATAAATGAACTTAAGAAATTTACACATTACCACACCCACACCCACCCAAAAAAAAAAAAGATTAACTTAATTAGCCTATCCGATTTTATCTATGAAAGGTAAATACCCTATGTGAACATAAAGCTCGTGCAGTGACAAAGGAAGTAAATACATGAGGCAGAGGAAGAGGCTTTACGAATGGGCATCAAGAAAAGTGAATAATTTTATTACTATCTAGAAGCACTAAAACAGTGAGGAAAATTTTCATTTAAGATCCAAACCTTTCCAGCTTATAAATCCACTGAAGGAGGCTTTAGCTATGTTACTATAATAGAAAGTTAAATTGCCTCAGAGATGAGGACAAAAAGCACATCCTTTCATACTAAGGAGTTCGTTTAACTGTGAGTTGCCTTATGCCCTAAGATCTGGAATACAGTGCATCTGTAATTTGGGAAAGATTCTCCTTTTCTCTGTGTTTCTCATTTTAGGATGTAAATCATTTCTTCAGTAGCACATTCAAAGAACTTTTAGATGCTAACAACTTGCAGGAATGAAAATCAAAGAGTATCAGACCTAAATCCACAAAATTCTTCAAAAATGAAATGGTTAATATAAATCAAAAATTAATCAACAATGCCGGAATCCAAATCAGTTTGGATCAGTTACACAAATCCCCTTTCATTGATTCCACTCAAATCAGGTCCATTCCATTCCAATAAAAATTGGTTTCTTAATCAAACTAGACACACTCTAATCACTTACCTCTTCATGAACTACTAGTTTAACTCCAATATATACACTAAAGTTAAATAGCAGTACAGCAGCAGTTCTCTTATTTTATCCTTTTTTTTTACTAAAACAGGATTCATTAACATCACCTATGAGAGTTCTACCAGTTCTTCTTTTATTCATCAAAGCTCCTCCTAATCTCCATCAAGTTAGGGACTTAGCGAACGGATTATTCAGGTCCATTTCATTCCAGTACTAAAATTTTATCCTTCAAGACAAAGTGATACTTCTCTGAATCACATACGTATCTCTACACGGATAACTAGCTTAGCCTAAGTAGTTAGTATCACGAATTAAAATCAACTGAAGTACCGTCATCATAAGCAACAGAAGCAGTAGCAGCAGCAGCAGCAGCTCCATTAGAGCCAGTTCCATTGCCGCCATCCTCAGTAGTAACGGCGTTGACTGGAACAAGATGGTGAAATCTGGAGGAAGCCATGGTAGCTTTAGCCTTGAATTGCTTGCCGGCGACGATCCTTCTAGAATGCGGGCGGAGTAATGGCGGCGAGTGGAGGCGTTTGACGGAGAGAGGGAGAGAAGAAGAAGATGAGAAGGAGAAGAAGGATTTGGGAGAAGAGTGTAGAGAGAGTAAAGAGAAACGATGATAGACTTTGGGAAGGCTCATGGTGACCGCTTCGTACATTTTCAATTATTCAATCCATCCATTTGAGAGATTCCAAAAGTTATTTCCTTTTTTTAAAAAGGGAACGTCAATCTAAAGAAGGCATGAGATGCCTAATTTTTTTTTCAAGATATTGTTTTTTTAGTGGAAGTGGAAAATGCTCAAAAATTAATTTTAAAAAATCATTGAAAATTCGAATTCTCTCAACACTATGTTGTGAACGTTTAGTCAAGATTCCTTTATATTGTGAAAAAATGTTAGCCAATAGCCACTATCTTTTACGGGATTTATTTTCCTCGAGAGGACTATTTTTTAAAAAATTAGAGCTTTGATGACGTCTTTTTTATTCCGAGAAGAAATATATCAATCATTTTCCTCGAATAATTATTAGTTATGACATGATATTTTATGAAATTAAAAACACGAAACTATTATTCTTTTCACCTCATCTCATTCTTAGATGAACAATTGTGATTTCTCAATTAATTCAACACAAGAGGACAATTTTGACATGGCCAACCAAACCAAAAAAGACTAAGAAAAAATAAAAATAAAAAATGGGAAAGACATAGAGACAAGTGACAATGGCTACAACTCAAATTGAGAAGAGATAAAAACTTTGCCAAAGTTCAAGGCTTACCGTCTAGTGAGACCGGTGAAAGTCTCCCACACAATAAGTGGGAGTTCAAATCTCACATCCCTTCTTTCCTGATTTTCCAATGTAACAGGATTTTTTTAAAAAATTACAATAAGCAATGGACTTTGTCATAATCAATGAATATAAAGCTTTACAAAGGCAGTTCCAAAAAAAACTTTACAAAGGGAATGTTTTTCACTGGCTAGAAATCAACAAGATGCTTTCTCCATCACTCTTGTTAGTCCTGGTGAGATGAAGCACAAACTGCAGCCCATTTCCCACATCATACAGCATTAGACCCAATCTCCCACCAATCCAACTACCCAATTGGCTTCCCAAAAGAAAACCCAACCACTTGGTTTTCCCTTCCCCAATAATTCCTCCAATATAAGACCCCAACAATGTGCCAACACTTTTAATAATTGCCTGAGCAAATGTGCCACCTACATAGACAGTCTCAAAGAAGTCTCATCCAGATGGCACCATAGGCCCCATAATGTGCTTTGCTTGTAAAGATGCTCTTTTTGCCGCAGCATTTCCAACTTGCTGCCCTGTTTTCAGTGCATCTTCAAGACTGTCCTTTGGACAGGTTTACTTGGACTGCTACCTTTAATTGCTTCGTTCCTACCTTGTGCACGGGAGTTGCTTGAATGTAGTATAAATGAATCTTCACTAGTTCCTTGAGTACGCAGCCTAACGTTCCGTAACTCATGTCAAAGCAAGTTTATGAATGTGAATCTTTCGTTCTTGCTCCTTGAAGCTGATTCTTCTCCGACCAATTGCCTACATTTTTCAGCTGCAGAAGACAAACATGAGAACAGGATCATTGAAATGCTCACCTTGACATCTTTGTTGATTATCAACTCACAAGAACATTTTCTTTTTTGGAGCAAAGGAAGCTTATATTAAAAACTAAACATTAGTACAGGGAGCTATTGCTGGCATAGTTACAACATCAGTTGATGCTAAAAGCCCAGGGAGCTGGCCACCATGATAGGGTCATTACAAGAAGGAACGGAAAACAAGTGAGTAGTAGGAGAGGCATTACAAAAAGTGTTAACATGGGGGGCTAACATCAGATGATGTACTACAAAAGAAGGGTAGAGAGGGGATGCTGGTGCATCCATGTGCCTTTCGATGCCGAAGAAGGAGCTTGTCGTCTGCATCTTCCTGGATCATCTGTGCGACAAAAGTAGGTGCCTCCAAAAGTGTCATAGCTTCAGTCCCATGTTTTGCCAGCCTATCCGCTACTTGGTTGTGCTCCATGAATATATGCGTGACTGCTGGATTCTTCAAGTAGCTGAGCAATAACCTGCGTTCATGAATCAAATTTTTGTGAGCAGAGTTTATAGTTGAAAGGCTATGGATAACCTCTGTGGCATCAATGTTAATTTGCAGGGGTAAGAGTCGACGTTGATGTGCCAGTTCTAATCCTATAAAGAGTGTAAGTATCTCACAAGAACATTAAGGCAATACCAGGTCGACAATTTTGAAAGTCTACAATGACAACAATTACTACACCTCAATCACAAGCAAGTTGAGAACGACTAAGTGAATTCTAACTAACTATACATATCCTCTATTTAAGTCAATCTCAGTCAACAACAACAACGTACCTAGTGTAATCCCACAAGTGAGGTCTAGAAAGGGTAGTGTGTACGCAAACCTTACCCCCTAACTTGGGAGATAGAGAGGATGTTTCTAATAGACCCTTCGCTCAAGAAAATAACAGGAGAGAAGAAACCAAGGCAAAATACTAAACAAGGCATGACAAAGCATTCTGTAAAAGCACCAGTAACTACAACAAAATAATATGATAATCGAAGTACAAGAACAAATAAATGTACGAAAGAATAAAGAGAGACAACACACAACTACCTACTAATTCAATCTCAGTCCAATATTATAACAATTGCTAGTTTCTCTAGCACCGAAAGCTCTCTACATATTCTACAAGCATATAAATAGATAACAACTCTAGAAGATTGTAACACATAATAAACTAACATGACTAAAACTTAATCCCTATAATTGATATTGCCTATATAGATTTTATTTGTCCATTATACCCGATTTTAATAGCCTATAATTGTCATATTAGTTGACAAGGGAGTGACTAGTGACTCTACTAAAATACAAACTTGTACATTATATCAACTTGAGAGTAGTAAAGTTGATGGTGCAGATATAAGCGTGTGAAAGCGAGCAGCTGTACCCTCATCATTGCAGAAATTTGTCCTACTCCTACTTTGCTTCCTTTTTTTGGGTCTAGGATCTGACTAATTTGTTTTTGAGGTTATAGCAGGGAAGGGATTGATCAGCTTTAAAATGTTAGTTGGACATAGATCAAAGAGGGCCGAAAGGAATCTGAAATCATTTCCTAAAGGAAAAAGAATGCAAATAAAGGTAAAGGAAGCAAAGATGCCAAGAAAACAGGAAACTTGAGTTCAAATTAAGCACATTTATTCCACTGTTTAATTAGAGTTTCCATGTTACCTCCTTCCACAGATACCCAATCCTAGTGTTAGTTTCTTTCGCAACACTTATATTCAATGTTGAGGCATTTGTTTTCATGGCTGGTGTTCTTTTATCAGAGGTAGCCAAAATACAAGAGCCATGAAAGTTGTTAAAGTGAGCTGATCAACTAGAAGGGGCATTTCTGTCATTGTACCTGTTAATACTGTTAAGGGTCAGTCAGTTAGTTAATGAGTCCTATAAATGGTACTTATACTCATTCTTCAAAGTAAGTGAGTTAAATGAAATAACATCAGCTCTACTCTCTTCTATCAGATTCATTCCTTCTACTTATTCTTCTTCTTAATTCTGTGAATTACAACAAA
The DNA here is from genome assembly GCA_003996215.1 of Jaltomata sinuosa. Taxonomy (NCBI): domain Eukaryota; kingdom Viridiplantae; phylum Streptophyta; class Magnoliopsida; order Solanales; family Solanaceae; genus Jaltomata; species Jaltomata sinuosa. The sequence continues at coordinate 158,459 of QJPP01000123.1, read as the reverse complement.
AGTCCATTTTATTTTTTTCCTTTTCAGTCCCCATTTCATTCTCTGAACCAAAAACAAATTATAGGCTAATGGATATTTAGGAGAACATCTTCTTTTTATTAACAAGCAAATATGATTAGATATTCAATGTCTTGTTCCATATATGATTAAAAGGACGTGCAAGAAAAGAACATCAACAAGTTAATGTGCTTGTGGGAAATGGATAGAGCTGAACACTTACCAGTTATCAATGACATGATGTTCAGTCTTCATGGTCAGCTATCAACAAGGGGATTAACAAGGCTTTCAACAAAGATTTCTGGCGTAAAACACCACTTAAGTTCAGTAACTTCTGGTTGTCTGATTGAATCATCCTTTGGGTTGTATATCATGAAAAGTGACCGATACAAAAGTAAAATTTCACCCTTAAATAACTGGCGAAAAAAAGGGGAATACGACATGCAATAGGGTGGATAATAGTTATTATGATCATCAGGACAATTGATGGTGAACATCTTTGTCCAAGATGCTTTAACTCCATGATCCTTCATAACCCACACATCGGAATGACTTCTCTCATAGTTACAAAGTACGACAAGATCGCTTCCCAAAACTCCCAACATCAAATCAAATTTGCCTTTTCCATAACCAGGTTGCTCTACTGTATCCCATGTCTCATCTGCTAAATCAAAACAAAGGATGTTGCAGCTATTGTAGCCATTGTGCTCTTGAACACTTAAAGATGAAGTCCAATAAAGCTTCCCCTTGACAAACTTAGCTGACCAACTTATCAGAGAGTCTCCCTGAAAACCCCGGACTGTTCTCCACGAATCATTCTTCAGGCTGTAAATTTTGATTTTTGTCTTGTACGAAGGATTATCATCAAACATATTGAAAACAACAACTAATTTATAATCATCATGTAACTCATCATATCCAAAACCATATCTAAAAGATCGAGAGCAAGTCGGCCTCGACATAACTCCTGATTCAGGCAATTTCTTCCACTTCCTAATTGACGGGTTCCAAATACATAATTTAACTCCTGAACTAGGCCATTTCTTGTCAATCCTAATTGAGTTGTCAAGTTTTTCTGTACCGGCCAAACAAATCAAGCCATTGACAGAATCAGACCACCTAATATTGAAGTTTTTCATGGGATAATCGATTTCAGATGCCTCAGTAATTGGGTTGTAAAGTATGGAACGCGGAGGGCAGTCCTTGAGAATGCCTATCAAGTTTATAATAACCCTATTGTGGTTGTATTCTTTATCGTTAGCTGATGAATGTAGATGGGCTTTTACGAATTCAGAGCTAGAGATTAGAGTGAGCCATGATATCGAAACACACCTGAATTGTAACAGTGACTTCACCGGAAGCTTTGAGAGTATTTCCACGGCGATTTCATGGGGAAGGGAAGGGATTATTGAGGTTGAATCTTGTATTGAGGTGGATGGAAATTGGCTTTGGCTGGTGGCTTTTCTCCTCTTTGAAGCTCTAGTTTCCATTGTAGCTGCATAAAAATTGGGCGTGGAAACAGAGTAATGGAACTTGGCTCGTTAGGGTTTTAAAATGATGCTTAAATCAACTTGCTTACTGGCGCTGAAATAGTTAATTAGGAACTGACCAATATTGCAGTGGCCTATGGCTTATTAATTAAGAGTGTGTTTGGTAGAAAGTATAATGTTTTCCAATTTTTTAGGCCGTAAAAGCTATTCTTTGTTTTCCATCATTTTTAGATGTGTCAAAAAAATATTGTGACATTTCAGTTTTTACATCCTGTTCAAATCGATTATTTTTTATGTATCGAAATGGTCAATTTCATCGATTATAATCGAAAAGAAGACTCGCGAGGTTTTTGAAATCAGAAGAGATCAAATTATTTATTTTTTTTATCAAGTAGTTGCAATTTAAAATTTCCTGGATTCTCCGTGTTATTATTATTCAGATAAGAATCTTCATAATCATAAATTGGACTATTACTAGTATTAATATTGTTATAGCCTGTCTCTGTAAGGTGAGAGTGGAATTTATCCTTTATTTTGTCCTTTCCATTCACTCAGATTTCTTCCGTTTCATCGATTTTATCCGGATCACACCCTTCTTCCGAAAAAGGGGAAGGAGAAGGATAAGGATCTTCTTCAGTGGATCCCTCTTGTTCCTGTTTAGTCCCCTTCATTTCACATATTTAGTTGGTCAAAATATTTTCTCTAGAAAAACAAGTTCTTTAAAACGAGAAAATGATTTCCCTAATGTCGAGTGATGTGGTCATGGCTACAACAATTGAGAAAAGATAGAGAAAATGCATCAAGACCCCTCTAAAGTTGGTCGACATTTGAAAGTAGACACCTAAACTTTACGGGGGTCCTATTACCCACTTAACAAGTTTGAACTGATATTATTACATTCCTTTTGGATCAGTCTCAATTTTTAAACAGTTGGTGTTAGTCACGCACCAATCCTTGCTTGACACGCGTAAATTTATTTAAAATATTATTTTTTTTTATTTTTTAGTATTTCTTTTTATTTTCTCTTCTTATTTTTTGACTTTCACAACTCATCCCACCCCTTCCACTTTGTACTTCAACCCTCCCCTCTCCCTGTATTCTTTCTTTTTTCTTCTTTATCAGCTAACCCCCTTGCCCTTTCATGGTCATTTCCACAAAAAGTGTTTCAAAAAAAAAATCATATTACTTTCTACATTTTGTTGAGTTATTTATAGTAAAAGAGTAAAAGAAATGTAATCAATTAATTTATCTCCTTTTTATAACTTTAATAGAATTAAAAATGAAGGCTTTAAAAAAAATTAACGAATTCTCTAAATTTGTAAGAAGCTGAATTAAAGCTCCAGTTAAAAAATTAAATGATGCCTCCTAATTATCTTGACATCTAATGGGTTTTACAAAATTATTCAAAATATAAAAAAATTCTTTAAATAAAACTTTAGAGTTAAAACGTGGGTGGAGTTCTGATAAAAATGGTGAAAATAAAAGTGGAGTTGGGTGGGGTGGGGTGGGGTGTCTGATAAAAATCACAGGTCTTTGATGAAGAAGAAAGAAAAAAGAAAAAGAAAATAAGAAAAACAATTGAAATTAATAAAAGAAATACTACATTTTTTAAAAAGAAACTTTATTCATACGTGGTGATTTTTAATTGGTTTGGGACAACTAATTTTATCACTCACGCGCATCTCTTGCGTGATAATACAACTTGTGAGAAAAATGGGTCAAATAGGGTATTTATTATGATCGTAACTAGTTTCGTGGGGTAATAGGACCCCCGTAAAGTTTAGATATCTACATCAAAATGACGTCCAACTTTAAGGGGGACTTTATGCATTTTCTCGAAAAGATAAAATCTTACTCCCTCCGTTCAAAATTACTTGTTACTTTTTGACTTGTCACACTCATTAAGAAAATAATAATTGGCATAGTGATTTTACCGCATTATCCATATTAATTGATGTTTAGTATTAAATCTTGAAAAATGATTTGAGAAATAAGTAATTAATGCTAAGGGTAAAATATGGAAAAAGATAATTGTCTTTTCTTGATATGTCAAAAATGACAAGTAAAAATGAAAATAAAAAATAGAAATAAGTGACAAGTAATTTTGAACTGAAGGAGTATCAAAGTACAAGGCTTTAAGGAATAAATTGCTACATTTAACAAGGTTTGATTTATCATCAATGCTTATAGTCTAGTGACATCAGTGAAAGTTTCATGCACAATAAGTGCGAGTTCAATTCTCACCATCCCTCCTTTACTGAATTTCCAATAAAAAGGCAGTCCGTTGCACTAAAGCTTTCGTTATGCACAGGATTCGTGGAAAGGCCCGATCATAAGGATCTATTATACGCAGCCTTACCTTGCATTTCTGCAAGAGACTGTTTCCAACCTTGACTGTTTCCAACCTTTACTGAATTCCCAACATAATAGAAATTTCTTTTAAAAAACTTATATCTTGACACAATTAAGGAATATTAAGCTTTACATAGGCAAAGGTCTTTCACTAGCTAGAAATTAACAAGAGTGAGTTGCTTTCTCCATCACTCTTATTAGTCCTGGTGAGGTGAAGCAGAAACTGCAGCCCATTTCCCACATCATACAGCATTAGACCCAATCTCCCACCAATCCAACTACCAAATTGGCTTCCCAAAAGAAAACCCAACCACCTAGTTTTCCCTTCCCCAATAATCCCTCCAACATATGACCCCAACAATGTGCCAACACTTCTAATAATTGCCTCAGACAATGTACCACCAACATATACAGTCTCAAAAAAGTCCCATCCAGATGACACAATTGGCCCCATAATGTGTTTTGCTTGTAAAGAGGCTCTTTTGGCTGCAGCATTTCCAACTTGCTGCCCTGCTTTCACTGCATCTTCAAGACTTTGTCCCTTGGACAAGTTTTCTTGGACTGCTTCTTTTGTTGCTTCGTTCCTTACCTTGTGCACGTGAGTTGCGCGAATGTAGTATAAATAAATCTTGACCAATTCCTTGAGTATGCAGCCTATGGTTCCATAACTCATGTCAAAGCAGTTTACGAATGTGAATCTTTCTGTCTTGCTTCTTGAAGCTGATTCTTCTCCGACAAATTGCCTGCATTTTTCAGCTGCAGAGAGGAACATAAAAATAGGGTCATTGAATGCTTACATTGACATCTTTGCAGAGGCGGATATTTCTACAACGATCTCTCAAGTTAATATATAATAATACTCGTAATTGGGCTCCTGATGAAGTATTTTTAAATATTTAGTGATTTCTTAGTATATATACAGGATCTGTACAGAAGTTATGGGCTCTCGTGAACCCGTACGATATGTGTTAGATCTACCACTGCATCTTTGTTGATGATCAATTCACAAGGACATAAAGATACTACCATTTCAGAAACTTTGCCTTAAACCCAAGCAACTATACGAATTCTCACTATACAGGTCGCTCCATTTAGTTCCTCAAGCACGAGAAGTTCTCTATATCTTTTTATTAGCATATAAATCTCTAACAAACTTAAATGACTCCTAGAAATTATGACGTAAACATGAGTCTAAAACTTAATCACAAGATTCTCATCTAATTGGTGTTGTCTATATATCGTTTTCTTCTGTTGTGTCGTGTTTTAAGAGCCTATAGTTGTCAAAGTTAAGCAGGAGTAACAAGTAACTTTAGTAAAAAAATACAGTACAAACTTGTGCATATACAATTTTAAGACTACTAAAATTGATGGTGTAAGCATATATGGATTCAAGGTAAATATCTCAGGTAGATAGCTCAAAAAAGAAAACTAGAAATGCAGAAATCACAGGTAGAGGAGATTGCAGTTTTTTCTATAAACTCAAAACATTAAATTTAAATCTTGAATACGTCTCTGCCACGAGAAGCTGGTGAAGAGGGCAAGGGTAGATGTACCTATGAAACTCAGGACCAAAACTGCTGTCAAAGAGAGCAGCTCCACCCTCATCTTTGGAGAAAATTTTTGGTCTCAAAACTCAAGGACACAACTAATTTTGTGTATGAGGTTAGAACAGGAAAGGGATTGATCAGTTTTAAAATGGTAATGGACATAGATCCTAGAGGGAAAGGAATATTCTGAAGTCATTTCCTAAAGGAAAAGGAATGCAAATAAAAGTGTCTAGGTAAAGGAAGCAAAGATGCCAAGAAAACAGGAAACTTGAGTTCAAAATTAAGCACATTCATTCCATTGTTTAATTAGAATTTCCATGTTTCCTCCTTCCATGCATAGATAACAGCATCATAGTTTCTAGTTTCTTTCACAACACTCATCTTTAGTGTGGAGACATTTGTTTTCATATCTGATGTAACATACAAGAGCCAGAAAAGTCCATATTATTTTATCTTTTCAGTCCTCTTTTCATTCTGAGAACAAAAAACAAAGGCAGAATACCTAAGACCCCCTAAATTTTGCTTGTTTTCTTCATATCCCCTAAATTATCAGTAGTCTTAGAGTCTGTTTGGATTGACTTGTTTTAAATGTTTTTAAGTCAAAATAACTTTTAAACACTTTTGAAGTGGTTGGATAAAATAAAAAAGTGTTTATAAGCACCTTGTTTTAAGTCAAAATGATAAAAATTAAGTCAAAAGTCAAAAGCTAGAAATCCTATCTTTTGACTTTTAACCCAAAAAACAAAAGCCAATCCAAACAGGCTCTTAATTACCTCTGAACTTGATTATTTGGTAGTGTTTACCAATAGAAATATACAGTTAAAACAAATAGTTGGGTGCTGATTTTTCAATTTGTTTCAACCCCACATGCCTAAAGGAAAGTGTAGTCACTCTCTTTGCCACATCAATGTCTAGGGGCTAAAGACTACCAAATAGCCAAGTCCAGGGATAATTAAGACTACTGATAGTTTAGGGGGAAATTGAAGAAAATACGCCAAGTTTAGGAAATCTTTAGGTATTCTGCTAAAAACAAACTATAGGAGGTTAATGGATATTTAAGAAAAGAACATCCAAAACTAGGCTAGATTATTTCTTAAAATGATGCTTAAATCAACTTGTTCACTTGAGCTGAAACAGTTAATTAGGACTGACCAATTTTTCAATGGCGTTTGGTTTATATTTATTACTAAGTCACAGCTAGCTAAACTATTCTTTTCTTTTCTTTTCTTTTTTGTGATTACAAGAATAGATCGTGTCATTTATTCCCCTCAAGTACCTATGTCGACATCATGAATGACATGGAATAACAAGTGTGTGGTGGCCTATAAGGGAGGAAAAAGCAGCTCCTTTGATTTTTTTGAAGTTTGGACCTTTTTAGAGCCTCAATTGTGCTGAAATATCCAAAGTACTTTTAGACTTCAGATTCACCTAGTTATAATCGCTCGGATTTAAAGTGATCATTTTGTAAGTTGAAGTGTTCAACTGACATAGTAGAGACAAGTTAAAGTGTCTAAATGCACCTACGCAAAACTGAAGTGTTTGCTTTCTAGCTGAGGTCAATTTTGAATGTCATTATAAATTTTTTAATATATTAGTAATTATAGAAATTGAACTCTAGTGCTTGAACCCTTTGTTCACACTTCAATTTGAACAACTGATTAACAAGGACTATAATTCAACTTAACAAAGCTTTGTTTGATTCTATCAACCTTGTATTTCTGTGAAGGATAAAAATTCCGTGAGTGAACTGGACTATCATCTAAAATCCAACTAACACACGGAATAATATCAAGCTTTGATGCTATAGATTTTGTACTTTTGTACCATAAAGATCTTTTAGTGTAAACCAAACCATAATATAAAGATATTTTTACCACAATATCTCTCAAGACGTGCATATCTTTCTTTGGTTATAAAAATGATAAGAAATGTGTGCTCAATAGTCATTCCATCCCCTGCTTATATATACACCTTATCATACATAAAACATATCATAACAGATTAACCAACAAAAAAAAAAAAAACAAACTTCAGAATGGCAACAATTGCTGGTGTTAGTCTCACTACTCCAAAATTCTTGGCCAAAAATTCCAACTCTGCCAATTTTAAGCCTTTTAACTTCCCATGCCTGAACAGTCCCTGGAAAAAACCATCAGCTAAATTTGGGCTGGTGTGTGCAGCACCAGACAACAAGCTTTCTGACCTTGTGGCTGAAAGTGTTAAGGGTGCAGAGGAAACGTGCAACGAGAACCCGGCTAGCGGAGAATGCGCGGCGGCTTGGGATGTGGTGGAAGAGGCAAGTGCAGCAGCTAGTCATGCAAGGGACAAGAAGAAGCAGGAAGACCCTTTGGAAAATTACTGCAAGGAAAATCCTGAGACTGATGAGTGCCGTACATATGATAATTGATACTTCTGTTTTACCTTGTGCTTTATTCCCACTTTGAATCTTGAATGCTCTGAATTATTAGGCTATTAATATGTATAACGAAAGAATTCTTCCTGTTTAAATCAGTCTCAAATACTATACAAACATTTTGATGTTGTGTCTTTAAGGTTATAAACTATATGAAGAATTTATGGAATAACAGGGAATTTGTTGTATTTTCACCTAGGGGATGCAGTTCCTGGGAATCGAATTTTGGACGTTGGGGGTGCATTTTGAATGTCCTGGACCGCTGAGTTAACATTTTGCATCTTGTTCAAAGGATTCGAAATTTATATACATGCGGTATAATTTTTTGTAGAGGGGTTTCAGTTGAACATCCGCCCGCCCTTCTTGATCAGCCCCTGCTTGAAAGCGTTGGTTTACTTCAAGCTCGGATTTCTGAAATCAGTTTTAGCCGGTCTTTGTGTGAACACCAGTCTTTTGTCCGTTGCTGGAACCTATATTAGCTATTAGATGGTCCGAAAAGATAATTTCAAAGACTTCTTTTTATAAAAATAAAAATACACTAATACTTGGAGAGACAAATAAGAAATGGTCCCAAAAGATAATTTTAAAGACTTCTTTTTATAAAAATAAAAATACAGTAATACTTGGAGAGACAAATAAGAAAAGTGACATTTTTTTTTTCAATAAGAGAAGTGAACATCAAAGAAATGTTAATCATATGTGTTCAAGCATTAATTTAATTTGTTAAATTCTGTTTATAACCAGAAAACAAAAAATAATATATATATATATATATATATATATATATATATATAAAAATATAGATGAAACAGAATAACTAATCCGAGGCTATAAGTTTTTTGTGTGTCTTTAAGAAATTATAACCACTCACTGTTATCAAGGAATTGGGTTACTTCCTCCCATGATAGAACAGAAAAACCAATCTGTAATAGCAGCAATGCGAATTATAGAATTCCGACGAACTCAAATATCACACTTACGTTTTTGCCTTTTGGGAAAACAAAGCAGGAGCAGAGAATGCAGAAGAGATTGGAAAATGTTTGCTGATTTTCGGTCATGAAAATTGCGGCGAAGCCTCTAAATTTATAGCCACAAAACTGGGTTTGAACAGGTGCAGACATGCTTGTTCGTCAATGATAGTGGAAAATATCAGAAATTGAAAATTAATTAGTGGAAGTGAAAAATGTATTTTGTCTAAAATATTTATCAATCAATTGCCAAAGTCAAAGCCGAGCAACGATGGTGCAAGGAGAGATCCTCTTCTCAACTCCTTAAGAGCTAGAAGAAGTGTTTTTAAATATAAACACAATGTTCTCCTTTTCCTAACCAATGTGAGAGAAATGACCTTTATTAAAATTTAATTTTTCCTCCATTTTATTTCCCTCCATTTTACTAATTCACACTATACTTTATTTAAAAGTTAGTTTTAAGCCTTTAAAAAATTTCAACAAAAAATTGATTCATTGTTTGTAACATCTTTCCAACCACTAAGAGTTGTATCATCTAACCCTCTAATAACTTCAATTATCAACGTAATTGAGACTAATAATTAGTGACAAGAAATTTAAATTAACGTAGGTTTTATGCTTTTTTCGAATGATGGTATTGTCTGAGCAACATGGACCTCGATTATTTTACTGAATATGTTTTACATTCACCGGTACAAAGATCAGATAATTCTTCCCACTAAAACTTACACAGGTGGAGAATCATCTTGGATAATTCTACCCAATAAGACTTACAAAGGTGGAGAATCACCTTTTATGCTTTTAGAACCAATGTCATCTTATTTTTTAACTTTAAATCAAAAGCTGCAATTATTCAATAGCTGCTTTCATGCTCGAAATCCCTTTTGACGCAACATTTCCAAGTTCCGACAAACTCCCCGTACGGGTAACTTTCGCGTACTTCGACTAAATCAACTTTCTAGGGTCTAATCATTCATTATTGGATGTTTTAGCTAAGAAGTTGATAATAAACAATAAAATTAGCTTGGTGTTCTTGATTAACAAAAACGCATTCAAATATAGCAATTCGTAGTCATTAGTGGATAATGGAATAGCCTAGTCATTCCACTGAGACATTGGATATTTGCAGAGATCTTCCGACATGGTAAAAGGTTGTCTTTGCACAAAACTTAACATGATGGTCCTTGCACAAAACTTAACATGATGGTTGGCCTCAGCGCATGCGATGTACTGAAATGGCAAATCTATTCAGATGACACATGTTGGAAAATTTGCATTTTGACATGCAAGTATCAACATGAAAATATACAACGATTCTCCACTTTTGCTGACAAAAATTGGCCAGTTGCATTGGTTGAAAATTCTTTTCTGAAGAACTAGTGTAAGAGTTGAGTTTGTCTACTTTTTTTCTTTGTGGTACATATATAGTCGACTAGTCACTGGTATGAACAAAGTTAATCTGCAGAGGACTATGGTATTTTTGGAGTAACCTCCATCTTCTAATTCTTGAACGCTCTGTGGCATTCAACATCCAAAAGATCCAAACAATCAACACTTCCCACAACATTGTGACAAGCAGAAACACAATTACTCACCAACTTGATGAATGAAGAAGGCAATTTTGCAGAAACAAAAAAGCAACATCTCGTTAACACAACTTGAGATTTATTTATAAGACTATATATAGCAAAGATCACTGACAAAGTACTAGAAACTGCTAATCCACCAAAAGCTAAACATTGAAGTAGAAACAATAGCCAAAAACTAACACAAAGCTAGCACAAAGAAAAGCTACGGACTCACATTGCAAATAAACAAAAAGTAGTGACTACATAAAGGAAAATGTAAGCACCCAGTGACAAGGGTCCTCTTCCGCTGCAACGATTGTAGGTAGTTGAATCCAAGAGAATGCAAGGAACACCCGGTCAAGCAAGAACCCGAGCTAAGATCAGGGTACTCCAAAAGTGCAAAGAGGGTGCTCAGAACTGCAACATATCAGCAGAGGCAGTGATGGGTTGAATTGGGCAAGGGAGCTGCCAGGGCTCAAGCAAAGTGTCTGGAATTTCAGGGATGTCCACAGCAAATCCATTAGCATCAGCCCAGAAACGAGTGAGCGAATTAAGGGAATCCAAGCGTTCAGTCAGTTCAGCCATTTGAGCCCTCAAGACATTGTTCTCTGCATCAACGGTGTGGTAGTTTTTTCCAACAGCATCGATCCTCTCGCGCCAGATAGTATTCTGATTCTGCAGCTGCGTCAGTTGGCTCATCAACTCCCCCAAATGCTGCTGCTTCCTCATCCGTGACCGCCTTGCAGATTCACGGTTGGACTCCATTCTCTTTCGTTTTCTCTCATCATTATTAGCAGATCGCTGGCCATCAGAACCTGAACTAGCTGGTTGCTGATTCGAAGCCATGTTTTGTATTGTTCAATGGGAAGTTAATTTGACGAAAATAGATATTCAAATAAGGGGAAGGTAACTACTGTTTTCTTGTCGGAATCACTAAGATCTGGTTTCTGAATTTTGGTACTTCTAATTTATAAATCAAACAGGAGGAGGGTTCAAGGATCAAGGGGGGCTAGTTCATGAAAACACATAGAACCAGTACAGGAAGACAACGGAGAAAGAGTGCATAATGCGAATTCGACGCATGAGGGTCATGAAGAATTTGAGACTAACATAAAGACTATTTGTGAAACCTCAATCAATGGGTCAATAAACAATTAACAAATCTGTAATAATTCAATGGTTGTTGTGTAGGTCTTCAGCAATTAAACGCAAATCAATCTGCAAGACGGAAAACAGAACATCAATAAACAAATTCAACAATACCAGGGGTATAAATCAATCAAACAACCTGACGCAATCCCAATTTAATTAAGATCACCTATATGAATCTTGTTTATCCTTCTAGATCTATTCGAGTCTAACAGGATTCAGGATTACTCATAATTAGACCAATTCAACAAAAACTCCAAGGGGTTTTGGTACGCGGGATAAAATGGGATATCCCAGAATTAAATTTAGGATTAGGATTATAATCTGCTTGATTAACGTTTATCTGTCAACAATAAATCTAATCCAAACTTAATCATGTATATCACATCTTATCCCATTCAACTTGGTATCCGGGGAGTTGGGATAAACTAGTCCACGAATTAAAATTCGACTGATTACAATTCAGGACTATAATTCCAGAATAATTCCAGCTACTAAACGACCCTAAACCCAACCTAATTCATCATAATTTTAACAATCACATATGCAACCAAGAGCAAGCAAAAAAAAAAAAAAAAAAAAAAAAAAGAAAAGGAAAAAGAGAGAACAAAAATAATAATAAAAAGAAAGCAATGAAAAGATAAAGAGGAAAATAATTGAGACGTACCTATCAGGTGTAGAGCCAAAATTGGGCGAAAGAAGGTCTAAATGAAAGTGGGAGGGGGTTTATATAGGGAGAGGAGGTTGGTATTTTGGTAAATATAGACATTATATTTTGATATTTTATGGGGAAAAAAAATAATTAGTGCGATTGGTGTAATCAGTATGGTTGGCGTGTATAAATTGAAAAAGTAGTGATGACAGCTAAGCAAAAAAGAAAAGATTGTGTTGTCGGTATATACCGTAAGAGACGAAGGAATCTTCCTCGGATCTTCTATTTTCTGTGGGCGATGGTTTTGTTGTTTTGACCATCTAATTTTGTTTAATTATTCATATCTTAATTAAATGATTAAGCACGTTCATTTTTTATTTTCTAATAATTTAATGATTCAAACCTAATTTTTAATTTAATTACCAAATTTCACTTCATTAACATATAACTCATAACCCATTTAGGGCATGTTTGGATTGACTTATTTTAAGTGTTTTAAAGCCAAAATAGTTTTTAAACATTTTTGAAGTGTTTGAGTAAAATAAAATAATATTTTTAAGCACTTCTTTTTAAGCTAAAAAGGCAAAAACTAAAAATTCTCGCTTTTAACTTTTGACTTATAAGTCAAAAAGCAAAAGTCAATCCAAACACCCACTCAAAGAATTAATCAATTTTCAATTAAATTATCCGATTTCACTTTATCAACACATACCAGTATGTAATCCATTTAACCCAATTCTCAATTTAATTACCCGATGTCGCTTCATTAACACATAAACGCTTAACATGTGACTCATTAACACAATTCACAATTTACTTAGACTCATTAAATAGATTAAATTGAACATGTTGAGCAATAGTTTAAAGATAACCTCCTTTGAAGTAGTGTGGATCCGGGGGCTGCTTCTGCTCCGGCTTTGCATCGCGGCCCTAGTAGGGTGGCTAAAGAGGAGGCTGCGTTGAAACAGTTTTTCTTTATCCATGGGCAATGAGTTTCGACGTATTGGTCGACTCCTATGCCCTGCTTGGTCCCCCTCCCCCGGCACGGTGGAGGTTCTTAGGTTAAACGAGTTATGGGTTATGTAACACCTCACATCCCAAATCATGTTTCGGATCATTCCGCACGTGTGTAGAAGCTTCGGAATTAGGTTATTTGACCAAAAATCGGTTAGATATTAGTTTGATATCACATGAGCAAGTCAAGACAGGTTGCAGCCTTGCAGGCCAAGGTCATGGCCTCCGCGCCGCCTTAGCCAATGAAATTCAAAGAGTCGTCAAGATAGATAGGTCTCCGCCCATTTTTAGCACTTCATCCACTTAAGAGCGTTTTCGTCCTTCAACTTTTGGGTACCCTTATGTGCGTTCAGAACCCACTTTTAACAGATGACAACACTTAGAAACTTACGTATTTTATTCATCTCCTCCCTCCCCAACCTAGACTATAAGGGTTTAAGAAAACCTACGCTCAAGACTCAAGAAAGAGCAATCTCTCAAAATTCTTCTTCAAGTTCTAGCATTCTTCATTAACCAGGAGCAAGTAAGGTATGTAAGGCTATCTTTTGAATGTGGAAACACCTTGTTCTTCCCCACGAATATATTTCTTGTGATTTTTAGTACCTTTCATGAATGAGATAGGGTTAGGTCAAAACCCTCGAGTCTTGATTCTCTTAACTCTTGATGAAATCTCATGGATGCCCCATAGTAACTGTCTACCCGAGACTGTCCCTTGACCCGTAGATCCAATTCTCCACGAAAGTATCTGAATTTAGAATATGTCCCTATCTCATGAATTCTTACAAGTTTAATTTATGATTTTCAAGATGATTATGAAAAGAATGATATTTTGTCTCAAAACCTAAACTCAGTGAACTTATTATGAATTAGAATGCAAGGCTCACTAGCATGAATTTAGGATAATGATTTTGAGTGCAAGGCTCCACACATTATAGAAGAACTTGATTCTCAGCTTATTTTGAAAGATATCAATATGAGCATATAATATGTCTGGGAGGACTATTTTTAGCCGAGAAGGGATGAGTTTAGATAACGAATACCCAAAACTACATATGTTAGCTTAGGATATGATCGTACCGTTAATTCAGGTGACTCCTTTATAAGCCCCTAGTAAGGGTCCAACATGGATCCACAATTACATTACGCCTTATGTCCGACAAGGTATAGGATGTATTCTCAATCGGGTAACGATTGGACATCATGAGCTCACATGGTGTTATATCGGTTATTTGAGAAACTCCCTAACAGAAAAAACTAATTTTCTTTGAGAAAGATGATTTTGGCACAAGACCACCGTTTTAAAAAACTTTATAAAGTTTTATATTCAGTCTTTCATATGATTCAAATATTCAGCTTACCTTCTGATTTGTCTGAATTCGACATCACGTATGTAACCAAAAAGGAAGGGCGATAGCAGAACAATCTCGAAAAATAAAGAGAAAAGCAAGGATATTTTCTTGATCTTTTAGCTATACAATTTACATTATGATTCAGATATTCAAACTATCTCATATTACGGTACTCAGTCTATCTCGTGATCTTGATATACATTTTGTTCATGTCTCAATTGTTGAGTTATATCATAAAGTAGCTATCCTTTTATGTCATATTTTATTCAGTCATTTTACATACAGTACATTTCACGTATTTACTTCATTTGGCGCTGCATCTATTAATGATGCAGACTTAGGTATCCAGGCTCATGAACAGACACTTCACCAGGCTCTATCTCCTAAGCTATTAGAGAATCATCCTTACTTCCAAAGGGCTTAATCTGCAATTAGTTCAATAGCTTTACTTTTATTTAAATAAAGGTAGACCAGAGGTCTTGTCGTGATATTCAGTATTCAAATAAATTTAGAGGCTCCATAGATAAATAAACAGTCAGCTTGATAGTTAAGATCAATTTTCGGAATTAGTTTGACCTTTAAGTCACTTTTAAAGTATTTTCTTAATTAAAGATTTAATTTTTAGATGCTTCTCAATGCTTCCGATTATGTTTAGTACATGTCCTAATATCATGCCAAGCCAAGGATACATTCGGGCCAACAGTGGCTTCGGGTGTGGACCACACCGAGAGTGTAGACTCGAGGCGTGATAAGTTACGAATTATGTATTAATGAAGTGAAATCAGATAATTAAATTGATAATTAGGTTAACTGAATTGTGTTTATGGGTTAATAATGTGTAATCAAATAATTAAATTATGGGTTTATATGTTGATAAAGTGAAATCGAATAATTTAATTGAGAATTGGATTAAATGAAATATGATTTACAGGCTAATGAGGTGAAATCAGTTAATTAAATTGAGAACTTGGGAATTCGTTAGGTTTGAGGGTAATTTTGAAAACTTTATTAATGGTGGGGTAAATTTGACAATATAGTATAACATATGATAAGTATGATCAACATTTTTAAGTAGAGGGATATATTTAACTCTTTTTTAAAAAAATTTATGTTAAAATGATTGAAAAATTGATATATCTTTAAAGATATTTACAATTTTATAAATTTAAAGGTATTTTTATATTTTTTTTAAAAAAGGACGAACCATGAGAATAAAATAAAAAGAGAATTAGCTTTCGCTTATAAGAAATTGTAATGTTATCAAACATGAAGATAAGTCAAAAATAATTGGCAATTGTTAGCAGAATGGATTTCGAAAGCATGGAATTAAATAATCTGGCTTTGTTGGAGTAAGTAAGCCTTTCATTAATTGTTGCAGGGATGGTGACAAAATTCCTCTGAAATTTACAAAATCTATGAAATTCAAGTTTCAGCAATTAACTTAAATTTTCCACAAGAATTTGATTGTGCTTTGTAATGAGTAATAAGAGAGGAAGAGAATAATTCAGTCGTTTGTGTATTGTGTTTTCGATTTGGAGGAGATACAGTGCTTATAGTACATTTAGAAGTCTGTTGAAAACAGTCTCCCTAAGAGGTACTTTTTCAAATACCAGCAAAAAAATTTAAACGTCATAGCTTTTGTGTCACACGCGTCATAGCACCCAAATTGGGTGCCACAATGATCGTGTCACGCCCATTTGGACGGTGTAGTGGTCGTGATGGCCATCACGCGCTACAGTGGTTGTGTCGCACTAGCCACGACGCCTGTTTGGGTGCTACAGCACCGGCCTTCTCCTCGCTCCAAAATTCAGTCTCTCATATACTCTCATCAATACTAATTATTTTAACATCAGTTACTTTGACTAATTTATAAACTTAACCAAATACCCGCTTAAGAAGGAGTGTCTTCTCATGTGCTTGAAACAAACATAACTTCATGGGTAACGTCTATTTTGTAGAGTTGAATAACAACTCTTATAAATTCGATAAGAAATTGTGTTTTCATTTACGACTCTTAATCAATTCATTAGTCGAATACTCCATTTTTTAAGACTTTTTCCTTTTTTTTCTTTATAAGTACACAATTTAAAGTATTTTCGTTGAGAAGTTTATGGCAAAACTACATGTTTGAAGTACAAAAGGTACAAACAACTAAAATTTTTAGTTTATAAGATAAAGTTGTACATAGTATTGTTCTACATAACAGACAATTAAAGATTCAAAGGGATATCAACTATAAATATCCGACTAAAGAATTGCTTCCCAACTTATTTTATTTTGTTAAAAATATGGGTATAGTTTGATGACTTTTTTATCTAAAAAAAATAATAATATTTTAGTAAGTTATTTCTATAACTTGAATGACCATTTAAGAAATTGACTCTTGAATTTGAAGTATAACGCTAACCACTATTAGAATGGAATTTCTAAGATACATTTTTTTATGAATTATTTGATGTGCTTTTTGTGAGAAAATGGTTAAAATGGTCCCTTGTGTTTGGTGGTAGATTTAAATAGTCATTTCTTCTTCTTCTTCTTGAACTTGAGTTATGCCCTATAAAAAAGCTCTTTACATTTTCTCTCATATCGATGCAGAATTTACCTAAAGTATCATATGCACCTTATTTTAGAAGCTTGTCAGGCCTACTTAATCCCCCTCCCCCATGTCAGGGATATCACGTATACCCTTCTCTTAGGAACTCGTGAGCATCCTCATTGCGATTTATGCCACCATCATACTTATGAAGTACAAGCTCTGATATCATATTTGTCATAATCCAAATTCATGACATATATTTGTCGCACCCCATTTTTCTCGCGAAAAGTGGGTCATCGACGTGACAACTCTTTTTGGATGGAAAAGAGTGAAGAATCGCCACCTAACGAATTTAAGGCGCGTTAGGGCACCATCTAACTGATTATACTTAAATTAAATTTTAAGTCTACGCAATCAGAGAATCGGGTAAGGGTTCAAGTTACCTCGAAAGGAAGGTATTAAGCACCTTTCAAGGTCCACAAATGTGGGTCCCTGCCGAATTCGTTATTTATGTGGGAATTAAGTGATAAACAAAGGGTCAACAATTTTATTAGCCTATTATTAACTAAGTAATGAAACAAATAAACCTTTATTTTAAGCAAGTAGATAAATTAGTTACTAGTAGTCTAAGTGAGAAAAAAGATCATGCATATAAACCGCAATTAAAATAAATAAGGAAACGAAAAGGAGATCAGCGAGAAGACAGAATTGACACAAGAATATAGAAAAAGAAACCTAATTACTAAGTGATTTAGATAACTACCCCAACCATCTAATAAAATAAGAGCTACACTTAGGTTAGTTTTAACCTATTCGGATCAGCGCCCGGCTTATTATCGAAGACAATTCCAAAGACATTGTCGTATTCTGCTCGGGTCGATTTCCATCATATCCGTCTATCTACCCACCTAAGCTGGTTATTAAGATTATTTTACCTAAGTGCGTACTAAAAAAAAATGAGAAAAGTCTATTGTACCCTAGTATGCCTACTCGTCCCACTTAATGTCCAAGAGGCATTGAACTACTATTTTGGATATGGGTCTAGACAATAAGATTCCAAGGCTACTTAATTAGACTCGGGATTAACGTCAATCAAAACATACATGGACTAGAAAACAAGTAGCACATAAATGATCTCACATAGGCCTCACAATTCGTACAATTAACACTTTATATATCATGATATCTGGAGAACGTGCAAAACCACTTATTAATTAGTCCTATGAACAAAGTTCCTAATTATTTAACATGCTGTAAATAAATCTAATCCTACAAACAGGATGATTGATTATTTTAACCTGCTAAAACTGTTTTAAAGCTATAGGCATGAGAGCTAATTAAATTAATGTGTTGAAGCTAAATTGAACGTATAGGCAGAATCTTTAACTTAACATGCTGAGCCTGAATTAATCCTATAGATGTGGTTTCTGAATGTTCTAAAAAAAAGGGCTGAAACAGTCATACTGAACCAGTTTTACATTCTGAAACAGTTTCTAACGTGTTGGGTTGATTTTAACATGCTGAAACGATTTTGACGTGCTGAATCCTATAAACAGAATGATCACTTTAACAATCTGAAGTTTTAATCCTATAAACAGAATGATCACTTTAACAATATGAAGTTTTAATCCTATAAACAGAATGATCACTTTAACAATCTGAAGTTTTAATCCTATAAACAGACTGGTTATTTAGCATGCTGAAAATTAACAAGTCCTATAGGTATGATATCTACTTAGTTTAAAAATGTTGAAACATACTGAACCAGGTTTAGCATTCAGAAACAGTTTCTAACGTGTTGAACTGATTTTAACATGATGAAACGATTTTAACATGCTGAAACAGTTTCAACGTGCTGAATCCCATAGGCATGATTTCTAGTCATGGTATATGCAGAAACTAAATTAACCCTATAGGCATGCTATCTAAAATACACGGAACAGTGATGCTGAAATCAATTTTTAAACTAGACATGATTTTGATTTTGTTTAAAAGATGAAGCTGATTTTAAACATGGTAACTAGCTTTGTTATTTATATGTTGAAACTGATCTTTTACAACTTAAAACATGGTAGCTAACTATCATAAATGCTGAAACATATTTAACTTATAAACATGGAAACTAAACAGAACTGAAAACTAGTTTTAAGCCATAGAGCATGCTAATTAATTTTAAAGCTGAAACGAACTTAAACCTATAGGCATGTTTTCTAGGCGTTTTCAAACAACAAATGCAAATAGCACGTAGTTTTCCCCTCCCCCATAGAAGTCCCCCAAAGTATCTTATTTATCGTCAGAATTTTACAATAAATTATTACAGACCGAAATAATGAACAGAATTTAAAGCTAGAGAACAGGCTGTCCCGATACTCAGAAATCCCGATCCCGAACAACTCTTCACCACCTCTAATCAGAACCTGTTAAGCATGTAGACGTAGGATTCGGAGGATCCCATTGCAACCCATAAGACCGTCCCTGACATGTCAGAGTTCCTGAGGATCTCAAGGATCCTAGGCAGTGCTTATGTCAGGGAATAGGGGTGCGTTAGAACCTCCGTTCTCCACCAAATGCCATGAAGCCAAGCCAAGATGAACCCAAATATAATCATACAAACAGCCAGCAATACTATAAAGAAATATGGCCCTCTTTACAAGTAACATTGCTTCATAACTAAGGCATATAAATAAAAGAAAGAAAAGAAATGATCAAGCAAACAACAAGGCATAAATTCTATAGGCATGCTGTCTACCGATTCAATACACATATATCAAGAGTTTCCATGGATAAACATAGATGGATTAGAGAGCATATCTTAAACTACAAGGAATCATACATTTGAATTAAAAATACTTCGATAGGAACTAACCAGTTTGCCGTAAACACAAGAAAATATATAAGCTCCGACCCTTAGCAATCAATAATTCTCAACCAAAAGAGAAGTTTTCTTTAGAATATGAGAGTAGTAGATGTCAAGGCCTGCCCGATGAATGAAAAAGAAACTGTGTTTTATAGTGAAAGTAGGGGACTCAGTTAAAGGAAGGGAATAATTCAAATAGTAAATCAAGGAAAATCTTTACCTTAATTACCATAGTCAAATCAATATGTCACTGAATTACCATAAAGAAGAGAGAAAATAAAGTCATACCAGAATAAAGAAAAATCAAACAAAGAGAAACTTTACCTTAATTAAAACACAAGATCAATCAGAATACAAAAATGGGGTCTGATTTTATTTTCTAAGCATAAATAGACCAATAGCTGTCAATTAAGGGTAAAACGAGTCAACACTTTACCATAATTAAACAGGTAACCAAGTTATCAATACCAAAATCCTTTCCCAAAATCAAGCACTCGAATCAATTATATATGAAACAATCAAAGCCTTACCGTGAATAAACAAGTATTAAGGCTGATTATTCATCAATTGGAATCAATCATGGAACTCACAAATTAACTTGCTATAAACGGGATACGGAGCTTGTCATGGAATCATATAAGAAAGAAAAACATGCTGAATATAACTATTGTATTTCAAATTAAGAAAGCGCTAACACAGAATCATTAACCAAAATTGAACCTAACAGAGAATTAATAGTAAAATCACAATCAGTATTTGTTGAGCACAGAGGGATGCGAATAGACAAGTACTAATCGGAACTTAGTCATGGAGTTTACACAAGAAATCGTGAATCAAGATAAGGAGTTATCATTTGGCATGAATATAGGCTATCTTTCAACCCAATACAACATGTCGAACAAAATTGGTCAACCCAATGACACCGGACGAATCACAGGCCACATTTCACACTTGAAATACAACATGATAACCAAACACGCTTAGACATAGATCTCGCGACAAAGTAAACCCATGATCAAATTTTCAGAATTGTAAGAATCATGATTTTCCACATATCGTAATAGGCAGCCAAACCCAAATAAAATTAAACGACCATGCATAAACACTCATAATAGGGTTTTGAATCTCAGAACCTGTAAACGTGGAAGACGATACGCTCGAGCATAAAAATGAGACAAAAATCAGACCCCAAATAGATCTGCAGGAACCATCGTTCCACTTCGTCGGAGTCTTCCACCGTCCGTCGGAGGCGAAGAAACCTTTGGGCTTCGGATTCGTCCGGAGAAACTCGTGGCTTGTTTTTGACCCGCTGATGGTTTAGTGGTGTTGCCGACTTTGGGGTTTGCTCACCGGCCGAGGAGGGCCGGCGGTGGTGGAAATGGAGGAGAGGAGGGAGAAGAGAAAAGGGGAGGCGGCTTTTTGCTGGAGATGGGTGGAGAAAGAAGAAAGGAGAGAGAGGGTTGAGGGGTTATGGTGGCCGCTTCACCGGAGATGGTGGAGAGGCGGTGCTTCGCCGTTTCGGTGGCGATGGCAGAGAAGGGGAAGATGATGGGGATGAGGGTGGTGGTGGTTGGTTTCGCCGATGATGGAGCAGCGGCGGAGGGAGAGAGAAGAGAGAGAGGCGGCTGGTGAGGGAGTGAGTTTTGAGGTTAGGGTTTGGGGGGGTGTTTGTTTAAAAGGAAAGAAGAAAAGGGGTTTGATCTCGGCCGTTGATCGTATTAGATCAACCGCTGAGATTGGATTAACTTTGGGATTTAAAATTGGGCCAAATTAGCCCAATTTAGGCTAAAATTGAAATAAATTGAGTAGAAAGGGGCTAGGATTTAAATAATTTGAGATTAGAAATTGAATTCGGACGGCTATTTAATAAATAAACTACTCCGTTTATAAAATTTAGTAGATAAAATAATAATTAACGATAATTATCAAAAGATAAATTATTTTTTAAAAATAAATAAATTACGTATATATATATTGTACGTAAAATAAATGACATGTAATATCATATGAAATTTAAGATAAAAATAGTAATAATAGAGAATAATTATATATTTATATACTAATTTTAAAGTGTTAACACATAATTTATTTAATAAATCAAGTAAAATATATAATAAGTTAATATTTAAAATAATTATTGTTATTAAAATAACAGCCCGAGAGAGGTATAGGGAGGTCAAAATTGGGTGTCAACAGCTGCCCCTTCCTTTCTCGAGAATGAAAGATGAATAATCGGGCAAGGAACGTTGACTTAGTAGCCAATTTTGTCCGACCGGAGGCGTGGTCTTCGAAATCGGAGAAACAAGGGGGAATTATAAAAGAGTTGCGGCCGGGACTTCGGTTTTCAAGTCGCCTACATATCCTTGTTTTACGGGAAGCAGGCTATGTGTAGTTCTAGATTTAGAAATGAACGAGGCTTCTGAAGAAGATATACGACTGAAATTCCGCACGAAGACGCAGTTGGCACGAGTCGATTAGCAGAGAATAGGATGCGAGCGACGGCCCAGTGTTGGTGATATAAGGATAAGAAAGGTTGTGTTTTGGAAGCGAAGACGATGGTTAATCTCGTTTCTTGGCTTGCTCAGTTCTCGTTGCCTGCAACTTCTATTATAACTAAATAAAAGATTAACATTTAAATAAGAATAAAGTAAAACATGATGCAGGTTCCCTTTACGACTATGGAAAGTATCTTAAGACGGTATAAATGATGTCTTAAGCGATGATATCTTAGGGCCATGATATGTAAAATTAATCCTCGAGCCATGAAATGATGTCCGCGGGCCATGAAAATGATGCCTTTAGATGATGACGCCTTTGGAGCATGATAAGCAGAAAGTAAATCCTTAGGCCATGAAATGATGTCCGCAGGCCATGAAATGATGTCCGCAGGCCATGAAAATGATGCCTTTAGACTATGACGCCTTCGGAGCATGATAAGCAGAAATTAAAGAAAGCGTATCTGTTTTGAGTGGCAATGGCATGACGTTTGGTAGCTTCTGAATAATTTGTTCCATGGTAGCTTGTTGTGATTCGATGCGATCTCGGGCTCAATGCAATATCGGGCACAATGCAATTCTCGGGCCAAATGCAATCTTGGGCTCAATCAAAATTCTTGGGCGCAGTGCGATTCTCGGGCCAAAATGCAATCTCGGGCTTAATGCAATTCGCAGTTTTGAGCTTGATGTAATCTTGGGCACAAGGCAATCTTCGGGCGCAAGGCAATCTTCGGGCTTGATGTAATTCTCGAGCCAAATGCAATCTTGGTCTCAAATGCATTTCTCGGGCGTAGTGCAATTCTCAGGCTCGATGCGATTCGTAATTCTCGAGCACAATGCAATCTCGAACATAATGCAATCTCGGGCCAAATGCAATCTCGGGCTCAAATGCATTTTTCGGGCAAATATAATTTTTGAGCCAAATATAATTCTCAGGCTTAACACAAGCTCGGGCCATATGCAATTCTCGGGCCAAATATAATTCTCGGGCCAAATGCAGTCTCGGGCCAAATGCAATTCTCGAGCCAAATATAATTCTCGGGCCAAATGCAGTCTCGGGCCAAATATAATTCTCGGGCCAAATGCAATCTCGGGCCAAAGTCATCTCGGGCATAATGCAATCTTGGGCCAAATATAATTCTCGAGCCAAATGTAATTCTCGGGTTTAATGCAATCTCGGGCCAAATGCAATTCTCGGTCCAAATGCAATTCTCGGGCTCAAATGCAATCTCGGACCAAATGCAATTCTCGAGCCAAATATAATTCTCGCGCCAAATGCAGTCTCGGGCCAAATATAATTCTCGAGCCAAATATAATTCTCAGGCCAAATATAATTCTCGAGCCAAATGTAATTCTCGGGCTTAATGCAATCTCGGGCCAAATGCAATTCTCGGGCCTAATGCAATCTCAGGCCAAATATAATTCTCTAGCCGAATGTAATTGTCGGGATTAATGCAATTCTTTTTTGAGGAGATAGAGTAGCTTAGCTTTCTTGCCATATTTTGATGACGGTGTTTGTCTTGATGCTGCTGAGACAATTCTCGGATTTGTACATGCTAGTTCTGCGTCCAAAGAAAAATTGTTAATTTGTAAAAAGGGGAGGTTGATTTGTGCATCTGTTCTTGGGTGCATCTGTCCTCCTTGTTATGTGTCTGCGAGGTGTCGCACTCTCTTCGGGCACTCGCTCGAGCAAATAAATAAATAAGCTTTGACATCGTATTTTGAAATAACTTGCTTTGAAAAGGGAAACGTTAAAAAATCAAAATATTGTTGAATCATAAACTTTGACATGCTTTGAGACATCACAACATCTTATCCTCTTTGCATTTGGAGTGCAGCTCCGATGAAATTTTGAGGGCTCTCAAAAATTTCTGCCCCAGTGTAGAACTTGTCTTTCGGCTAGAAAATTTTGTAGAATGAGCGGTCGCTTGTTGTAATTTTGAGGTTCCCTCAAAATTCTGCCCCAGTCTTACGATTCATGGTAATGCTTTTCAGATGTAATTTTTGAGATCCTCTTAAATATTCTTCCCCAGTTATAATGCTTGATAAAGGGAAAATGAAAGGTTTTATTATGATAAGACCGAACTCCATAGGAGCGCCTACGTATCCCTCTTAAGCAGGAATCAGGTCAAACGTAGTTCCAATTACAAGGTAAGGAAGCATAACAGAAATAACTTTCTCTTAACTTCTCAGATGAAGTATCTTCTGACAGCGTCGGAATTGATAGGCTTGGGCCACACTTCACCATCCATTTCCGCTAGTACGAGTGCTCCTCCTGTCAGAACCCGATGGACCATGTAAGGACCTTGCCAATTTGGTGCAAATTTTCCTTTTGCCTCGTCTTGATTTGGAAAGATCCATTTTAGGACAAGTTGCCCCGGTGTAAAATGCCTTGGTCTGACCTTCTTGTTGAAAGCTTTGGCCATTCTATTCTGATAGAGTTTACCGTGACAGATTGCATTTATTCTCCTCCCATCAATAAGTGCCAGTTGTTCCATTCTACCTCGCACCCATTCAGCATCACTTAGTTCTGCTTCCTGAATGATCCTTAGAGAAGGTATCTCCACTTCAGCAGGTATCACAGCTTCAGTACCATAAACCAGAAGATAAGGAGTGGCCCCTGTAGAAGTCCTCACCATAGTACGATATCCCAACAATGCGAAGGGTAACTTCTCGTGCCAGTGTCTGTAATTGTCAATCATCTTACGCAATATCTTCTTGATGTTTTTGTCGCAGCCTCAACTGCTCCATTCATCTGTGGCCTATAGGCTGTAGAGTTTCGATGGTTGATCTTGAACTGCTCACACGTTGCTTTCATCAGATCACTGTTGAGATTGGTGCCATTATCTGTAACAATTGACTCAGGAACTCCAAAGCGACAGATAATATGATCTCGGACAAAATCAGCTACAACCTTCTTTGTGACAGACTTATGTGAGGTAGCCTCGACCCATTTGGTGAAATAATCAATAGCAACAAGAATGAACCTATGTCCGTTGGATGCAGCAGGTTCGATAGGACCAATAACGTCCATACCCCAAGCTGCAAATGGCCAAGGAGAGCTGGTGACATGGAGTTCGTTGGGAGGAACTCGAATCATGTCGGCATGCGTTTGGCATTGATGACACTTTTGCACATAACGAATGCAATCCGTTTCCATAGTCAACCAAAAGTACCCGAATCTCAGTATTTTCTTGGCCAAGGTAAATCCGTTCATGTGAGAGCCACAAGTTCCACCGTGGACTTCTTTAATCAAACTAGAATCTTCTCTAGCATCAACACACCTCAACAGTCCTAAATCAGGAGTCCTCTTGTACAAGATTTCTCCGCTTAAGAAGAATTGGTTAGCTAACCTCCGAATAGTGCGCTTTTGAATACTTGTGGCATTCTCCGGATAATCTCTATTTCTTAAGTATCCCTGGATATCAACATACCATGGCTTGCCATCTAACTCCTCTTCGACATGGAAATAATATGCAGGCTGCTCGTGAGTATGAATAGGGATGGGATCAATATAATTCTTGTCCGGATGTTGTATCATAGAAGACAAAGTGGCCAAAGCATCAGCGAATTCATTCTGGATTAGCGGAACATGTTTGAATTCTATCTTGACAAACCTCTTGCGTAATTTTTGTATGCAATCTATGTATGGCAGGAGTTTCCTGTTCTTGGCAGCCCATTCCCCTTGTACTTGATGAATCAACATGTCTGAGTCCCCAATTACCAATACCTCTTGGACATTCAGGTCAATGGCTAGCCGAAGCCCCAAAATGCAAGCTTCGTATTCAGCCATATTGTTGGTGCAAGGAAACCTAAGTTTGGCTGATACCGGATAATGCTGGCCAGTTTCTGAGATCAAAACAGCTCCAATACCTACCCCTTTGAAGTTCGCAGCTCCATCAAAGAATATCCTCCAACCATTGTATATTTCGGATATGTCCTCTCCCACAAATGCCACTTCCTCATCAGGAAAATAAGTTTTCAAGGGTTCGTATCCATCATCTACGGGGTTCTCGGCTAGGTGATCTGCCAATGCATGTGCTTTCATAGCCCTCTGAGTGACATAAACTATGTCAAACTCACTCAACAAAATCTGCCATTTAGCCAGCTTCCCGGTAGGCATAGGCTTCTGGAAGATGTACTTTAGTGGATCCATTCTCGAGATCAAGTAGGTAGTGTATGCTGAGAGGTAATGTCTCAACTTCTGGGCTGCCCAAGTTAATGCACAACACGTGCGTTCCAGCAAAGAGTAACGAGCCTCATATGATGTGAACTTCTTACTCATGTAATAGATTGCCTGCTCTTTCTTCCCTGTTTCATCATGCTGTCCCAGGATACAACCGAAAGCATTATCCATCACAGATAAATACAACAGTAGTGGCCTACCTGGCTCAGGAGGGACCAATATAGGAGGATTAGATAGGTAATCCTTGATTTTGTCAAACGCTTGCTGACACTCTGACGTCCATTTTGTGGCAGCATCCTTTTTCAATAACTTGAAAATCGGCTCACAGATGACAGTGGATTGGGCTATGAAGCGACTGATGTAGTTGAGGCGGCCCAAGAAACTCATTACCTCTTTCTTATTTTTTGGTGGCGGAAGCTCTTTGATGGCTTTGATTTTGGTCGGGTCCAACTCTATTCCGCGACGACTGACGATAAAACCCAATAATTTTCCCGCAGGGACTCCAAAGGCACACTTTGCCGGGTTCAACTTCAGATTGTACTTCCAAAGCCTATTAAAGAACTTCTCGAGATCGTCCAAATGACTCGAACCCTTCTTGGATTTGATGATAACATCATCCACATAAACTTCAATTTCCTTGTGGATCATGTCATGAAAAATGGTAGTCATGGCCCTCATGTATGTAGCTCCAGCATTTTTCAACCCGAAAGGCATAAACTTGTAACAATAAACCCCCAGGGGGTAATGAAAGCAGTTTTCTCAGCATCCTCCTCATGCATCTTAATCTGATGATAACCGGCAAAGCAATCCACGAATGATTGTGTTTCATGCTTGACACAGTTATCGATCAAGATGTGTATATTAGGGAGTGGAAAATTGTCCTTAGGGCTGGCTCTGTTAAGATCCCTGTAGTCAACGCAGACTTTGACCTTACCATCCTTCTTGGGAACAGGTACGATATTAGCTAGCCAAGTCGGATATTCAGTTACTCGAATGATTCCAGCCTCAACTTGCTTTGCCACCTCCTCTTTAATCTTCAAGCTCAGATCAAGTTTATACTTTCTGAGTTTTTGTTTGACAGGAGGACAAGAGGGATCAGTGGGCAGTCTGTGGGATACAATCGAAGTGCTCAATCCTGTCATATCTGCATAGGACCAAGCAAAGACGTCTTTGTGTTTTTTCAAAACCCGGGCGTAGCCCTTTTTCTCATTTTCAGATAAGTAAACACTGACGTACGTTTCATTAGCCACTTCCGAGTCCCCTAAGTACACTACCTCTGTATCCACTAGGTTTGCCTTAGGTTTATGTTCAAACTCTTCAACCTTTTTAACGAGTTCTTCCGGTACTTCAGCTTCTTCTACCTCTTCTAGTTCACTTATATTATGTTGCACAGTCTCATTACATGTCACAATCTCAGATTCAACATTTTTAGAAGTAATTTTGCCAAGTGCTCGGCGGGCCCTAGAAGGAGTGACAGTCCAGTTGCTGAGAGTGGCTTTGGGCTGATTGCTCTATTTAGGAACTCCTCCTCTCCCCTCATCGATGATGACGTTGCAGCTCTCTTCTGTCAGGAATAGACCTCTTAAGTTTTCTAGCACATCATCTTCACCATCATCAAGAAATCCCGCAGAGATAAAAGTCTGATGCAATGACGGTATCGGTCCTAGCAAAGGATAATAGAATCCTCCCACGGGTGACTTCCAATCTTTGTACTCTTGTGCAGTGCCAAGATAACCCAACCCGAACGTGGTCTCCTATGATTGTATCTGTATTGGTTCCATTATGCCTTGCAAATTTGCCCCCAAGCCGCCATTAGGTAGGAACCCTGAGCGAAGCAACATATTCATGATCGTGCTGCTCCACCATGGTCCCTCTCCACCAAATCCCACCATTTCCAGTGTGTAGAATATTTTTCCATCCAATCTCTCTTTTCCTTCCACCGCGTATATAGAGTGCCCCTTTTCACCATGGACTACCACCTCTTGATAGTCTCATTCAAACTTGAGGCATTGATGCAGATTAGAGGACACCGCTCCTGCCATATAAAGCCATAGGCGACCAAGTAACATATTGTAGGAAGCTGGGATATCCATTACTTGGAACACAATGGAGAATGTGGCAGGTCTCATCAACGCATCGAAGGTAATTTTCCCAATGGTATCTCTTTGAGAGCCGTCGAAAGCCTTCACTTTCATCCTCCGAGCCTGAATCTTAGAAGTGTCAACCTCTAGCCTTGTCAGTGTGGCGAGGGGGAATATGTTTAGACCAGAGCCTGGATCGATCAATACCTTTGTTATCACCCTCTCCTCATACTGCATGGTGATGTGCAAAGCGTCATTATGCGCTCTTCCTTGAGGCGGCAACTCATCCTCGTGAAAGGATATTTTATGAGCCTCGAATACCTGCCCAACCATATGGGCTACCTCTCCACCGGTGATATTAGCCGGTACATAAGCCTCGCTAAGAACCCTCATTAGAGCCTTCTGATGAAGCTTAGAAGTCTGTAAAAGTGACAAAATAGCGATTTGAGCCGAAGTTTTGCTCAGTTTATCTACAACAAAATATTCATTTGCTTGTACCTTCTTCCAAATGCCATTCTCTTCAACCTCTACAACTGGTTGTTTTCCCTTGCTAGAACTTATCTGAGCCAGATTTTTAGGCGTGTAGATTCTGCCAGATCGAGTCACACCCTGAGCGGTGTCAGCCTCGGCTACCTTTGCCTTTCCCGAAATATCACATTCATAATTCCATGGTATTGCATGGGGATCATAAGCAACTGGAGTAGCTCGATATACAGTAAATGCGGATTTAGGAGCAGCCACCTCTACTTCAAACAGAACCTGTTTCTGTGCCGGAGCAGATGTTTGTGACACCATCGCGACATCCCCTTCTTTCTTGATAACCCAAATAGAGCCTTCCAGATCCACTGCCTCTCCAACTTCCAACATGTTGACCTGATGATTTGGGAGCGGATTGTTGGTGACGTTCGAAGCTGGGTCTTTCAACTGAATAACCTTTGTATCAATTAACTTCTGAATTCGATCCTTCAGTGAGCGACATACTTCAGTAGTATGCGAACCTGTTATCCCTGAATGGTATGCACAGACTTTGTTAGGGTCATACCATTTGGCCTGAGTGTCTACAGGTAAAGCGAGAACGAGAGTGATGAGGCCAGCTACCCTCAATCTTTCATACAACTGGGCAATTGGTTCAGCCAAAGGAGTATACTGCTTGACCGGCCTTTTCTCGAAATTGGCTCGGGGTCTGTAATTTGGATTAGGTGGGGGAGATTGGAATTGAGAGGGCTGGGCACTATAAACGGGGTGAGAGGGAATTTGGTATGAGTATGTAGGCATTTGATAAAGAGGGATAGGGTATGGAGATTGTTGGTATAGTGGAGGGTGGGTTGTAGGCGTTAGGGAAATGAGTGGTGTTTTGAAATCTTGTGCCATCATCACAGTCCCCACTTCTTTTTTCTTTCGATTTTCAGCAATTCCGCTAGATTGTAGGGATTTACTGGTAGCCTGTAGAGCCTCTAAATTGATAATGCTACCACTTTTGATGCCTTCCTCTAGTCTTTCCCCGACCTGGATGATCTCGGCGAAACTATTTTCCATGATGAGCATCATCTTTTCATAGTACTGTGGTTCCTGGGCCCGAATAAAATAATCTTTCATTTGAGCCTCGTCCATCGGAGGTCGGGCTCTAGCCGCTTCAGCTCTCCATCTCAAGGCATATTTCCAAAATAATTCATTAGGCTTCTTCTTCAGGTTTTGAATGTGAAACCAATTTGGGGTGTTGTCCATGTTGAATCCAAATCTTTCTACAAAATCGGAGGCCATGTCTATCCATCTGGACCACTTTCTGGTATCCTGCTCAATGTACCAGGTTAAGGCCTCCCCGGTAAGGCTTCTCATGAACAACTTCATCCGTATTTTCTCATCTCTTCCTACTCCCACCAGCTTATCACAGTACATTCTTAAGTGTGCTTTGGGATCCCCGGTCCCATTGAATAACTCAAATTTGGGAGGTTTTTACCCCTCCGGTAATTCAACGTCTGGGTGCATACATAGGTCTTCATAATTCAGACCCTTCACCCCTCTAATGCCCTCCATATGTTGCAGTCTGTTGGTGACCTGCTCTAACTTTTCGACCATGTTCTGTATTAACCGGTCTTTTTCTGAAGGCTCTGGCTCAAGCTGGTGCTGAACAAAAGGAGCAGTTTCCACGTATATGGGGTTCAGGTTATAATTTCCTGGAACGTGGGTAGGGACTATATTTGGAGTGGTTTGGGAGTTTTATGGAGCTGAGAGGGTAGGATACTGTGGTGGAGGACATTGGCTAGTCCTTGGAAGAACGTAAGTATGCTGCAAGTCATTTTGTGGTTGTGGTACATTGGGTATGGTTTGGAGTTTTGCGGCGGTATTGTCCTCGACTGTCAGGTCACGAGGACTGTTCAAAGTGAAGGACAACTTGGCCAAATTACGAACTTGCGCCAGTTCATCCTGTAAGTCAAGGATTCTCTGCTCCATTAGCTCATCATGGTCTCCACCAATACTTTCTGAGACTTTCTTACTCTTACTAGCACTATTGTCACCCATTTTATCTTTCCTTTCACGATTTGGACTCGGAGGAGGAGGAGGAGGAGTCCCCTTTGATCTAGTATGATATCCCAGAATGCACAAATCAACCTTTGGGAAGGGAGTAAGAGTAAGACAAAATCAACAAAAACCAAGTTAGTAGTAAGATATTTATTCTAAAGATAAACACATTGATTGCGAAAAATAAACGTCCTAAATGCAAGGGGCCTCGTTGAGCCAGAGGTAGGCCTAAAACGACACATATATGATTCATGACATTTTAATCCAAGCCAAGATTCAATATTAATCGGAGTTTAGAGTCGGATAATAAACGAAGTAAACCATTTATTAAATCAAACTTTGATCTACTATAATTCTTTGCGGAAATGAAAAAAAAAACAAAAAAAAAACAAAAAACAATAAAGTAGAGCTAGGGGAAAGCGGGATGACAAGGGAAAATCCTAAATTCAAAAGCCTCCATTGTACTGGTTCAGAGATCTTGGATCAACTTGTGCCCACATTGCATGAGTGATATCATAATGACTATTCAACAGCTTCCGTGCCCAGGTGGTCTCTTTTATATCTTCAAATCCATAAGGTTGTCCCAATTTGC
The DNA here is from genome assembly GCA_003996215.1 of Jaltomata sinuosa. NCBI lineage: Eukaryota > Viridiplantae > Streptophyta > Magnoliopsida > Solanales > Solanaceae > Jaltomata > Jaltomata sinuosa. The sequence continues at coordinate 126,693 of QJPP01000123.1, read as the reverse complement.
TAAGCCGCACATCTTCAACATCCTCCAAAAGCCATACATAGTATTCGGGTGCACAATAAGCCTGCTCGGTGCCCACGCTTATAGTCATCAACCCTTCCCATTGTTGAAGCAATTCTTTGGCCTTAGGGATTTCATATTTTGAGCCAAACTCAACCTCAGAACCTCCCATGTGGGCTCTTAGAGGTATGACTTGGGTTCGTCCGAACTGGCGGAGCACTCGAACTGGAGCATAAGGCTGGAGGCCTTTCAGCCCAATGAGCTCGATGTAGTAAAGCTCGTTGTTTCTTATGACAGCTGTGCGGGCGGGTAACCATGAATACTTCCACTGAATCTGATATCCTGAACGGGCTTTCATAAAAGCAAACCAATAAATAAAGGCACAACTCACGTGTATAGTGTGTGAAAGTGTGAAATTCCCAAGTGGGAGAAGTATGAGCGGAATGACAGTTATGAAAAGCGGTAACAAGTAGTATATAGTGAAAAATAGTAACACATTGAACAGTTTAACGAAACAATAACAACATAAATAAAGCAAGATCAAGAAATAAAAGTAAATAAATAAAAGGAAAGAAATAAATGCATCATGAGATATATTAAATAACTAGACAGAATAAATAAATAATAAACTAATCATGAAATACTAGTAAGAAAACACGTAAGGAGAATAAGAAAAATATTAAACATGAAACAAACTCGATTATTTAAGGAAACAGATAAAGGAGAAAGGAAAAGGGATTAATCATAAATTTTTTCTTTTGACGAAAAATAAAAACAAATTCAATCCTATAAAGGTGACAAAAACAAAGATAAATAAAACACGAAATCCCGCATAAAATACAAACCTGTAATGGTTAGAACCTAAATATCCCCAGCAGAGTCTCCATTCTGTCGCGCCTCATTTTTCTCGCGAAAAGTGGGCCATCGACGTGACAACTCTTTTTGGATGGAAAAGAGTAAAGAGTCGCCACCTAACGAATTTAATGCGCGTTAGGGCACCATCTAACTGATTATAATTAAATTAAATTTTAAGTCTACGCAACCAGAGAATCGGGTAAGGGTTCAAGTTACCTCGAAAGGAAGGTATTAAGCACCTTTCAAGGTCCACAAATGTGGGTCCCTGCCGAATTCGTTATTTATGTGGGAATTAAGTGATAAACAAAGGGTCAACAATTTTATTAGCCTATTATTAACTAAGTAATTAAACAAATAAACCTTTATTTTAAGCAAGTAGATAAATTAGTTACTAATAGTCTAAGTGAGAAAAAAGATCATGCATATAAACCGCAATTAAAATAAATAAGAAAACGAAAAGGAGATCAGCGAGAAGACAGAATTGACACAAGAATATAGAAAAAGAAACCTAATTACTAAGTGATTTAGATAACTACCCCAACCATCTAATAAAACAAGAGCTACACTTAGGTTAGTTTTAACCTATTCGGATCAGCGCCCGGCTTATTATCGAAGACAATTCCAAAGACATTGTCGTATTCTGCTCGGGTCGATTTCCATCATATCCGTCTATCTACCCACCTAAGTTGGTTATTAAGATTATTTTACCTAAGTGCGTACTAAAAAAAAATGAGAAAAGTCTATCGTACCCTAGTATGCCTACTCGTCCCACTTAATGTCCAAGAGACATTGGACTACTATTTTGGATATGGGTCTAGACAATAAGATTCCAAGGCTACTTAATTAGACTCGGGATTAACGTCAATCAAAACATACATGGACTAGAAAATAAGTAGCACATAAATGATCTCACATAGGCCTCACAATTCGTACAATTAACACTTTATATAGCATGATATCTGGAGAACGTGCAAAACCACTTATTAATTAGTCCTATGAACAAAGTTCCTAATTATTTAACATGCTGTAAATAAATCTAATCCTACAAACAGGATGATTGATTATTTTAACCTGCTAAAACTGTTTTAAAGCTATAAGCATGAGAGCTAATTAAATTAATGTGTTGAAGCTAAATTGAACGTATAAGCAGAATCTTTAACTTAACATGCTGAGCCTGAATTAATCCTATAGATGTGGTTTCTGAATGTTCTAAAAAAAAGGGCTGAAACAGTCATACTGAACCAGTTTTACATTCTGAAACAGTTTCTAACGTGCTGGGTTGATTTTAACATGCTGAAACGATTTTAACATGCTGAATCCTATAAACAGAATGATCACTTTAACAATCTGAAGTTTTAATCCTATAAACAGAATGATCACTTTAACAATCTGAAGTTTTAATCCTATAAACAAAATGATCACTTTAACAATCTGAAGTTTTAATCCTATAAACAGACTGGTTATTTAGCATGCTGAAAATTAACAAGTCCTATAGGCATGATATCTACTTAGTTTTAAAATGCTGAAACATACTGAACCAGGTTTAGCATTCAGAAACAGTTTCTAACGTGCTGAACTGATTTTAACATGATGAAATGATTTTAACATGCTGAAACAGTTTCAACGTGCTGAATCCTATAGGCATGATTTCTAGTCATGGTATATGCAAAAACTGAATTAACCCTATAGGCATGCTATCTAAAATACACGGAACACTGATGCTGAAATTAATTTTTAAACTAGACATGATTTTGATTTTGTTTAAAAGATGAAGCTGATTTTAAACATGGTAACTAGCTTTGTTATTTATATGCTGAAACTGATCTTTTACAACTTAAAACATGGTAACTAACTATCATAAATGCTGAAACATGTTTAACTTATAAACTTGGCAACTAAACAGAACTGAAAACTAGTTTTAAGCCATAGAGCATGCTAATTAATTTTAAAGCTGAAACGAACTTAAACCTATAGGCATGTTTTCTAGGCGTTTTCAAACAACAAATGCAAATAGCACGTAGTTTGCCCCTCCCTCATAGCAGTCCCCCAAAGTATCTTATTTATCGTCAGAGTTTTACAATAAATTATTACAGACCGAAATAATGAACATAATTTAAAGCTAGAGAACAGGCTGTCCCGATACTCAGAAATCCCGATCCCGAACAACTCTTCACCACCTCTAATCAGAACCTGTTAAGCATGTAGACGTAGTATTCGGAGGATCCCATTGCAACCCATAAGACCGTCCCTGACATGTCAGAGTTCCTGAGGATCTCAAGATCCTAGGCAGTGCTTATGTCAGGGAATATGGGTGCGTTAGAACCTCCGTTCTCCACCAAATGCCATGAAGCCAAGCCAAGATGAACCCAAATATAATCATACAAACAGCCAGCAATACTATAAAGAAATACGGCCCTCTTTACAATTAACATTGATTCATAACTAAGGCATATAAATAAAAGAAAGAAAATAAATGATCAAGCAAACAACAAGGCATAAATTCTATAGGCATGCTGTCTACCGATTCAATACATATATATCAAGAGTTTCCATGGATAAACATAGATGGACTAGAGAGCATATCTTAAACTACAGGGAATCATACATTTGAATTAAAAATACTTCGATAGGAACTAACCAGTTAGCCGTAAACACAAGAAAATATATAAGCTCTGACCCTTAGCAATCAATAATTCTCAACATAAAGAGAAGTTTTCTTTAGAATATGAGAGTAGTAGATGTCAAGGTCTGCCCGATGAATGAAAAAGAAACTGTGTTTTATAGTGAAAGTAGGGGACTCAATTAAAGGAAGGGAATAATTCAAATAGTAAATCAAGGAAAATCTTTACCTTAATTACCATAGTCAAATCAATATGTCACTGAATTACCATAAAGAAGAGAGAAAATAAAGTCATACCAGAATAAAGAAAAATCAAACAAAGAGAAACTTTACCTTAATTAAAACACAGGATCAATCAGAATACAAAAATGGGGTCTGATTTTATTTTCTAAGCATACATAGACCAATAACTGTCAATTAAGTGTAAAACGAGTCAACACTTTACCATAATTAAACAGGTAACCAAGTTATCAATACCAAAATCCTTTCCCAAAATCAAGCACTCGAATCAATTATATATGAAACAATCAAAGCCTTACCGTGAATAAACAAGTACTAAGGCTGATTATTCATCAATTGGAATCAATCATGGAACTCTCAAATTAACTTGCTATAAACGGGATACGGAGCTTGTCATGGAATCATATAAGAAAGGAAACATGCTGAATATAACTATTGTATTTCAAATTAAGAAAGCGCTAACACAGAATCATTAACCAAAATTGAACCTAACAGAGAATTAATAGTAAAATCACAATCAGTATTTATTGAGCACAGAGGGATGCGAATAGACAAGTACTAATCGGAACTTAGTCACGGAGTTTACACAAGAAATCGTGAATCAAGATAAGGAGTTACCATTTCGCATGAATATAGGCTATCTTTCAACCCAATACAACATGTCGAACAAAATTGGTCAACCCAATGACACCGGACGAATCACAGGCCACATTTCACACCTGAAATACAACATGATAACCAAACACGCTTAGACATAGATCTCGCGACAAAGTAAACTCATGATCGAATTTTCAGAATTGTAAGAATCATGATTTTCCACATATCGTAATAGGCAGCCAAACCCAAATAAAATTAAACGACCATGCATAAACACTCATAATAGGGTTTTGAATCTCAGAACCTGTAAACGTGGAAGACGATACGCTCGAGCATAAAAATGAGACAAAAATCAGACCCCAAACAGATTTGCAGGAACCATCGTTCCACTTCGTCGGAGTCTTCCACCGTCCGTCGGAGGCGAAGAAACCTTTGGGCTTCGGATTTGTCCGGAGAAACTCGTGGCTTGTTTTTGACCCGCTGATGGTTTAGTGGTGGTGCCGACTTTGGGGTTTGCTCACTGGCCGAGGAGGGCCGGCAGCGGTGGAAATGGAGAAGAGGAGTGAGAAGAGAAAAGGGGAGGTGGCTTTTTGCTGGAGATGGGTGGAGAACGAAGAAATGAGAGAGAGGGGTGAGGGGTTATGGTGGCCGCTTCACCGGAGATGGTGGAGCGGCGGTGCTTCTCCGTTTCGGTGGCGATGGCAGAGAGGGGGAAGATGATGGGGATGAGAGTGGTGGTGGCTGGTTTCGCCGATGATGGAGCAGCGGCGGAGGGAGAGAGAAGAGAGAGAGGCGGCTGGTGAGGGAGTGAGTTTTGGGGTTAGGGTTTGGGGGGTGTTTGTTTAAAAGGAAAGAAGAAAAGGGGTTTGATCTCGGCTGTTGATCGTATTAGATCAACGGCTGAGATTGGATTAACTTTGGAATTTAAAATTGGGCCAAATTAGCCCAATTTAGGCTAAAATTGAAATAAATTAGGTAGAAAGGGGCTAGGATTTAAATAATTTGAGATTAGAAATTGAATTCGGACGGCTATTTAATAAATAAACTACTTCGTTTATACAATTTAGTAGATAAAATAATAATTAACGATAATTATCAAAAGATAAATTATTTTTAAAAAATAAATAAATTACGTATATATATATATTGTACGTAAAATAAATGACATGTAATATCATATGAAATTTATGATAAAAATAGTAACAATAGAGAATAATTATATATTTATATACTAATTTTAAAGTGTTAACACGTAATTTTTTTTGATAAATCAAGTAATATATAATAAGTTAATATTTAAAATAATTATTGTTATTAAAATAACAGCCCGAGAGAGGTATAGGGAGGTCAAAATTGGGTGTCAACAGTATTTTTCGGTTAAGATTTAGGAAAACACAAATTTGTCTTCTCGATTACGTTATGTTGGACATCAAAAGTGCGTGTACCATGTGAACTTGAGTTACGCCCTTTAAAACTCTTTACTTCCTTCTTTCATTTCGATGTGGGGATTTGCCCAATGTGTCATGTGCATCTCATTTTCAAAACTTTGTCAGCCTAGAAGCCTGTCAATCTTATTTACCCTTCCTCATCAGTCTGCCCACTATTAGGGGCATCACACACATGGCATACCGAGTTAAATAAAAGAGCCAGATAGATCATGTCATATGTCAAAATGACATGAAATGCCTAGTCAAATTAAAAATTAATGAAAATACACCACGTGTACAAGTGACAGATTTCAGTTGATTAAATATTATCATATCACTTTAATCTGATTGGTCAAAAAGAATTTATCTTCATCACAACTCTTCCTTCCTACAACTAAAAATAGGAGTACTCATAATTTAGATTAGATAAAAAAATTAAACAAGAAGTTAGAGAGAGCTCGTGGATCAAACACCGCAAAATTTTCTGCACGCTACAAATATTTAAGCACCCAGGTGTTTCTTTATGAATTTTAAAGATCTAGACGAAAATTCAAGATCAAGGTTCGGACCCTTGAATTCAAATATAATTCAAGATAAAGTCCATCAATTTCAAAATCAAGTTTCAAGCCCCTGAATTCAAAAATCAAGTTCACCAAATTCAAGATCAAGCTCATAAATCCTTGAATTTAATTTTCAAAAAGAAGAATCAGAGGATTCATAAAATTGTAACATTCACTATATTTGAAAATGTTATGCTTACAATATTTTCTAATCTTTATTATTTTTTCTGACGCAACTTTTATTGTCTATAATGAGTTCCTACTAAGGGTGTGTTTGGTATGGAGTAAAATATTTTTCATATTTGGTTGATCAAATTTCTTGATTTTTTTTCTATAATAAGCCAAATTCCTTAAAGATAATGAAAATGACATTTCTAGTGAAATGAAAAATAAGTTACATAAATAACATTTCACACTAAGAGCCTGTTTGAATAAGATTTTAATCTGGTCAAACTAGATTTTAATCTCCTTTTTAGCTTAATTGAGTGTTTGGTAAAATAGAAAAATAATTAACAAAAACTAAAAAATGATTAAAAAAAAGCTAAAAGCTAAAAGCTGGACCCTCCCCCCTCTCCCCCAGTTTTTTGCTTTTAACTTAATTTTTTTTTTAAGTTTGACCAATACATTTATCCTTTTATCCCTTATAATTTTTCTAAATTTCAACACTACCCTCACTTTCCAGCCCTAAAATATATGAAAGTACTCTCTTTTCTCTCATTCTCATCCCGCTTCTACATCTTTCCCTTTCTCTTACAATAAAAAAGTGTTTAACAACACTTGTTTACCAAACACATTAACAACTTTTTTTTTTCAATTTCAGCACTTTTTATCCAAACACTTATCTACTTATTTATAAGCACTTATTTTTAACTTTTAATCACATTGCTTAAAAGTTACTTTTTTTAAGCAAACCCAAATAAGCTCACTTTACTTTACTACTATATATAAAGGAGGATCTCAAATTTTTGTAGTCCTCACAAGGTCATTTTTTGGTATTTCAATTCTTTGATGAAGTAAAATTATCACACATGAAAATTGATGGTGTCTTTTTCTTACACTCAATTTTTGCCCTTATTCTTTTTGTTAATACCATTCTCACTTGGATTTTTATAATTTATCTTTTTTTACCACTTATTAGATTATTTTTTAATTAAAACTCCTTCATTTTGAATTAAAAATCACTTTTAATACAAAATTTAAGTTGCAATGTTTCAACTACTCCCTTATAGTTCTTTTTAATATTGTTCACTTCTCAAAGTATATAATAAATAGGATAACTTAATAAATAATATCTCATATTTATTACTTTTCTTAGTGGACACGAAAAATGATGAAACAATAATTAAAATGGGATGAAAATGGTATTCTTTTAAAGAGCGTGTACAAAATAAATATGACAAGTAAATGGATCAAATGGAGTAATCTATTATGTAGTTTAATTATTATTTAATATCCTTATAGATTATTATTAAGTTAATTTGTGTAAAGACTCTAAATTAAGCTTATAATTATTATAATATTGGAGAAAATTACATGGGGTGTCCTCCAAAGTGAGTGGTTTTCAATTATTATTGTCCTCCATAAAAAAAGTCTTTAAAGAATATCATTCCTTCCTTTTTATGTATATAACAAATACATTTTTGCCCCTCTACATCACAACTCTCCATTATCATTTGTCTCTCAACTGTTAATTTTTAATTTTTATTTTTTCTCAATTTTTTTTTAATTCTTATTTTCTTTTTTCTCAATCTTTATTTTTTTGTACTTTTTTTTTCTTTTTCTCTCAACCTTTATTTTTTTGTTCTTTTTTTTTTCAACCTTTATTTCTCTCAACTTTTAATTTTCATTTTTCTTTTTTCTTTTTTTCTTTTTTTTTTTTTTTTTTTTTTTTTTTTTTTCTTTTTTCATTTTTTTAAATTCTCAATTTTCTTTTTTTCTCAACCTTTATTTTTTTTGTTCTGTTTTTTCCCTTTTTTTTTCTTTTTCTCTCTTCCTTTTTTTTTTTTCTCTTTTTTCTTTTTTTTCTCTTCCTTTTTTTTTTTCTCTCTTTTTTTCTTTTTCTTTAATCTTTTTATTTTTTCCTTTTCTCTTTTTTTCTTAACCTTTATTATTTTTTATTAATGAACAGAAAGTTGGATAATCCGCAAAAGAGGATCTTCTTTCTTTGACATCGAAGTAAATTTAAGGGTGTGCTTTGTTATTTGGAAGTCCTTTGGAACAAGTCTTGCCTCTAAGGCAAAAGTTATAGAACATCTCATAAATCAAGACACAATGAGGTAGTGTCAAGTCTTGCTCGTGGGGCATAACTTGTTGTTTGAAAATTCTTGAGCTAAGTCTTGCCTCTAAGGCAAGAGTTATAGAGTATCTCATAAATTAAGACACAATGAAGTAGTGTTAACTCTTGTCCATGGGGCGTAACTTATTTTTTGGGAGGCCCTTGGACTAAGTCTTGCCTCTAAGGAAAACGTTATAGAACATCTCATAGATCAAGACACAATGTGCTAGTGTCAACTCTTGCCCATGAGGCATAACTTGTTGTTCAAAAGTCCTTGAGCCAAGTCTTGCCTCTAAGGCAAGAGTTATAGAACATCTCATAAATCAAAACACAATATGGTAGTGTCAACTCTTGCCCATGGGGCATAACTTGTTATTTGAAAGTCCTTGGGCTAAGTCTTGCCTCTCAGGCAAGCGTTATAGAGCATCTCGTAAATCAAGCACAATGTGGTAGTGTCAACTCTTACCCATGGGGCGTAACTTGTTGTTTGAAAGTTCTTGGGCTAAGTCTTGTCTCTAAGGCAAGAGTTATAGAATATCTCATAAATCAAAACACAATGAGGTAGTATCAAGTCTTGCTCATGGGGCATAACTTGTTGTTTGAAAATCCTTGAGCTAAGTCTTGCCTCTAAGATAAGAGTTATAGAGTATCTCATAAATTAAGACACAGTGAAGTAGTGTGAATTCTTGCCCATGGGGCGTAACTTGTATTTTTTGAGAGATCCTTGGGCTAAGCCTTGCTTCTAAGACAAGTGTTATAAAGTATCTCATAAATCAAGACACGATGTACTAGCGTCAAGCCTTGCTCATGGGGGGTAATTTGTTGTTTGAAAGTCCTTGGGCTAAGTTTTGCCTCTAAATCAAGAGTTATAAAACATCTAATAAAAAAATAAAGGTTGAGAAAAATGATTAAAAAAAAAAGAAAAGAAAAATTAAAAATCAAAGAAAAAAAAGAGAAAAAAAATAAATAGAAGTTGAGAGGAGAAAAGAAAAAAAATAAAGATTGAGAAAAAAATGAAAAAAAAATGAATAAGGTTGAGAAAAATGAAAAAAAATGAAAAAAAAGAAAAAATAAAAAGGAGAAAAAAATAGAATTGAGAGGAGAAAAGGAGAAAAAAATAGAATTGAGAGGAGAAAAGGAAAAAAAAAGATTGAGAAAAAAGAAAAAAAACGTAAAAGAAAAAATAAAATAAAATTAAAAAAAGTTGAAAAAAAAGATAAAAGAAAAAATAAAAATCAAAGAAAAATAAAAAAGAGAAAAAGAAATTAAATATAGAAGTTGAGAGGCAAATGAGCATGGAGAGTTGTTTAAAAATATTTGAGGTATAAAGAGGCAAAAAGGTAGTTGTTCTATACATAAAAAGAAAGAAGACTATTTTTGTAAGACTTTTCTTACGGGGGGCAAAAATGCAAAGTCACTCCCTTTAAGGGGCATTTGTGTAGTTGTCCCATAATATTGTAGGAAATTTGAGCCCACCCATAAGAGGTGTTTTAAGGCCCATTAGTGTAATCAAGTTAACCCTATTTTTTTTTATATATAAACACACTTATGATGTGTAATTAAGAGAAACTGAAATTACTGAAATATTTTCTTTAGACTATTCTCTCAATCAATCAAATAGGATTTAGGTTGAAGGTGTTGTTTTAATACATCGTGACAACCATCATCGTCCAGTGATTCCAACCGCGGTTCAACCATCCATCTGCATCTTTGTTGTTTCCAATTCAGTGTTAGTGCTTTCTATCTTAAGAACTTTTTCTTGAGCTAACAATATGAGTTTTTGAACTTCTTGAGACGCTTTGTGTTGTTCACCCATGTTTTTCTTCTACCTGATCTTTATATTTTGAAGCATTGCTTTCAACTCTCTAGCTTGTTCCTCTTTTTTTTAAATCATACTCTGATTTCAATGTTTCTTCTAATCTAATTCAATTATTCAGTTTTTTCTTGCCCTCTCCAAAATTGGTCAAGAATTTATGGTATTTGATGAGTCTTGTGCCAAGTTCCTTCATTTCTTAACCATGATGGAGAATTTATATTTGAGTTTTACCAATTACTTGACTTATTCATCACTAAACAACGATGAGAAATTTTCATTTAAATCAGCAATTGCACCACATATTTTTTTTCATTCATCAAATCATGAGCCAATGCCTCCAAAGGTAGCCGACTTGAGCATTCAAATATTAACTTTACAAGTGTTTGGGTTGAAGAGACATTGTTGCTCAGGAGGCCAAATTGTTGGTTAGAATACTTCTCAGGAGTCCAGATTCAAGAATGATTTGAAGTCTTTGTTAGGGAAGTATTCCAGCCAACAATCCAGCTTCCAGAGCAAGAATACTTCTTCAATTCAAACACTTATAAAGTTATTTGAATGCTCAATCCGGCTATCTTTGGAGGCATTGACTCATGATCCGATGAATGAAAAAGAAATGTGGTGCAATTGCTGCTTTGAATGAAAATTTCTCATCGTTATTTAGTGATGAACAAGCCAAGCAATTGGTAAACTCAAATATAAATTCTGTCATGCTTAAAAAATGAATGGACTTGACACAAGATGAATCAAAATATCAGGAATTGTTAATCAATTTCGAAGAGGACAAGAAAAAACTGAATTATTGAATTAGATTAGAAGAAACATTAAAGTCTAAGTATGATAAAAAGAATGAACAAGCTAGAGAGTTGGAAGCAATGCTTCAAACAATAATAATCATGTAGAAAGAAATCATAGATGACGACATGAAGTGTCTCAAAAAGCTCAAAAACTCACGTTGTTAGCTAAAAAAAAAGTTTGCAAGATGAAATTCACTAACACTGTATTGATAACAACAAATATGCACATGAATCTAAATTTTCTTAGGTGTTACTTTTCTATTGTCACAAATCACAATTATTTAACTTTCTTGGCTTAATGATTACTAGGACTAGGTTTTTAGAAAGTGTAGTTATAGTTCATCTGTACATATAAAATTGAATGTTTTTATAAGAATTTATCATTTGAATTTGATTGTCAGATATATTTTTCTATTGATAATTAGTTTAGAAAGTAAAACAAACAATTAAACAGAGTTTTAATTGATCCTTCATTTAACAAGTTTTCAATTATGTTGCAATAAGATCACTTCTCATGACACTAAATTCATGACGCTAGTGTTTTTTTTAGCTACTAATTTCCTGCACCAAATGTTAAGTGTGAGTATTATCTGACCACCTTTATATTTAACTTTCGGATCTTCAAAGGTTTAAAAAAATAATATAATTGCATAGCTCAATAATATATGAACCATTTAAAATTTAATATTTATAATATAAAATTTGTATTAAATATATATTTTGGGATAAACATGCAACACATGTTCCAAAAACTAGTTCTAATACCCACCTTTCAACACCCCCATCCATATAGCCCTCATTTCTACACCCCTAACCCCATGCCAACCTCAATATTATTTGTATAAATTTATATATAAATATTCTGGAGATAACATTTTATGTTTATTTACTAAAATAAAAAGTTCACCTTTTTTTTGTTAGACTTAAACGTCCAAAGCGGCTGACTAGCCTGGATCAACAACAAAGGTGAAGTCTGGGTCTTGCCCATAATTTGTAGTATTACACAGTTTAATTTTCCTGACAAAAATAGTTCCTAACATGTCTGCCCAAAAAGCTTTAGTGGTATACATCGGAGGAACTACAAAAAGCCCTATTGTTTCAGCATCATCCAACTTTGCTCTATCTTTGGTAAGAGCATCTGCCACCATGTTTTGTTTCCTGAAATTATGTTACACCGGCGGCCTTCCCGGTCTCTTTAGCCTGGACATGCAATCATCAATAATGGCATTATAGTAAAGATTCCCTTAAGCATTATAATAACATCTTTTGAGTCAGTGTTAATCTCAATAGGGGTTAAGTTATGCTGCTCAATGATTTTTAGACCCTCTTGAAGGGCCAACAGTTCCATTTGGTTATTGGTGACCATGTTGTAGGATCTATTGAAGCGCAAGACCCAATTCCTATTCTCTCTCCTAATGGCACCGCCTATACCACATTTACCAGGATTGCCCAGACTAGAGCCATCTATGTTGAGTTTATAGTACCCCAGAAGGGGAGGGCACCATTTGAGGTTAAGAGACACAGTAGTACTGGTAGGTAACTTATTGCCCTTCAGGTGAGTGTATTCAATAGCTTCAACATAAGCTTGGTTGTGGGAAGGCTTGTCTCTCTTTTGGTTGAACAGGTTGTTGTTCCTATTCTTTCATATGGACCACATGCAAAATGAGAGAAGGTCTCTCCAGGTAATGCCATAGTCAAAAACTTCCTTTTTAAGGTTTCTCCAAGTAGTATTCCAGTTAGCAAAAGCAAAAGTGTTAATGGTAAGGTTGTTTCAGTTACTGCTCTTATGGACAATGTTATCCCAAAAGTCCTTAGCAATTTGACAATCAAAGAAGATGTGCTCTACATTTTCAAGGTCATGGTTGCAGTGATTGCAAGTAAGGCTGATGTTAATACCTCTATGGGCAAGGGTGACACTAGTTGGAAGGTTGTTATGTTGTAGAAGCCACATGAAGTATTTAATTTTAGGAGGAGAATTCAGATTCCAAATCCAGTTGAAGTTGTTATCAGAACTGCCCTGACTAGGATAGTCTCTGTCTTTAATGAAGTGGTAAGCACTTTTGCTGAAAAATAGACCATTACCATTGAGCCTCCAAATAAGGACATCCCTAAGGATTTTAGGATTAGGTAGGAAGACATTCTTGATGCTATAGAAGAGGTGAGTGGGTATATAGAAAGGTATAGGGCTTAGGTCCCCATTTATCCTATTCCAAACCTTAGAAAGAAAAGTTTGGTAGTGATTCTGTGGCAAGGGCCCCAGATTAAGTCCTTGAGAAGACTCATGTTAAGGCTTCATCTATCTTCCAGAAGTTGATTTTAGACCCATAATGAACAATCCATTGGGAGGCTTCCTTGCAGTATTGCCAACCCTTGTAGATGTTCTTCCAAACTCTGGAGTATGAAGGCTTAGAGTGGAATCCATTTATATAGTATTTTCCTCAAAGAATTCTGGCCCAAAGAGAATGAGGATTCTGGATAAGTCTCCAAGTCAGGCTAGTCAGACTGGTATCATTCTTGATAGCAGCCTGTTGCATACCCAAATCCCCTTTTTTTTGGTCTTAGTGATAGTATGCCATCCAACAAGGTGCATTTTTGTTTTCTCGTTTGTGGTCCCCCAAATAAAGTTCCTTTGGGCTTTGTCAATATCCTTGTGGATTTTTCTAGGGAGACATATATATTGCATGACATGGTTGGGGATACTGCCAAGGGAAGCTTTTGCAAGAGTGGTTCTCCCAGCCAAGTTCAGGAACTTGATTTTCCATCCAGCTAACTTGGAGTTCAGGTTGGCAACAATGAATTGGAAGTCAGCATTGGTAGGTTTTTAGTGGAAAATGGGAAACCCAAGGTGTTTCCCAAATTGTTCTTTGATAGGAATAGTTAGCATTTGGGTAAAGGTGTCAATATCCTCAGGCTTACAATTGTTAGAGAAGATGACTTTGGATTTTGAGGTATTGATTTTTGTACCAGAGTGGTAGATAAAACAGTTAAGAGTTTGCATGATGGTGGTACAATTCTTACTATCAGCTCTAGCAAAGAGGATAAAGTCATCAACAAAGAATAAGTGAGATATCTTTGGACCTCCCCTACTGATAATGATTGGGGTCCAATTGAGAATGTCCACTTCATGATCAATTTTTCTGGAGAGGAGTTCCATACAAAGAATGAAGATGTAGGGGGATATAGGGTCCACATGTCTGATGCCCCTAGTGGGCTTAAAACTGTTAGTAGAACAACCATTGATCAACACGAAATGGTAGAAGAGGAAATGCAAGACATGATGAGCTTGCTAAGACCCTTATGAAAGTTGAAAAAGAAGAGGCTTGTCTAATGAAAGACCATTCCAACCTATCAAAGGCTTTCTCTAGGTTGAAAGATCATGTTAGCCTTCGTCCCTTTCATTTTAGCATAATGAGAGATGTCTTCTTGAACAATAATAGCATTATCAGAGTCTCTTCTATTAGAAAGGAAACTGGCTTGGCATTGGCCAATGATTTTAGCCAAGTGAGATTTGATCCAGCTGACAATGATTTTAGTGATGATTTTGTACTGAGTGTTGCACAACCTAATATGTCTAAAATTCTTCAGACTAGTCGTATTGGTGCATTTAGGAATGAGGCAGATGTGAGTAGAATTCACTCTCTCATCCATAGTATTGGTGGAGAGGGTCCTGCTACAGAAGAAGATGGGAGAAGGGCTGTTAATATCCCAATACTTTTGATAAAGCAGTGGGTGGATTCCATCAGGACCAGGAGCCTTGTAGGGTTTAAAGGAGAACACTGCTCTTTTTATCTCTTCTGTGGAAGGGATGGCTTCCAACTGGTCATGATCTTCATTATCAATGGAGCCAAAGATAGAGGAATTAGGGAGGCAATTTAGATTGGACAGTGAATGTTCAGTGGTGAAAAGGTTCATGTAGAAAGCCTGGATAGTGGTCTCAATCTCATCTTGGGAGTAAGCCCAGTTCCACAAATCATCTTTCAGAGCATTAATTATATTCATTTTCTTTCTTTTCAGGGTAGAGATGTGAAAGAACTTGGTATTGGAATCCCCCTCAGTTAGCCAGTTAATTCTAGACTTGAGTTTCCAAAATTCATTTCATGACTGAGGATTTTATTGAACTCAAAAAGAAGGGAAGCTTCTAGATCATAGAGGAAAGCATTGTGATGGTAATTGTTAGACTTTTGGATTCCTACAAGTCTAGCAAGAATGATGCTCTTTTAGGGCCCAGAACGCTAAAAGGTGGGGGAACAAGAGTTGTCACGATAGTTAAAAGTGAATTTAATACCACCTTATATGCTGATGTGACACAAAAAATAAAAATAAATTAAAAATAAGCACGTTTTCTTGTACTTTTTTCTTTTTCCTTTTTTTTTTGCAGGACTTTGGAACTACTAGGAAGCCTTTTAGAATGGAGTCTATGTGAAGCACCCACCATGACTTCCACCAAATAGTCTCTTCTTCCTTTGGCAGTAATCTATCTCTTGCAGACTCTATTAAAGCTTTTGAAGCTAATGTCAAAATCTGAAACAAGAATTATCAAGACTAATCAGAAGGGGACAATGGTCAGAGTGAGTTCTAGGGAGATAGGTAATAGTAGAGTCACACTGCCAATAAAAACATACTATATTTGCTAGTTTAAATTGATTCACTAAGCTAGTTAAGAGCCTTATTACGCAATTCCACCAGTGTTTAATACATCTAACATTCTCAATATTAAATATTTTTGGCAAGCCAGAGCAAGACTTCTCTATAGGAACCCTCGGTAAAGGAGACATGTCTAGTCAAATAGGCTTCTAATAAGAAATTAGCTCATTCATTACTTATGCAATGACTTTATTTTTCGTAGCGTCAGGGAAGAGGTGGATCCAAGCTTCATTAGCAAGACACCTGTCAAGTCTTTCAAGGATAAGATTTTGCTTGTTCCTATATCTCTTATTAGTTATGTGTACTTGCTACCCTTGAAGCCTAGGTCAATCAACTTGCAGTGGTTAATACAGTCCCGAACTTTTGATTAATGTTATTCCCACCAAACTTTTCAGAGGCTTTAAAGATTTTATTAAAATCCCCTCATACTAGCCAACTATTGTGATCAGTGTTGTTGACAGTATCAGAAAGAGTTTTCAGCTGGTCCTAGAGTAACTTCCTATCCTCATAGTGGTTACTGGCATAAATAGCACTAAAGAACCAAGAAGAAAGGGGAGAACTGGCCTGGACATTGACATGAATACCTTGAGGAGATATGGAGATGTCAGTGACATTCAGGAGATCATCCTGCCACATGATGACAATGCCACCAGAATTTCCAACTGCATTGGCCTGGATTTTGTTGGTGAAACCAAGCTCCTCAGTGAGTTTTTGGTGACCATTCATCCTAGTTTCAAGCAGAGCAAGCATAGAAGGCTTGTGAATGCTAATCACGCTCTTGCAGTGCTTCATGAACTCAACATTATTAACACCCCTAGCATTCCATACTATGCAGTTCATCATCATGGGATAATTTGTTTTGGTGGGGGTTTCCATCACACCCTTGTCCTTCTCCCGAGGGTTGGGTGTCATTGTAGAGTCTGGTTCTTTCCTCTTACTTACAAGAGGTCTCAACAGAGCACTGAAGAAGTTTTCCTTCAAGGGGTCTGGTTTGTTGATGGCAAGACCGAACCTGGTAAGGTCCAGTGGTAGAAGGATGATTGCCATTTCTGGTAAGTCCTCGAACCTTAGGGTTAGTGGCTTTCCTAGGGTTATGACATCTGTTTTTGGGATTTTTAGGGAGGACAATATCTTCTCTATTTCCCTGTTGTTTTCCTTTAAGAGCTCTAAGGTCTTTTCCTTTTCTTCCAACACTTGGTTCAAAGATG
This sequence comes from Jaltomata sinuosa, assembly GCA_003996215.1. Taxonomy (NCBI): domain Eukaryota; kingdom Viridiplantae; phylum Streptophyta; class Magnoliopsida; order Solanales; family Solanaceae; genus Jaltomata; species Jaltomata sinuosa. Next base: position 109,660 of record QJPP01000123.1, on the reverse strand, counting down.
GAAATGAGGTTCCTGTTTGGGGTCCTGAGGGGCTGACATTGAGGGGTCTCCATTCCCGTTCACAAAAACTAGTCCTTTTTTCGTCATGTCCATTATGGGAGCTGGAAAGAAGTAGAGGCTCTGGCTTACAAACGCTAACTCTTGGGAAAGTATCTCTATTGTGAGACGCTCTTGAGAGTTTTGTGTCATTATTTTTAGCATGGTTGTACAACATTATGATGAAAAACATTTTCCTTCTGCCAAACACACCCTAACTTTTTTTATTCTACACTTTTCATCAAGGGTGTGTTCACTTGATCAAATATTTTCTCTAGGAAAACAAGCTCCAAAATGAGAAATATAAGCTCACAAATGAAAATAAAGAAAACAAGCTCTACTAGTAATATTGCATAATAATTGTGTCTTCCCCACTCTTCAACACACCCCATCTTCAGCCCCATAGCCCTTATCTCCACCATCCCACACCCCACCTTCCATAATATTTATTTAAATTACATATAAACCAGGCACACCAACTACCAAACACACCAAATCTAACGGATAGAGTTTTTAAACCAGACATGTTCAATTTTAGCAAAATTAAAGGATCAAAACTACTCTATTTAAGTCTCAAGAGATTATTTAGATTTAGTACAAAGCTCAAAACCAAAATAAGCGTGAAACTATAAATTAAAGGGGCGCTCGAATGAATTAGAAAATCACAAATAATCAGATTTAGCATCAATTCACATTTCCTTCTCAGTGGAATTCACAATTGGCTGAGGAAGAACACTGGCATTGTGTTTGAAAGAAGATTTCACTGTCAAATTCTGAAACAAAAATGGGTGTAGACGATGTGCCGCTGGACGATAAAGCAAAGAGAATGAGAGATCTGTTATCAAGCTTCTATTCTCCTGATCCTAGCTCTCCTTCAAAGTCCCCCAATACATCTTCTCGATTCGCTACATTGGACACCATCAACACCAGCACATTCGACGCCGATCAATACATGAACCTTCTTGTATGCATCTCATCGATTCTTCTGCTTACTTTCCATCTCATATGAATGTGTTCGATTGATTGTGAATTTAAATGGTCATTTGACGTATGCATTGTATTGTAATATATCTAACAACATCACAAAGTGGAGGAGTGATGGAAATTTTCAAAAAATTATACCACTTGACATAAAATATTACATCACGTAGCCCAATATACAATATTATGCAATATTATATAATTTTATACAATATTATATCGGGGGGGGACATTATACATAATGTGTCAACCTTGTATAAAAGTGTATAATAGTACTATATAAAAGGTGCTTATACACAAATATGGGATAAACGGAGTATAATGTTATACAATATTTTTATATTGGGCTACGTGGTGTAAATATTTTCTCCCAGTAGACATAGAGCGTAATTTTCCCTTAAATGAATATGTATGTTGTTGGAACGGAGGGAGTACTATGACAGATGGTCTATAGTGACACCTTTCTCCATCGCATGTACTTTATTCTCTTTTTGAGATCACAATGGTATAGTTCCCTATACTACTGTGTTACCATGTTATGATTCAATGTTGAGTCCTCTTTATTATGATTATGATTCACAATAAGTCTTCATTTCAATGTTGTACCAGTATTCTGAAATGGAAGAGTGTGACATAAGTTGGATTAGGGAAAGTACTGGGAGAGGTGGTTTACACTGGCCCAATTTTGCTAGTATGTATCTCCATTTTTGTCATAGCAGGGTTAGAGTTCTCTGTACTACTTTGCGAGCATGTTATGATCTCATGTCTAGTCCATTTATTGTGATTTACAGTACGTTTTTGCTTGTACAGATCTGCTAAAATGGAAGACTGTTATATAAATTGGAACGAAAAGAGTACTGTGGAAGGTGGTTTATAGTGACCCTTTTCTCCATAGTGTGTATCCCTTTTCCATAATCTCTATAGTATAGTTCCCTGTACTACAGACGACCATGTTATGATCCAATGTTTAATCCCTTTATTATGATTGAGAAGATGTCTTTCCATTTACCTATCTGCATTTAAGTGTCACATTTATGTAACCTTATTAAAAAAAGAAGAACGAGGGTGTAACATATATCTACCTGGAAACATACTTCTACTGATGAAAAAAAACAAATATCTACCTTGAAATACAACTGTTGTAACTCTTTAAAGAAATGACATAGATCCTTATGTGGAGAGCATGGGTATTTGCCTTTAACTTAATGTGCTCTTCTAAAAGACTTCTGGTGCGCACACTTCATGCTTACGTTATATTTATCAGAGAGATTGTCATTAGTCTTATTTTTTTGACCTGGAGTGAGCTATTCTCTTAATGATGCCATTGTCTTTGAATAGATTGACTAGAGAATGTGATTTTTTCTGAATATATAGGTGCAGAAGTCCAATTTGGAAGGTCTGCTTCAGAGGCATGTTGATATGGCTTCTGAGATAAAGAATCTGGATACCGACCTGCAGATGTTGGTATATGAAAATTACAACAAGTTTGTAAGTGCCACAGATTCTATTAAAAGGTAAATCTTTTCTTTGAAAGTAGCTGTAGCCTGTAAAATATGAGCTATTCTATCCTGTTAGTGGCAGACACTTGGGGTACAATTGAAGCTAAATTCTATCTTAGTGTGGCGAGCTTGTTATGACATTATTGGACGTGTCATGGATCCTGAATAATTCAGAAGAAATGAAGTAACATTGTCAGTTTCTTGCACTTGTTATGCTTGGCCTCAGATCATATGTTGATATCACGACTGGCAGGGTTTTATTTTGTCGTTTTCTCCTTTGGCATGTTGATTCAGAACTCATTTAGTGATTGCTTTTTCAGAATGAAGAACAATATTATTGGCATGGAAACAAATATGGAAGAGCTTCTTGAAAAGGTTTATAGTTTCTTTCTTTCCCTTTTTAAGTCATCCAAAGATTTATTTGCTATATTTTATTTTAATTTTGACCCAAGAAGTAAAAGATGAAAAGGAACTGTGTGGGAAGTGTTAGATTTCTTTCAATTACTTGCAGATAATGTCCGTTCAATCTAGAAGTGATGGGGTTAATACTTCTCTTTTTGAGAAGAGAGAACACATTGAGAAATTGCATCGGACCCGCAATCTTCTACGGAAAGTTCAGGTACTAAAGTGAGGTATTAAGCTAGAAGATTTTAATTCGCTGCATCTCTATGGGTGTTCAGATAGCACTTTTCAGAACTGAATGAATCTTGCTGTTTTTTGAATATAGAAAAACGAAAGAAGTCATTTCCATTTCTACCCTACTGGTTTCCGAGCCAGTTGATTATGGAATGTTTATGATTTGAAGGGCATTAGATGGTGACTGGCAGTGAATTGTATCCCACATTGGTTGAGAGAATGGACTAATGTCTTCTCAGATGCTCTTGGACAGTCCCTCAGTTCCACACTTCATGAGCTAGCTTTTCGGTTGAGTTAGACTTAATGTGCACCTTTTAACATGTTAATTTTTTTTTCAATTACTTGAGGGATCAGGGAAAGGGAAGGGGAAAAGGGTAGTGAGAATCAAACCCACCCTATTTTACGGGAGATCCTATTAATATTTAATATCACTAAACTGTAAGTCTTGGTCCCCATTTTATCCACGTTCTAGTTTGCCAGGCCTGGGCATGTCGTGTACAGGGAGGGCAGGGGCATGTTCCCACATTAGTTGAGGGAATGAGTTGTTGTCTCATTATATAGTTTTGGACAATTTTCACCTAATGAGATAGCTTTTGGGGTTGAGTTAGTTTCAAGGTCCATTTTCTTAACAATGTAACGAGTAAAGGAATATGATGTTTTGTATCTGATGAGAAAGTGGAACAAAATAATCAACCATCCATATTTACTGGCCTGATCTTTGGAGCTGGTTAATTTGTTCATTATATGTGATGGCATGATTTTAAGAGGGCTATGAGGAGGTGATTGCCAATGAAAAGATTGATGAAGTTGTAAACTGTACCTGATGTTAATCGAACAACACAGTGATCCTATTTTATATGACTGTATTTGACTGGAGTTTAAAAATTTATATTCACTTATTTACTATATTACTATATATATTAGTATTAGTATAACGGAAGAACAATAAAGTTAAATGGTTGAATAGTTAGTTTGAGAGAAAATATCAAATCAAAGTTAACATCTGAACAATTTAATGTACTTGATTTCTTAAAAGTTGATAAAGTTGTATAGAAATGGCATGATGTCAAACATATAATGGCATCCCAAAATCACAAGAATATCATATAAATAGGGATGGAGAGAATGCATTATTATACGGCAGCGCTATAGACTTTTGATTCAGTCTCATCACATCACTTTCTTTGCTTACAAGATAAATTCAGTTTTATGTTTATGCTGCTATGTGTAATGTAAGTATAGTTCCTGCCCATGATTGAGTAACACAGATTTCCTCTTTCTTTGGAAAAGAACAGTTCATATACGATCTACCTGCTAGGTTAGCAAAGTGCATCAAATCAGAAGCCTATGCTGATGCAGTAAAATACTATATAGGAGCCATGCCCATTTTCAAGGTTTGTAGGTATCCTTGGGTCCACACCTTTTCCCTTTTCATGATATAATTGCGTTTATAAATTTTTCTGACAGTATTTATTTGTGCTAGATATATGGGGACTCTTCATTCCTAGACTGCAAACGAGCCTCAGAGGAAGCAATTGCTATCATTATCAAAGCCTTGCAGGTCTGTAAGTGCTCCGATTACTTGATTGGGGGTGGCCACTTTGTTTGGTGGAGGAAGTTATAGTGTTTGTATAATTCCTATGCACCACGTAGATCCCCGTGACTACTTTTAAAGGAGCAGATGAAAAACATAAAGTAGGGAATGCAATTTCTGGACATATACCCTTCTTATTTGGATTTGCTGTCAAGAAATTAGTGAATTGGACTTCATGATGCATTTACTTTTCGTTTGCTTTTCAGGGCAAGGTATTCTCAGATTCTGAATCCATACAAGCCAGGGCAGAGGCTGTTATGCTCCTTAAGCAATTAGATTTTCCGGTCTGTATCACGCCTCCCCCTTTCTTTCCAGATTCATCTACTTCTTGTCTTCTGGTGCATGGTTCACTTTGGTCTTGAACTGATTTGAGATTTTAATTCTTTGATTTTTCATAAGAATCTCCATCTCCTTCTATTGAAGCAAATATGTAATTGAAAAGTTCCCTCATTCCCATTTTGTCACAGTCACTTTATCTTTTTGAAAACTTAATTACTTTGATCATGATATTCACGAACATCTTCCAATACTCTACAAGTAATTTTTTGGGTTTCTGTCATGCCTCAACCCTTCCTTCTTGTTCCATTACTTCTTTTGCATAGTTCAATTTAGTCTTTAACTGATTTGAGGCGTTTTCAATTTTGAGTAAGAATCTCCACCTCCTTCATTGAAGCAAATTATGTAACAAAAAGTTTCCTCGTTCCCCCTTTATGCCACAGTCCCTTTACCTTTTCGAAAATTTAATTTCTTTTATCATGACATTTATGATCATTTTGCAGTATTCTACAATCATTTGTTAGATTACTGTTGTATTTTCATGCAGAAATTGGTTGAATTGAACACCTAATATACCTATGTTAGATTATGTAGGATAGACGGAGTAAATTATATGGTGCCTAATTGTTTTAATTTCATAAAGCTTCTTTTCCTAGTTTTACTATCGATCAACTAAAAGTGCTCCATCATGGAAAAATTATAGCATGCGTCAACTTGACGCACTCAAATCTCAAAAATTCAACTTGACGCACTATACATTGATGTAAGAATGGTTGACAAGGAAAAACAAGAAGTAACCAAGTGGAAAAAGTTCTATTTTCTTGTGTTCTTGAACAATATCTCAGAAGAGCTCTTTACTATTTCATATTCTCAGACATATTTTCTAGTCCTTTTTACCTGTCACATGCGGTTGCTCTTTGCTGTCTTATTTTCTAAACCCGTGACTTCTCTCTGTTGATTCACATTTAGGTCAAAGTGCTCAAGCTTTTTAGCTCTGAAAATGGACATATTAGTAGAACAGATCGAGAAGAAAATCATATTATTATATACAAAAACGAATGCTTGTCTGTTTTATACCTCGGATTACCATCAGAAGTCTCATTCTTTGGATGAAAATGCAAAAAAAAAAAGAAAAGCATCAAACAAGGAAAACTGTAACATTAAAAAAGAAGGAAAAGATGGATGAAATGGTGGACTTTGACCTATGACTTGATGAATATATTGCTAATGCACTTGGGGCAGAGAGAGAGAGTTGAAGAGAAGATTATACATCTCTATACATGCTTTTTCAGAAACAATGGAAGAACGATTTTTCTTTAAAAAATAACCTTACTTGAAGGGGATCTGTTATATGGACTTGTAAGTGACTAAGTGTAACACTGTATCTTTGAGTTCTAAGGAGACAGGACAGATTTCTCTTAAGAAAATTAACTTCGACCTTAAACCTGTTGATCGGTGTAACTTAAAAGGGCAGCCCCCTTGATATGGCTTTCATAATCATTCTCCTGTATCTTGATTGACTTACTGACATTAACCAACTTTGTGATCTGAAGTATGTATTAAGATAGTAATGTGTCAAGGTAATAATATGGATAACAAAATTAATATTTTTGACAAAGTTTGAGAAAAGAGAACTTTTTAATAATTCACCCTTTTACATCTATTGAATACTTGTAAGAGTGTGCTCTCTCACATATTTTAAGCCTTTAGATATAATAGTAACACACTTTAACATGGTATCGGAACAAGATCTATCCTAATTCTTATTTTACCCGATGTTTGGACTTGGCCCTTATATTATGTTGTCCACACTCAAGTTGGTAGGTCTAGGCATGATGGGCTGTTAAGTTGTCCCACATTGGTTGTGAGGTGAGGAATTGGTCTCCTTATATGGTCTTGGGCAATCTTCACCGTATGATCTAGTTTTTGAGGTTGAGTTAGCCCCAAAGTCTATTTCTTGTCATACTTTCAGCGTTAAACCCATCTGGATTCTTGACTTACCCGATGTTAAGGCCTCATATTATATTGTCCATGCTCAAGATGTCCAGTCCTGGGCGTGGGTTGGGGGAGGTGTTTTTTTATGGTGTTAAGAGTCCCACATTAGTGTGGGATGGGGTTGTTTGCTTCCTTATATGATCTTGGACAATCCTCACCTCATGAGTTAACTTTTGGAGTTGAGTTGGGCTTATGGTCAATTTTCTTAATATGTTATTAGAGTAACAGTGGCCTTTGGGTTGAGTCTTCACCGCCTCCCATTATCACAAAGAATTTCTACGTGTTTGGCTGATGAAAAAGAATCTGGCTAGCACGTAAGGGGGCGTATTGACGATACAATTAAGTAGGCATAAGTTAAATCTCTCTTACAACCTAAACTTTTAGATAAGATGATCACACTCCTCAGCAACAGGAGGAAAAATTAGCCTTATTATTGGTGGCATTCATTAACTAGAGATGTCAACCTAAATTTATTGTTTAACTACTCTTCAACACCTCAAAAGGGTGACATGATGCACTTAGCTCCTGCACCGCGCGTGGTCTTGGGAGGGGCCATATCACATTGGGTCTATTGTTCGCCACCTTACCTATCATTTCTGTAAGAGGTTGTTTCCATGTCTTGAACCTGTCACCTCTTGGTCACACGGCGACGACTCTTACCATTGTGCCAAGGCTTCCTTCACTATTCAACACCTCAAAATTAGAATATTCTTTCTTTGTGTAATATACACAGATCACTGCATTATTTTTATTTTTATTTTTTGTCTTTTCCAAGTAGAGGTTGGAGAATGCAAAGAATATCTCATATAATTGTAAAGGAAACACCAGAACTGCTCAATTTATTCCGAGGCCAATTATTCCGAGCTGACCCATACCATTTTGTTCAAGATCCGGTCACTTTTTATTGTAGTCCTATGATTAAGTCTGAACCCATAATGAGGAGATCGGATTATCAAACATCACAATCCATGAAGAATCGACGAGGGGGAGGTCGTTTTGGAAGATCTCAACCTAGGTGTAGCTATTTGAATAGGCTTGGACACACTCATGAAGTATGCTATTCTCGACCTAAGTGTAGTTATTGTAATAATCTTGGACACACTCGTGAAGTATGCTATTGTTTGCATGGTCGGCCACCTAAAGATGTTCATGTTGCTCAGACTAACACCACAAGTAATAAATGGGTTTATTTATCTGAAGAGGAATATAATGAGTATCTTTGATATCGAGCAAATAAGCAGACATCTCTACCAGTAGCCTCAGCCGCATAGTCTTCTACCTTTGGATCATGGGTCGTGGATTCTGGCGCTTCTGACCATATTTCTAGTGATAAATCACTTTTGTCAAATATTGTTTATTCACAGTCTCTTCCAACTATTACTTTAGCCAATGGGAACCAAACCAAAGCAAAAAGAGTTGGACAAGCTAATCCCTTATCATCTGTCACTTTAAGTTCTGTTCTTTATGTCCCTGGTTGTCTTTTTAATCTTGCGTCTGTCAGTCGTTTGACTCGTGCCCTAAATTGTGGCATACTATTTCTTGAGGACTTTTTTATCATGCATGATCGCAGTACGGGACAAACAATTGGTGTAGGATATGAATCACAAGGCCTCTACTGCCTTAACTCTCCTAACTCCCGTAGCATGTCCAGTTACAGATTCTCCAGAATTAATTCACAAACGTTTGGGACATCCCAGTTTGTTCAAGCTACAAAAGATGGTGCCTAGTTTGTCTAATCTGTCCACCTTAGATTGTGAGTCATGCCAACTTGGGAAACACACTAGCACTACCTTTCAACGTAGTGCTGGGAGTCGTGCAGAGTCTATCTTTTTCTTAGTTCACTCTGATATTTAAGGTCCTAGTAGAGTCAGCTCAACCTTAGGTTTTCGTTATTTTGTTAGCTTCATTGATGATTATTCAAGATGTACTTGGATTTTCTTAATGAAAGATCGTTCTGAGTTGTTTTCTATATTCAAGAGTTATTGTGCTGAAATACAAAATCAATTTGGTGTCTCTATTCGTACCTTTCGTAGTGATAATGCCCTAGAATATATGTCCTCCCAGTTTCAGCAGTTTATGGCTCACCGAGGAATTATTTATCAGACTTCTTGTCCATACACCCCTCAGCAGAATGGAGTAGCAGAGAGAAAGAATAGGCACCTCATCGAGACTGCTCGCACTTTTAATCAATCGGATGTCGTCATCTTCCATTCAGAATCAAATTCCTTATTCAATACTGTTTCCTCAGTCACCTCTATACTCTATTCCCCCTCGTGTCTTTGGGAGTACATGTTTTGTTCATAACTTAACCCCTGGGAAAGATAAATTAGCCCCCCGAGCTCTCAAATGTGCCTTCTTGGTTATTCTCGGGTACAAAAGGGATATCGTTGCTACTCACCTGATCTTCGTCGGTACCTTATGTCAGCTGATGTCACATCCTTTGAGTCTCAGCCTTACTTTACATCTTTTTATGATCATCATCATCTTAACATATCTGAGGTCTTACCTATACTGACTTTTGAGGACTCTACCATTACTTCTACATCTCCATCCCTTGTGCCACCAGTCTTACCCGTACCGACTTTTGGGGAACCTATAATACCTTCTACATCTCCATTCACAGTGCCACCACTCCTGACTTATCATCGTCGTCCACGTCCATCATCAGGTTCAGATGATTCCCATCATGCACCAACCTTGCACCTACTATAGACTTGTCTCCTCTTAATCAACCGATTACACTTCGAAAAGGGATACGGTCCACTCGTAATACTAACCCTCATTATACCCTTTTAAGTTATCATCATTTGTCATCACCCCATTATGCCTTTGTATCATCTTTGTCCTCTGTCACCATTTCTAAGTCTACTGGAGAAGCACTTTCTCATCCAGGATGGCGACAAGCAATGATTGACGAGATGTCTGCTTTACATACAAGTGGTACTTGGGAGCTTGCTCCTCTTCCTTCAGGTAAATCTACTGTTGGTTGTCGCTGGGTTTATGCAATCAAAGTTGGTTCGGACGACCAAATTGATCGGCTTAAGGCTCGCCTTGTTGCCAAAGGGTACCCTCAAATATTTGGGCTTGATTACGGTGACACTTTCTCTCCCCTGGCCAAAATAGCATCTCTACGTCTTTTTCTATCCATGGCTGCTGTCCGACATTGGCCTCTTTATCAGTTGGACATTAAGAATGCTTTTCTCCATCGTGACCTTGAGGAGGAAGTTTATATGGAGCAACCACCTGATGAAAAAGAGTCATTGGGATCCTGTTGTTCGCATTCTGCGATATATAAAGTCAGCTCCAGGTAAAGGACTACTCTTCGAGGATCGAGGTCATAAGCAGATCATTGGATATACAGACGTTGATTGGGCAGGATCACCTAGTGATAGACGTTCTACATCCGGATATTGTGTTTTAGTAGGAGGTAATTTGGTGTCATGGAAGAGTAAGAAGCAAAGTGTGGTTGCTCGATCTAGTGCAGAAGCAGTATATCGAGCAATGGCTGTAGCAACTTGTGAACTAGTTTGGATCAAACAGTTGCTGAGAGAACTAAAATTTGGAAAAATCGGTCAGATGGAACTTGTGTGTGATAATCAAGCGGCTCTTCATATCGCATCAAATCCAGTATTTCATGAGAGGACTAAGCACATTGAGATTGATTGTCACTTTATCAGAGAAAAGATACTCTCAGGTGATATTGTTACAAAATTTGTGAAGTCGAGTGATCAACTTGCAGATATCTTCACCAAGTCCCTCCCCGGTCCTCGTATTGATTACATTTGTAACAAGCTAGGTACATATGACTTGTACGCACCAGCTTGAGGGGAAGTGTTAGAATAGGAATAGGAATAGTATATAGAATCCTAGTTAGAGTAGGAATAAGAATAGTATATAGAATCCTACTTGGTAAAGGATTGTTAATCTAGTGTCTATATATAGGATCTTTGTGTAATAATGTAGAGACAATTCAATAATATTTCTTCTCCTATATTTCTCACACTATAGTTGGAGACTTGGGATAGGATAATTACAACTCTTTCGTATGCTGGTCGCATAACATGGAACATGTTGCAGGCTCGTGACAAAAATAATTTTTCTCAATGGTAAAAGAGAGAACTAAAAAAAAGAGTAAACCCACCTTGGTTGGTCTTCAGTCTGGTGGGGACAACTTGAAAATAACTATTCAAGTTTGTGCCTTGAGGGACAGAAAATTGAGTGCATCCCTCTTTATACAGCCCTGATATCTTATATTCTTCGGACTTGTAGTGCAATATGAGGGCTGTAAGTTCAATTATCTTGTTGTTGTGACTTTACCTTTGCAATTATATGTCTGTTGCAGGTTAATAATTTGAAGGTGCAACTCTTTGAAAAGTTAGAACAGTTCCTTGTGGATCTCCATTTAGAATATAAGGAAATAAGATATGCTTCATCAGGCCTTGCTGGGATTCCTGTACCGGATGCTTCTAGTGCTCATGAGGTACGTCAAAGCAATATAAATAATATGCTTGGAAATTCTGTGCTTGCAACGATATGCACAATGTGGCCAGAACTTCTAAAATCAATAAACATTTAATGAACTTCATCCGACATGACTTCACATTGGTATGTAAGAGAATACCATATTTGAGAAAGGTGGCGTCCACTCATGCCGGTATCACATATTTACTTTCAAAAAAGGAAATAATGTTTTTTTATCAGTGTGTGGCAATACCAAAAGAGAACATATATAGTAGCTTCAAAATGCTTCTGATAGAAACCTTTTGGAGTATCACTTATTTTTCTCCTTTCCAGTTATCTTACGGTGCTTGACAAATTGTCATGTTCACAACTTTAGGCTTCTATTCGTGAATTTGCTGAGGCTGTCCGCGCTTATCGAGTTATTTTTCCTGATTCCGAACAACAGCTCTTTAGACTTGCAAAAGACTTAGCTACAAAGTATGGATGCACTTCTTTTTTTCCTCTCTCCTCCCTTCACAGCTGGAGTTGATCTTGCTTTCTGGATTTCGTTTGTGTATTAGTTTTCTACATCTGATCAGTATAACAGAACACCTCTTTTGAAAACTTTAGGCACTTTGAAGCCACAAAACAGCACATCAAGAAGCAGCTCTCTTCAGCAGACCTTGTTGCCATGTTGCGTAAGTTCCACTCACCGTTACTTCAGCATCATATGTAGTGTTAATCTTTACTTTGTTTTCAATTTTAGGTCCTTCTCTTTGGACTTTCTCTAGGTATTCAGAACCATAGTTATCTTTCACCATTTTCCATCAGCTATATATGTTTAGCACTTGAGAAAAACACATGGTTCAACCCGCTCTATGCTTGGTTAAGGACCAGGGGCTGAAGGTTTTAAATTCTCGATATGCTTCTTTGCTTTTTTGTCAAAACGAACTGTTGTTACTTCTCTCACCATCTTCCAACTTGCGATGCAACTCTAGTCCTATTTGACTTGTACTTCTTATTGTTGTTCCTATTTCTCGCAAAATCTTGTTGACTCGTCATATCAAAAGGAGAATGATGTTTATTCAAGATATGAACTCTAAGGCTCGTTTGGTATGCGGGGATGGGATAGACAAGGATATCCCGTCGAATTAGCTATCCCACCTTCTATATGGAATAACCAATCCCACCATTTTAGTGCATCCCATGGGATATCCCATCCCTTATCCCACCAATCAAACGCGAGATAAATTAATCCCGCATTTTATGTCAATGGATTGCTATCCCATCTCACATACCAAACGAGCAAAGCTCCTTCCGGAAATATTGATCCATACATGGCTTAAACACATTTCTAGGGAGGATATTGTCTTCTTTTTTCTTGACTGGTGTTGGGATCGGAAACATTATGACATGCGAATGCAGAAGGCCAAACGAGAAGCAGATAATACCAGGAGGAACAAATGCTCAATTTTTTGAAGAATTTGTGGTTATCCTTTCTAGTTGATACTTTCGGCGTTTCTCGCTTATTATTGAGGATCATTTAAGCCTCGGTTAACTCTTAATTCTTTTATTTGGTGTTGTCTTGTGTGTATTTAACTTTTTAACTGTCACAATAAATTTCTAATAAAATGCTACTGTAACCTAGCTATTCATGGTTTTGTCGAAGTTGCGCTTCAACCTTTAAATGAGGTGCAATGCAAGCTAGGCTCTTTCCTCAGATTAGCTGGTGCTTCAGCAAAGACTCCAAGGTGTACAACATGCGCTTCAACAAACCCTGTCAATCAACGACTTGTTTTTTGAAATGTCAAAAATTTATCAAGCTCATAGGTCACAAGGAGAGATATGATTAGGAACGAAGATATATGGGGTAAGATGGGAGTGACCTCGGTAGTGAACAAGATGCGTGAAGCAAGATTGAGATGGTTCGGGCATGTAAAGAGGAGGAGCACGGATGCCCCAATGGGGAGGTGCGAGAGATTAGCAGTGATAAGTCTAAGGAGAGGTGGAGGTAGACCGAGGAAGAATTGGGGAGAGATGATTAGACATGACATGACATGACACATCTTCAGCTCACCAAAGACATAACCCTAGATAGGAAAACCTGGAGGTTGGGATTAGGGTAGAGGGTTAGTAGGTAGTCGAGCGTTTTCTCTCTTTCCTTTCCTGTGGGAGAGCATGGTTTTAGCTTAGAGCACCTTATCTGCTCTGTCTTAATTATTATCTTATTCTTCAACTGTATTACTATTGTTGTTTCTTTTATCTCATCTCTACTATTTTGTTGTCAATACTTTTCTTTTCTATAGTATTTTCACTATAGCTTTTACCCTTGTATTTGTCAAACCTGTTTTTGAAAACGCTTTTCTTGAGCCGAGGGTCTATTGAAAACAACATCTCTACCTCACACAAGGTAGGGGTAAGGTCTGTGTACGCCCCACCCTCCCCAGACTCCATTTGTGGGATCACACTAGGTATGTTGTTGTTGTGTTGTATAGGTCATGAGGAGGCAGCACTAAAACAATAAAGCCAAGAAAATGATATATTGATTGATTAGGATTTAGGAACATTATGGATGAGTATGATTGTAATTATTTATTAGGTATAGGTAATAGAAATTTTAGTACAAGAAAATCAGTCTGCAAATCTTTATTTATAAGAAACCCAACCAAATTTGAATCAGAGTGCATTTCTGCATTTACATGAGAAATTTAAAATGGTTTTTGAATTTGATCGACTTGATTATTAACTTCATATATTTCTCTTAATTACAGTGTTTCAATTCTTCTACCATTGTAATTGTTGTTTGTGTAATTAGTTATTAATTGTTATTGATTGATGTGTGTGTGCATATATATCTATTAGTTTTCTTTATTCTGGACCTTTATTCACCGATTGTTCTTTATTTAAGCTTTGCACTCAAAAACTACTACACCTCTCTTTTCTACCTTTTTTCCTTTGGTAACTCTGGCTCTTTGTAGTCACCACTTTTGCATTTAATGAATGCTAATTTTGGTCTGATTATAAATTATTCTTTTACGCACATTTTCTCCTCAGGAGTGATTTGGACAGATGTGCTTTTGATGGATGAAGTGCTGCCAGAGGCCGGACTATGTGATTTCACGTTTGAGGTTGCTTATAATAGACAATTACCACTTTATGGATTCATGTTGTTTGATTGTGGTCGATTATTACAGTGATGGGTTTGGAATATCTGATAAATCCTGTGTGGTTTCAGGCTGCTCGTGATGCTATAAAACAATATGTTGCTGGCAGATTCAGTCATCTTCTGCTAGATATTTCAGGTATGTCTTGTTAAACTGGTACTGCCGGATAAAAATTCTAAATTTGACTCAAACTAAATTTGTTAGGATTTTACGTTTACGAGACATAACAGAATCTCTGAGAAGGATATGCAAAACACAAAACTACTAATTTTCACAAAGTAAACACAGGACCTCCTTATTATTTCTTCTTGGATAGCTACTCTGTCCTATATTGAAACTTGTTAATCATGTGACTTAGCAAAGGTTATTAAGAAGATAATTCGGATTATCATTTGTCTTTCAGAGGATAAAAGCTGGCGAGGTTCTTCAGAAGTCTGAGGTCTTATCTTATATGTTGTAGTGATAATTTCAAATATGTACAATAAAGTAATTAGCTTACAATAAATATAGCCAAGTTTTCTTTACAAAAAAAATAGCCCAAAAATGAACTAGCCACAAAAAAAAATTACAAAAAAAGTAGCCGCATGTTTATGTAATGTATATGTAATGTATCGATATTGTATAGAAGTTATGAAATGTATCAATATTGTATAATTAATGTGTAAACGTGTATCGATATTGTAATAATAATGTATAAATATGTATCGATATTATATAAATAGTGTATAAACATGTATCGATATTGTATAAATGATATTTAAATGTGAATCGATATTGTATAAATGTATATGTAATGTATCTATATCCGAGATCACTCCGCCAAAATATGAATCGTAAAACTTTTGTCTTACGACGGGAGTTTTATTAGCCTGCAAACAGAAAATGAAGTTTGCATTTGTAATGAGTCGAGGCCAGAATGGTAATTGAAGAGCTACAGATCTGTACTACTTGAAATAAAATAGAAACAATTACTCTTGAGTGAACTTTATAATTATGATTAAAGAAAATGACTCTACCTCACTCTGAGGTAGTGGTATGGTCTGCGTACACTCTACCCTCCCCAGACCCCACGATGTGGGAATACACTGGGTATGTTGTTGTTGTTGTTGTTGTGATTAAAGAAAATGACTAAATCACTGTGCCACCTCCCCAGCCTCCTCTGAATGAGAAATAAAACCAGTAAACATTTCAACTTTATTGTTTACTGGATAAATTAATACACTAAAAGGGAACAGTTCCTAAACTATCCAGGAGCGCAACCTTGGGTATCTAATGGTTCTTCATTAATTCCACAAACTCTCCTATAACCTAGAAAAGATAATCATATGGTAAGCAGCAAAGTGACTTTAGATCAAACATTCTCGGCCCTTTCCAACAAGCATCTTTTATATGCTTTTTTTTTTCCAGAAGGCACCTCTTAATCTTCGTTCTTGAAAATTTAGCGGAAGCAAAGCATCAAAATTATTGCCAAAACTTCGCCGGATTTTGAGTTTTCCGGTCAAGTATTTTCTGATCTTGGTTCACCTGCAAACAAAATGAAGCATAGTAAAATGGAGGGGAAGGGGAGAACAACGTTGCTTTAACGGTGCTGTCACCGGAGCAATGCTTAAAAGATCAAATCTGGTAAGATCTGGCCCCTTTTTGACATGACAGAGCTCTCCATTAATGGAGGAAAGAGGGAAAGTAGTGGGGAGAAGAGGGGAGAGAGACAGAGAGAGGAGATGGAGCTCCTCGCGGGAGCTTTCGCCGGAGAACCAAACTTCGACGGCCATATTAAGGTGGGAAAGCAGCGAGTATATGGCCAAATGGCCAATTAAGGTAATAAATGAGTGATAATTTTAATTTGGCTATTTTGGGTGTAAATAAGTTTGATGGCTGACATTTTGCCTAATTTTCCCTATGTTGTATCATGATATCATCTGGCATTCAGAACTTAATGCACAGTGTATAACTACCCGTTTATGATATTAGTTGTGATAATCCAAAATCTTAACTGTTCTTAGAGGATAAATTAGTTCCTTCATAGAAAGTGACCTTCATTCTCAAACCACTTATTTTACATGAGCTCTAAACTATTCTGAGTTCAAATGTTGCTTCACTTTATTTTAAATTGGCAGGTGCTCTTGTAAAAGCCAATGATAATCAAAAGGGGATAATTGAAGAAGAGTATCCTTTGCAGGCTGCCCTTGAGACCAGCAAAAAGGCATTGGTTCAAGGCAGCATGGACGCCTTGCTGGTAAAAAGTAGTTCTGTGGCTCTATATAAATTAAGAAATTCTCGTGAATCCTTGTATCAGATAATTTATGTGTTGGTTCAAAGGTTATCAAAGCTGTCCTTTTAGTTTTCACTGGGTTGGTATCTGTTGATCGTTTCCGTACCATGGCCTCCATATTGTTTTTCTTTCACTATTTGATTCTACCTAGGGAATGATTAAGTAAGAATTGCAGAAACATGTGGAATTAAAAGATTAAAAAGGATTTCTGCCAAACCTATGAATGGAGCTAAAAAGTTTTCTTACCCCTTGGGAACTAAATTATTTTGTTCTTACAAGGGAATAGGGAAAGGTAAGAACCATGCATCAGTAAAATCAAGAAAGTTCTTTTTCATGCGGATTGTTCTATGACATGCATCTAGAGCTTCTAGAATAGTGGATTACTGTGAACCGAAGTCTTTACTGATGAAGTTATGTAACTACATGAAATGAGTGTGCATTAACATTTTTCTGCCGCTATAACTACTGACCTACTTTGGTCTTTGCTGTTATAACTGGCCACTCAGGTTTGATCTCAAGTAACTAACAGACAGTTTTTATTATGCCAAAAATATCAGGAAGATGACTCAACTGAACAAAATTGTTGCGAAAATCACTGAGCTTACCAGCCAAAAAGAAAAAATAAATTAAAAGGCTATAAATCAGAAATAGAACCGGGTAAAAATAGCACCATGGCATCATGATTTTAGAATATCCTCTATCAGAGTACAGTCTCCAGTGGACCAGTCAATTATGTTCTTTATTGTACTTTTACATTGATTTTTCATATAACAGGATTCCCGTCGACTTCTTGATGAAAACATGGAAGTGCTGTCAAGGTTGACTGACTTGATCATTGAGTGGGTGCGAGAAGGATTTCAGGACTTCTTCAGGAAGCTGAATGATCAATTTTTCGTGCTTTCAGGAAAGAAATATTCAGCTAATCAGGATCTAACCTTTGGGGAGGGAATGCAAGGTGATAAAGTACTTCCTGAGCTTGTCCTTTTGCTGGCTCAACTCTCCGTTTTCATTGAGCAAAATGCCATTACCAGAATCACCGAGGCAAGGAGTTCTCTGATGGTTACTTCAGTATAATTACCTGATTTGGGCCATCTAAATGGGCTTTTTGAAATTTTCAAACTTTCAGGAAATATCTTCTTTTTCTGGTGGCGGGACTCGGGGCTATGAAAATAGTCCAGCTTTTATTCCTGCAGAAATTTGTCGCATCTTTCGATCAGCTGGTGAAGAACTCTTGCAGCATGTATGTATCTAGATTCTGAACATTTTCTTACTTCAACAAACATCTTGTTATTTGTTTTACTGGTTGGCTTTTGCTAGAGGTGTATGGATTTGTTTATTTTCTCTAAAGAGGAAGTTTACCACGTCTGATCTTCGTTGTTTTCATGCTTGTATTTAGTAGCTTTGATACCCATTTAGGCTTCATTGATAAACTTGTGCCATTGCAGATGTACTGCCATAGATCTTTTATTGTGACAGAGAGATATTTCAGTGTGCAAAAACATTTCTTTTGTTTTTCTGATAACTTGCAAAACCATTATTCTTATTTCATTTGACGAGTTGCAAAAAAGAGCATCTTTTTCCTGTATTGCATATATAACTCTCTTTTTTTTTCAGGGAATGAATTATGTGTCTAGCATACAAACTTTTTCAGTCATTTCCATTTATTATTCATGTTTCCCTAGTCTATTGGAGAACTTAAGTTACAACTTTAATATTCTGTTTCCAATTAAACTTGTACACATCATGTTCATGAATCATGATTAATCAAATGGATAATATATGTAATTAGAAGCAAATATTTGTGCATGCTAATTATAATAATTTCATAGAGTGACAGCAAGTTTTATACAATTCAGTATTGTAAAGATATGGCACCTGGGCCTAACTCAACCCAAAAGCTAGCTCAAGAGGGGAGGATTTCCCAAGTCCATATAAGCAAACCACCAGTCCATTCCCCAACCAATGTGGGACTTTTATCCACTCTAACACCCCCTTCACGCCCAGGGCCCAACTGGAGCGTGAACCGGGAGCCCAAACGGGAATGGACCTGGCTCTGATACCATGTGAAGATATGGCACCTGGGCCTAACTCAACCCCAAAAGGGGTAAGACAAATTTATCATGCTTTTTGATCAAATGGCTATAAAGTCAGTTTTCAGATGGATTTAGTTGCATAGTTATGCGAAGAGTTCCACATTGGTGGTTTAGGGGATGGGTGGTCTCTTTAATATGGCTTGGGCAATCCTCTCCTCATGAGCTAACTTTTGGGTTGAGTTAGGCCCAAGATCAATTTCTTTACCTGGTACCTGAGCAGATTCCATCCCAATTCTTGTTTGCCGATGTTGGGCCCCCATATTAAGTTGTCAGGTGTGAGGAGGTGGATGGGTGAGGTGGGGTGAAGAGTAAGGGATGGATGGTCTCCTTTAATGTGATTTGGGCAATCCTCCCCTCATGAACTGGATACTGATGTTAAGTTAGGCCCAAAATCCACTTCTTTACGGTTAATATTAACCTATATACTGGAGAACTATAAAAGTTTTAACGATAAAAAAAAGAACTATAGAAGTTTGCTCTTCCTTCTCTAACTCCAACCACACATAGAATTGATGAAATTTATATCCTCCTCCAAACATAAACAAGAAACAAAAGAAATTCATCTTAATTATGTCTCTCAAACATTAGAACAAATCTGTCGATCTTCTCAATGCTTCCCTCTATATTTAAGTGCCAAATGATCAGTGTGTACTGCTTTAGTTTGTAATGCTAACATTAGTGTAAATGACCTTAAAAAGATAAAATGATGTGGACAGTAAAAGGTTAAGGGTATAAGATTCACATATATGTTTCCATTCCAAGAAATAAAGAACCAAATGACGTATACAGTATATAGGTCTACCTCCAATTGTTATTGTGATCATATATTTCATTATAGTTCTATGATTCTACAAAAAAACAGTATCCTTTTCTATTTGATCTCTTTGAATTCCATATGTCGATTGTCTGTATTATAATTTGGAAGATTCTTTAACGTACAACTATATTGATCTTAGAAAAGTGCTTTTGATGCACGTGTTTCCAAGTTAATGCCAGCTAAAAGGAGGATTATGAATAGTGTTCAATGAAACCAAGATTTGCATTATCTTTTAAAATACAATAATTATCCTTATGATCAGCATTCTACTTGTTCGTCCATCAATACAATTCTACTTGTTTGCTCATGTTGTGCCTCTCCTTTAATTCAGTTAACTTACTTATTTCGTTGTTTCTGGTCTCGGATACATAAACCGTGGCATTTCTTGAAAAAAATGGACACCTTTCGTGAACTGCTAAAGGCCATTGTTCATTTATTCAGGTGGTAGGTTGATAAGAACCAATTTGTTGTCTTTATTTAGAGGGCATACTTCTCTTGATGCTTAATTATATGGGATTTATGATTCTTTTCTGGCTGGCTTGCATTTACGCTTGTTGTAGGTTTGTTGACTTTCTTGAATTTCATATTATCTTTTTGCCATGCCTGATGAATTCTCTTCACTCAAGCTAAAGATTTTTTTTATTTCTGGGGTTTGATTGAACATTGAACTTGATCTATTCACCACTGAGAACAACATTTGTATTGATGAGTAAACAAAAAATTGGAAGCTGTTGAAGTACGTTAAAACATACATGTCTGAGTTTAAATTGCTATTCTCCATTTTTCTTGTGAATATTGGAGGATCTGAACAATTGAGCATTTGATGCTAGTTTTTTCTTTATGAATTATGTTATCCATACTAATGAAAATGAAGCTTGTGATACTTTTTGTTATTATACCTTCCTTGGTAGATAGCTAATAGTTAGAGTTTAATCAAAGTACTGAGTTTTAACTCTATTTCGATCTCCTGTTTCAGTATATAAGCTTGAAAACTCAGAAGATCTTGATTGTGTTAAAGAAGAGGTTTACTACCCCCAATTGGGTTAAGGTGAGCAGACATGGTCAGCTAACACTAATCACTTGTAAGCATCAAGATGATGGCTTGTGCTAATGTTGCCCTACCTTCCTTTTTCTGTTCCCTCTTTGTATAGCATAAAGAGCCCAGGGAAGTTCATATGTTCGTTGATCTGCTTCTCCAAGAGGTAACTTCTGCAGCTTTCATTTTCTCTTCCTGTTCCAGTATGAGGTTTTTGTAATAGGAAGTTGAAGCACCGAGAGGGAGAAAAATGGCACCTTTTGACTTCATATGATATACACTATAGTTTCTTCTCCAATAATAGTTAATATGGCTAGTTCAGTAGAAAATTAAACTTTTTCTGTTTGATATCATTTTTCAGCTGGATACAATCCTTAATGAAGTAAAGCAAATATTGCCTGAAGGGCTCCCACCTAAGCATCGGCGTACAGACAGCAATGGGAGTGCCACTTCTTCTCGTAGTAATCCATTGAGAGATGATAGACTGGTACGATCAAATACCCAAAAGGCTAGGAGTCAGCTTCTTGAGTCCCATTTAGCAAAATTGTTTAAGCAGAAGATGGAAATATTTACTAAAGTTGAACACACACAGGTTTGGTTCTAGTGCTTGTAACTCAGCAACCTGCACTATTTTTGGAGAACACTGGAATAAGAATTATTTAATGTGCAGGAATCAGTCGTAACTACGATTATAAAACTTTTCTTGAAAAGTTTACTAGAATTTGTCCGACTTCAGACTTTTAACCGGAGTGGATTTCAACAAATTCAGTTGGATATTCATTTTCTTAAGACCACTCTTAAGGATACTGCTGAAGATCAAGCAGCTGTTGATTTTTTGCTTGATGAGGTAAAGAGAGAATCTCCACAACTATTGTACTTAACAGCTTATGTGTTAATGGGCTTTTACCTATATTGTCCTCTTCAATGGGTCCAATGACCACCTTCGAGCAGTCCTAAAAGGTTTCATATCATCTGTGTTTAGTTGCTATCGATCAGTTGTTTCCTCCCTGGACCCTTCCCCACCTCTTTTCGCCCTCTCCCTAATAGATTTGACTTTGTAGTAGAAATCATCCAGTTGGTTGTCACTGCGTATACTGAAAGTTGAATGCTTCAACCGTTTTTATCTAGCAAAATGTGACACAGTGTTTCTTGCTGAACAGGTGATTGTTGCTGCTGCTGAACGTTGTCTTGATCCCATTCCTCTGGAACCAGCCATCTTGGACAGGCTAACCCAAGCAAAGTTAGCAAAGAATTCGGACCAGAGCTCTAGTTCATAATAATCTGGGAGGATGGGAGCTCAAATGCATCGTACTGGTGCGACCACTGAGCTTGCAGCAATAAAAAAGCATAACACCCAATGCATTTTTTTAATAGGTAAAGCATAACACTCGATGCTTAGAGGGAAAACCTTGCTTTAAAGCCTTTCTAGGTAGAGACGAATTCAAAGATTTAGAGTCAACGAGTTCAGAATGGAAGTGATATGTTCACGTTTTTTATTTTGTTTTTACATACGTATTAGTGATTCTAGCTGAAAGTAGTGGGTTCAATTGAACCAGCTGAATCCTCTATAGATAAGCATACACCATAGGTCCATAACATATGCATCTCTTTGGTAGAATAGAAGCATTGCTAATCAGCTCTCCTGGTTTTGTAACCAATCACATTGCAGCTGTGAATTTTCCAAATGAAAGAAGGGGTACAGTGGATTTTGTAATTTGTGAACTCACTTTATTTGCCTCATTCAAATTATAATCAATGGATCATTTGTTTATTTTTTATTCCGTAAATCCCAAATTAACTGCCAAGGTTGACTTTCATTGTCAACATTAACAATTTTGGTCATCAAATCACTGTTAACATATTTTTAGTTTTTTTGCAACCATAAGTTAAATCCTAATTTATATTCCCTCTATTTCAAAATGAATGAAAGGTTCAGAGTAGGAATTAAAGATTTTCTAATTTTGTCTCCAAACATCAGTTTCTCAATAATTTTTGTAATGTTTTTATGTAATTAGAAACTAGACAAAAATATTCAAAAATATATGAAATCAGTTTCTTTTGGTTTTCTTTATGTAATCAGTTTTCTGTTTTATAGTACTATATCCCAAACAGTTTATATATTTTCTAACACGACAATATACTTTTCCTTCTACAATTTAAGCAAATCTCTTCCCAAAACTTTTGGCTTAATAATATGAATAAATACATCCTATGAATATAAAAAGTATCACATTCTTAGAAACTAATATTAGGGGAGTGTTTTGGTATTGATGAAAATGTTTTTCAACTTTTCAGATGTTTGATTGATTAAAATAATTTGAAAAATATTCTTTCTAAGAAAATAAATTCTTAAAAATTACTGTTTTTAAATTTTACCAATTTCAAACCATCTTTTTTCATATGTAGATTTTACTAAATTCCATTTCTGTCATAATTTTTTATAACCTACTTTTATGTACTAATCATAAATTTTGACGATTTCAAGTTCAACTTGATATTGAAAATTAAAGTTTAAAAATTGGTTTGAGGAGTATTTACAGTAAAATGATAATTTTTCAACAAATTCAACATTTTTTCAAGTGAAATCAATATCCAAACAAAGTTTCAAGTTATGCTTTTTTTAATAGTTTCAATTTTGGATACTTGTTTTTTAACTTTTAACTAAATATTGTCTAAACAGGTTGTATATATTCCCTCCGTTTTAATTTGTTTGACATGTTTTTCTTTTTAGTCCGTTCAAAATGAATGATTCTTTCCTTCTTTTTTTTAGCAATTCTTTAATTTCACGTTTCCACATGGCATGTTTAAGACCACAAGATTAAATGACATTTTTGATACATTTGACACATCTTTAATTTAAGACCATAAAATTTAAAAGTCTTTTTGATTTTCGTAAACTTCGTGTCAAATTAAAATAGATCAAACAAATTGAAACAGATGGAGTAATTTGAATTAAGCATTCTTTTTCATGTTTTTTGCTAGGTTTTTACCCCACATAAAAATATACGAGCCTTATCAAAATATTTTTTTTGTTTTAGTTTATGTATCTTACCTTTTTTTTAGTTTAATTCAAATAATGCATCTTTATATTTAGTAAGTTTTAATTCTAACTTTCTCATTTTACCAGTATGCCATATTTTATAATAGGAATGAAATTGTATATTTAAGACAATAAAATTTAAAGGGTACCTTTGATATGTTATGCACACATTTAGTTTAAAATTATATATATAAAAAAGGTCCTCCTCAAATTTTGGGTCGAATCAAACTAAAACATATAAAATGAAAAAAGAAGAAGGTATACTTAAGGCATTTATTAAAATTAAGTTTTAGGCCATTAATTTCAATAAGTCACCCCTAATTACATTACATGTTGAATTATCTCCTTTCTATCTCCAACAATGCTAACGAGTCAATAATTTTTATTTAATTATCAAACCCAAAAAATAAATTTAAAAAAACTACTTACTCTCTCCGTCCATCTTTACTTGTCCACTATACTAAAAATAAATGTCCAATAATATTTATCCAATTTATGAAATCAAGAGATAATTTTACACTTTGTTCCTAATTTACCCTTATCATTAATTATAGTTATTTCCTTATTACATTTTTCAAGACATTGTATTTATTATATTCAAACAGTAATATGATAAAATTATCTTTCTATTTCTAATTTCTTAAGAAATGTGGAAAGTCAATTAAGAAATGTGTAAAGTCAATAGTGAACAAGTATTGCGAGTATCTTTTAGGAAAACAGTTTTCTTTCATACCAAAGGTAGCAAAAAACACCAACATCATTTCCGCAATTCCGCTGGTCCATTTTTTCACCCGTGGGCCGTAGCGCAGGCGAACATAACCTAGCTCACTTTTTTTCCCGCCAAAACCCCTCCACTATTTTGCCGCCAAAAAGTTCCTTTGCATCTATCATTTCCCCCAAAACCCAAACCTCAAACCCTCATTCTCCCCAACTGCTCTCTGCCTCTCCATCCCAAACACCATGAATGACCTTGACTTCAACCGCGACAAAGGTAACACCTTTCTCTCTCAAGTGGTTTCAAATTCTGGATTCGCCTTTGTTTGATTCAATTATCTTTTTTACTGTCATTAATTGTCTCTCATTTTACAGATCTAGCCAAAGATTTTATATCAAACTTCGCTGATTCTAATGGTGAAGCCAAATACATGAACATTCTCGTGAGTTCCTTTCATTTTCCACTCTTTCTGTAAGCTGTTTTAGTGGATATATTCATACTAGAAATATTTTTTTTCTTAAAAAAAGTTTATTTTGCTAAAATGGAACACTTGCTAATTGTTCTCTGTTTTAACTTTTACTCCGCTGATTCTAATGGTGAAACCAAATACATGAACATTCTCGTGAGTTCCTCTCATTTTCCAGTCTTTTCGGTTGATTTTCAGTCGAAAAACTCCACTTTCTGTAAGCTGTTTTAGTGGATATATTCATCCTAGAAATGTTTTTTTTTTTAAAATAAATTATTTTGCTAAAATGGAACACTTGCTAATTGTTCTCTGTATTAACTTTTACTTCGCTGATTCTAATGGTGAAACCAAATACATCAACATTCTCGTGAGTTCCTCTCGTTTCCCGTCTTTCTGTTGAAAAAAACTCCACTTTCTATACTCTGTTTTAGTGAATGTATTCATACTAGAAATGGGCTTTTTAAAAAAATTATTTTGCCTAAATGGAACACTTGCTAATTATTCTCTGTTTTAACTTTTACTTCGCTGATTCTCGTGAATTTCTCCCATTTCCAGTCTTTCTGTTGAAAAAAGCTCCACTTTCTATACTCTGTTTTAGTGAATGTATTCATACTAGAAATGGGCTTTTTAATTATTTTTGTCTGCCTCAATGGAACACTTGCTAATTGTTTGCTGTTTCTGTTTTAACTTTTACTTAGCAAGATGTTGCTAATCGTAAAACCAAGGCTATTGAGATCGAGCTTGAAGACTTAGCTGACGTAAGTTTCACTACCCCTCTGAATTATTTTTTATGGAGTAGATTCTTGGACTTTCCTCTCTACCGTTTTCTCCTTTTGTCTTGGTTGTCCTCTTTTTAGTGCCGTCTTTCCTTTTGAAGTTTATTTTAACTTCTCTTTCAGTATAAGGACTTGGATGAGGAGTTTCTTCGTAGAATTGCTGAGAACACTCGGCGATATATCACAATATTAGCAAGTGCAATTGATGAGCTCATGCCAGAGCCAACAGAGGCCCTTCCAGACGATGATCATGATATCTTGATGACCCAGCGATCAGAGGAAGCAACTGAGAACACTGATGGTTCTGATCCAAAACAAAAGATGCCCCCTGAGATCAAGCGATTCTAGTAAGCAGCATAGAATTTTCCTCAAGGATCTAACTTAAAGAATTAATTTTGCTATCTTTTTTTTTTCTGTATTATAATTATGTATCTTTTTCTCTCTCTGCTGGACTTTATATTTGTGTACTAACTCATTAGTCCTGTAAAACCTTATGGTGCCTTCTTGGTACTACTTGCTTTGATAAATTACCTTACCTAGTAATAAGAATGTCTTTTGTTCTATCTTCCAGCATTATTAGGAGTACTTCTGTTAACTGTATGATATGAATTAGATGATATGCGTGATAATTTATTCGTGTTAATATACTAGGCAGTCAAGTTCCCAGGTGAAAATAGCGTGTCCTTTAGCTTCAGACTACCTATGTGGTCCGGACTTATAACAAAATTCTTAAGAAAAGACAAAAAGTGGAAATTCTGAATGGGTTAACCGCCTAACTGTTTGTCTTTGTTGAATCCAGTGAAGTGTACATTAAAGCATCTTCAAAAGGCCGGCCATTTACAATTAGGGAGGTCAAGGCTTCATATATTGGTCAGCTTGTCAGGATATCTGGTATTGTGACACGCTGTTCAGACGTCAAGCCTCTGATGCAGGTGGCTGTATATACATGTGAAGAATGTGGATTTGAAATCTATCAGGTATGAATTTTAGTTGTGCTTGACTCGCAACTCTATCTCTGTACTTTTGACCTGCTAAATGCAAGTGTAGGAGAGCCACAATGATAGCATTAAATTAAACCACATCAATGTTAAGTAGCATGTCAAAGCTACATTGTTTTCAGATCTAATGCGCCTATCTTAATGCACTTGATGAACAGGAAGTAACTGCTAGAGTATTCATGCCTCTGTTTGAGTGCCCATCCTATCGCTGCAAAGTAAATAAAGCAAAAGGGAACCTCATCCTTCAACTTCGGGCATCAAAATTTTTGAAGTTTCAAGAGGTTTGTTTTTTGCGTTAAATCTTGATTACAATATCAAATCTGTAGCACAATTGTTTTACATTTCTGACATTCATTCAGGCCAAAATTCAAGAGTTGGCTGAACATGTCCCCAAAGGTCACATTCCCCGATCAATGACCGTGCACTTCAGAGGAGAACTTACAAGGAAGGTTGGTGATATTTTTTGTTTATTTGTATTTTTCCTTAAAAGTGTTTTTGAAAGGAGCTTTTCTAGATGTAAGACTCTGTGTAGTAAATGCTAAGGACAGTAAACTGCTTTCTAGATTGAGTTAGTAGGTGTGATCAAATGATCCCCACAAACTTAAAGCTCCCAGTGAGCATCTTCTTAAAGGGGTTCCTCTAATGCTTTCACTACCTACTTAAGTGTAACATATAATGCTGCTTTTCTAAATATTGCAGGTATCTCCTGGTGACGTTGTTGAACTGTCGGGCATTTTTCTACCTATGCCTTACACAGGATTTAGAGCTATGCGAGCTGGTTTAATTGCAGATACATACTTGGAAGCAATGTCTGTTTCCCATTTCAAGAAAAAATATGAAGAGTAAGCTTTTGCTACTTTTTCCCTTTTCTACTGAACTTTTTTCGTCTTCATGTTCTGCTAGTAGTCCTTTTTGAGATGAATTCTGTTTTTTACTAGCAACTGGAAAACATAACTGAATGTAAAATGCATCACCTTTTCCTTGAAGAATTGGAGTCTGCTTTTAGCACACTGAGGACTCAAACTTGATTCCGGATTGAGCTTAAATCCAAAACATTTGTAAAAGAAAAACGAAATTTGAAACCTAATATAATTTAACGTGTTTATTTATACTTTTTCTCTTTGTTTGTTCTTGAAATATTATGGTTGGAATAGGTTCAGACTGCTTCAGATCAAATCTACAACTTTTCTAGTTTCCTATTTAGAATGTATAGAGGGCACTACTTGTAAATTTGATTTATGAATAGCCCTTTTCTCAGAAAGATAAATTTACTTGTTCACTACTGAAATAGAAAATATAAGGTTTTTAAACTTGCTAAATTTTTTAGTAATGAAAATATGATTAATAAGGTTTCGGATGCAGTTATGAACTTAGAGGAGATGAGGAAGAGCAGATTGCGCGGTTAGCTGAGGATGGAGATATATATAACAAGTTGTCTCGTTCCTTGGCTCCTGAAATATTTGGGCATGAGGATATTAAGAAAGCTCTTCTTCTTCTTTTAGTAGGTGCTCCTCATCGGAAGTTGAAGGATGGCATGAAGGTAAGCGCTCCGACCTAAATTGAAATCCATCTTCTGCCTATCTCCTCAGATTAAGAAAATCTGATTCATCTTTATGACAAAAAAACTCAGATCAGAGGTGATTTACATATATGTTTGATGGGTGATCCCGGGGTAGCAAAAAGCCAGCTTCTCAAACACATAATCAATGTTGCACCTAGAGGTGTCTACACAACTGGTAAGGGTAGCAGTGGAGTTGGTCTAACTGCTGCTGTTCAGAAAGATCCAGTAACTAATGAGATGGTTCTTGAAGGCGGAGCATTGGTGAGAACAGTGCATTAGGAGTTTAAACTGTATCAAGCATCTTTCAATGATGTATCATCAAATAGTTGATCTCACAACCATCTATTTCTTAAGTATTCTGTGACAATGTTTATCTCAGGTATTGGCAGATATGGGTATATGTGCTATTGATGAATTTGACAAGATGGATGAGTCTGATAGAACAGCTATACATGAAGTAATGGAGCAGCAGACTGTTAGTATCGCAAAGGCTGGGATCACGACATCTCTAAATGCAAGGACTGCAGTGCTTGCTGCTGCTAATCCTGCCTGGTAAACATTTACTGTTTTCCCCTACTTGGTTTGTTGAAAACACTGAGATGCAACTGCCATCTTTTAGAATTTTGACTTTTCCTGTATGTAGAATATGCTGCATTTTGCAACAGTTGGTCATCTGATTTATTTGTGGAGGCAGTTGGCTGTGTTAATGCACAAACTTTGAAACACTCACGATTTTTGTTCAAAACATCTTAGGGGAAGATATGATATGAGAAGGACGCCAGCTGAAAATATTAATCTTCCTCCAGCTCTTCTATCAAGATTTGATCTTTTATGGCTAATCTTAGATCGAGCAGATATGGATTCCGATCTTGAATTGGCTAGACACGTTGTTTATGTGCATCAGAACAAAGAATCTCCTGCTCTCGGGTTCACTCCACTTGAACCATCTGTGCTTCGGTAAATACAAGAATATCTTTCTGGTGTCTTAACTCAAGATAACCTTTCTTTACTAGTTAGTAGTGAGGCTTAGAATTGACTGAGCAACCTACATCCATTTTTTTTTCAGGGCTTATATTTCAGCTGCAAGGAGATTGTCTCCCTCAGTCCCAAAGGAGCTAGAGGAGTATATTGCTGGTGCATATTCTAGTATCAGGCAAGAAGAAGCAAAATCGAACACCCCTCACTCTTATACAACCGTCAGAACACTTTTAAGCATCCTGAGGATATCAGCTGTAAGTTTCTGCGTCAATTTACAGAGTAAAGTATCACATTGCTTCATAGTAAGAGTTGGAACTATTTCTCTTCAACTCTTGTTTGAAAGTGGAAAACTTGTACTGAATTAAGTGTGACAGTTGGCAAGTTCCACGTGGAAGAAACTGAAAGAGGAAACGTTCTTGTTTTCTCCTTGGTTTGAAAGGCTAAGAAAACAGAAATTTGGGTTAGCTATCATTAGGAAATATGGGGTCCTTGAAAATGTAAGGCTTTACTTTCCAAGACAATTCTCGACCTCGCTGTCCTGATTGTAGGTTTTACAGCTCAAGTGATAATAAGTTCGCCATAAATATAGTTGTCTCCCTTAACCATAAGGTCAAATAGACAGTGATGATGGCAAATTAGTGTCATAAAGTACCTCCTTTTTTAATCATCCTTCATACTTTGTTGATGTCATTTTATTGTGTTAAATTAGGCACTAGCCAGACTCCGTTTCTCAGAAAAAGTTGCTCAGAGTGATGTGGATGAGGCGCTTCGACTAATGCAGATGTCGAAGTTCTCCTTGTATTCAGATGATCGGCAAAAATCTGGCCTGGATGCAATATCTGACATTTATTCAATCCTGCGTGATGAGGCTGCAAGGATGAACAGGCTGGAACTAAGCTATGCCCAGGCTCTGAACTGGATTTCCAGAAAGGTTAGTTTTTGGGTAATTATGCCAGATCAAGCTGGAAGCACTAACCTTGTTGGTAGCTTGAAATATATACCTGGATCTAGTGCACATGTATGATAAATTACAGCTTAGAAAATATGTTACTATTCACACTTACACATTATCTGATGATAAAGTTGTCAAGAAGTAAAGGTTGGATAGATATGATTATAACATAGAAAAGAACAAGAAAATAGTTTGCAGGATCTGTTAAGCTTGTCAAAATTGTTTGTGCTATGGTTTCTCAATGAAGTGGTGTTCAACTGCATTGATTTTCATGCTTTTGGGAAGGAAGCATGCAGAATGACAACTACTAATGAACTATTTATGTTGTGTTAAATTAGCCTTTGGTAGAACATCTTTTTGCTATTGCAGAAGTATTGCTTGATGCAAAGCCAAAATCTGCTAGTTCATCTTATTGATGCTGAACTTCCCTCCACCCACCCTGTCAGACTAAATAGCTCAAGCTGGCTATTGATACAGTACCAGTATATTCCCAGAATTTGCCAGAATTATTTACAGTGAGTCCTCTTGTGGTGAACAAAGATTGACGTAGCTTCTTTACTCATAATCAGGTCCACCCATGTTCTGAACCAACTGAATCGGTTCACTTTTCATCTTCCTGCAAGTAATGGCAATCAGCTAAGATCATGCCAAACTAGTTGGGATGTATATCTAGCTTTATCAAAATCATTTCAAGGCTACCTCATTTGATTCTTTCATTTAGAGACATTGTATACATTTCTTGCTGGCATTCAATGTCCAACTTAACAAGTCCTATATTCTGGCTTAAATTGTTTTCTCCTTGGGCACGGTACTGCCTTTTTGCTATAAGTTTTCTCGCCTCTGATGTCTTGCTGCTTATCTTGGAACAGGGATACAGTGAAGCTCAACTCAAGGAATGTTTGGAAGAATATGCAGCCTTGAATGTGTGGCAGATTCATCCTGATAGCTTTAACATCAGATTCATTGATGCATGATAGACACTGGATCAATGTGAATCCAGTAACGTTACAAGCTTGTATCACAGAATCTCCTTTGCTGTTAGGTTACTACTCACAGTTAGTAAAACTAGTATTGTATCAAGAATGGGATTTAGATCAAATTATTAAAGCCGAACGATATGGGAGGCTAACTGTGTATGACCAGAGTTGTCAATCTGTACCAGAATTTGCCAAAGTGCATTATTTATTCCTAGAAGTTTCTATTACCCTCGTGCTTTCTTCATAGCAATGTGGAGGCAAAATGTTCCTATACACTTCGGCTTATTCATTTCTACGATTAATGAGGAATTAGATAACAGCTTGTTTGGATGGTTGTCACATGTTTGTGTTGTATTGTATTATACTATATTGTTTTGATGAATCAATGGTGGAATAAATAATGTCGTTTTCAATCACTTCATAGTGCCACACATAAGAAGTTTAAAGAACAAGTAAATAATATCCCAAAGACAAAAGTAGGATATAAGGTAAAGTTCTTATAATACAATGTTATGTAACAACGAGTTTAATAATATGACAATAAAATTTAAATAAAACAAAAATCATATTTAAAATAACAATACGATATAATATAAAAGGTAATAACTATCCAAACAAATTATACCAATAAATATTAAATACTTTCGATACAAGAGATCTTCTACTTAAAAAAAATAACAAAAAAAGAAGGAAGAAGCAAATGATCTATATAAAAATTGAAATTAAGGCCAAGGTACAAGTGTGTAAACTTTTAGTCTGCCGAATATTTACCAATTGGATGGAAAACCCAAAATATATGTGTTTAGTCTCTCAAGCTTCCTGTATATTATAGTCATATTTTGAGCTTAAAAAGTTTGCAAAATTTCTTTTCTTTCCATTATGTTGAGTGCTCATTAGACTCCATCATTACTAGACTTCAGAGAATAGATTTCTTTCAGTTCCATTGATTGTGCCTTCCATTATCACCTTCTTTTACTTTATATCCATTTATGTTCAAATAATGCATATAATTGGTTGAGCTAGTATAGTTTTAGAGCTGATTTTAATTACACACTCATTTTAATAAGCTACTTCAAAAATACGCAAATAAGATTTGATTTAAAATAAATTTTACCAAATTCATAGAAAAATAACAGAAAAAATTAATGCAATGAAAATAGTTGAGATATTGTCAAGCTAGTCCGGGGCACTATCAGTAATAATTCAATATATTCAAAAAAAAAAAACGAAAAAACAAATCAATAACCCTATACTGAAATAAATGCTTTAATGCATTCTAAATAGGGCAAATAAGCTTCTAGATTAGACTAAATTGTCTGTTAAATATGTAACTATATGAGGGTTCTTTTACCTAGGGGTGGGCATAAATACCGAAAAATCGAAAAACCAATCCGAACCGAACTAATTCGGTTTTTCGGTTCGGTTTCGGTTCTATTTTTTAAAAAAATTTCAGTATTCGGTTCAGTTTTCGATTTTAGGATAACCGGTGTTTCGGTTTAACCGATTTTTTTTTAATTTCAATATTTTTTAATTTTTTTTTCCAAACAACCAAAAACAGAAAATGACTTATTTTCATCCTACCAAACCCACTCTTTTAAGTTTCTGAAAACTCTAAATTAAACTCTTGCATTGTTACTCATTTTCTTTTGGGTCTCAAGTAGGCCAGCTCTCCTTGGGCCTATTTTTCTGCATTCTGTCTCTTAGTGGACTTGTAATACATCACGTAAAGTAGCAGTTGGGCTAGTCCAAGAGCAGTTTCCATAAAATTTGGTACCTAAACAAAGAAGAGAAAACCGACCCATTAAGAAGGCCCAAAACCGAAAAAACCAAAACCGAACCGAACCGAAATTAATTCGGTTCGGTTTTCGGTACCCCTTTCTCATAACCGAAAACCGAAAAAATCGAACCAAAATTTGAAAAATCGAACCGAATAACCGAATGCCCACCCCTACTTTTACCTTTAAATTTATTTTTTTTCATATTATTTATACATCTAAAATGTAAGGGTCTATTACCTCTTGAATTTAATTTTTTCGTATTATTTAAAATTCTAAAGTATTTTAATTTAATTTTTGTTGTTGTCTAAGTACAATTTTTGCTAGTGTTTTAATGCAGTTTTTGATGAATTTTTGATCTAGTTTTGGTTGTTATTTTTGTGCATTTTTTTTCCTGCAATTTGTCCAGTGGCATGAACAAAAACAATAATTTACAAGTTTTATACTCTAAATAATTAAAAAAATAAATTTGTGCAAAATATTAAGAATAATTTTATAGATATTAAATACCATCTTAATAGACATATTAGGTTAAACACAAAAACCAGCCCAATCTTGACAAATAAGTTTAAGGGGGCTAATAGAACACTGACATAATTTTAGGGTATAAATAATACGAAAAAATTAAGTTCAAAGAACAAAAAACCCTCACGTAATATAAGTGTGCAACTGATAATTTCGTCATTGTATGAAATCTTACATCTTACGCCTTATTCCTTCTAAATATACTTATAAAGGGTTGTTTGGTGTGAGGTATAAGGAATAATAGTCCCGAGATAAAATGCAAGATTATTTTATCCTGTGTTTGGTTGGAGGTATTAGTTAATGGTTGGAGGTATTAGTGAATTTCGGTATTATTTATCCCATAATTTATACCATAGTGATGGAATAAGTTATCTCATATATATGGAGGGATAAATAATCTTGAAATAGCTAATCATGAAATTAATTATCCAGCAATAACTTGTTCCCAACCAAATTGACCCCTTAAGTTTATTCTTATTCCTTCTAAAATGTACTTATAAGTTTATTTTTTTCAAAAGAGAAATAAATAAAAACTAAATAAAGAAAAGGAAAAGACAAGGTTATTACACTCTTGCTTTTTACCAGCAAAGTGGGAAGTTGCGGCGTCAAACGCCGAAGGAATTGGGTGTGTTTTGTTTTCCCACTTCACGGATTGGCCATATCGCCAGAATTTATACTAGAAATATTGTTTTGTTTTTTTTCCGTATTAACAAAATCTTTCTCCCTCTTCGTCCCCAAAAGGAGCTAACTTTCCATTTTCTCTCGGACACAGTTTCTTGGTTTCTTGCATTTGGAAGGCTGAGGGCAAACATCTTCATCTGCATCTGAGTCAATTTACAGCAAGAAACGGAAACCCTTTTAGCTCATCAGGATTCTTGCCTAAAATTCATCATCAGCTCTTCTGGGTGCCCTATTTTTCTTCCAGGTCAATCATAAAAAACTATGTCTTTCTTTTACTTTGGTAACATTGGGTCTGTCAATTCATGCTTGCAGCTTATTTTGTTTTGTGGGGAATTTTTTTTTTTTTGAACTTGGGGAAGGAGAAAAGAGATGCTAATATAGTCTTACCGTTCCTATAAATTTTCTTACTTGAAAATAGAAAACCCCCAACTGACTGGGCTTTGAGTTTTAGGCAGATTTATTATTTGTGTTTAGAGGATTCTTGATGTTATATATCACTAGGCATGCAGCTCCCAAGGGTGTGACCTAGTGGTCAATGAAGTGGGTTGAGCACTATGAGGTCTCAGATAAAAACACAAGGTGATTTTTTCCCATTTGTTCTAGCCTTGATGGACAGAGTTATGTGGTACTTGTTGCTGGTGGGAGTTGGTAGGTATCTTGTGGAATTAGTTGGGGTGCGCGCAAGCTGGGTTGAATACCATGGTTATAAAAAAAAAGAAAAATATATCACTAGGCATGCACGTCATGTTTAGTCTAGTTAGAGAGTTGCATGTTAGTTTACAAATAAATGTGAGATTTAGAGCATCTCCGGAGAAACCTACTTTGCCTTAAGAGTTATTGATCATAATTGGAATGATATGGGTCAACTAGTGGCAGAGCCAATTTTCACCAAGAGGGTCCAAAATATAAAGAAGTGATTTCACTAAAGAGATTCAAAATATAAAGAAGTAAACACTTGAAAAGTCAAGGGGATTCAACATATACTATATATACATAAAAAATAGTTTTGACCTTATACATACCGTTTACTTTTCCAGCAAAGGGGATTTCGGATAAACCCCCTTGCGCTCCTAGCTCCGCCCATGCATATAGTCAATCAACCTGCTTGGGATCAGGGCATAGTTCATTATAAATTGGTCGTTTGATTGATTGCATCATTTATGTCGTTCCTGTGGTTGAATTGTTATCTTTTTTCTTGCGTCCTCCTCCTCATCTTGTCATTCACTTGTGATACTTCACTTTTTTGAGGGATTCTTTTGTAGCTTATGGTATTTGTAGTATTAATTTATTGGGTTTAACCCGGGACTTAGAATATTTCTAGAAAATATCAAGCAGTTTCTTAGTGTGTTACATTTTCAAAAGATGATTCTTTGTGGTTTAGTAACTAAAAAGGTAATTTAATTTCTTTCCGTAAAACTTTGCTGAGGTTTATTAAATGTGTAGATGTTAATGTTTGCAAATCTTTTGGCTGTTAATGGTTATGGAAAATAACCCCAGATTATGATCCTGAGGTGGACACAGTGAGGGGATTTGTAGTGGTACTGCTATCCTTTGTCCAGTGTTTGTATGGAATGTATGAAAACGAGAAAGAGTAAGGACGTGAAATAAAGATGTCATGTCCATCTACTTTTTATCTGCAAGGGGGTAATGAGTGGATTACTATCCCATCCCTTCCTCTTGGGTAATTTTATATTGTAGAACATTCTACCAAATAGTCTTCTGTCCTGCTTTGTGCAGTCCGATAAAGGTGTCAGAGCAAGTCCTAATTGTTGTTTGGCTTCCAATGTCTGTACCTTTTGAAGTTTAAACAAGAACACTGCCAACTATCTTATTTTGACAGCAAAGTAGTTTAATAATTGCTTCAACATGCATAATTTCTTATAGAAATTAGTACCTTTTGGTGGAGCCAAAGTGTGTGACAGGCACATTCAACCTGCCATATTAGCCCAGGGAAGAGATCAGATTCTTGTACTAAGTATTAACGACTCTAAGGAAAAGTAAACTTATAATTTTAATAATGTCCTCCAGAATCAGTAGTGATTAAATGTATGGGAACAATAGTTGCACTTATTATTGTTACTCCCTCTGTTCACTTTTACTTGTCCATAATGGACTTTGCACTTCTTTGAGAAATAATAAATGAAGTGCACATTTTATCATAATACCCAAATAATTGGTGTATAGTCTCAATGTACTTAGGAAATAATTTGGGGAAGAGTAGTTAATGTTAACGGTAAAACAATTTTTTTTAATTCTTCTCTTGATATGCTAAAATGGACAAGTAAAAATTAAAATTGATTGTTAGTATAGTGGACAAGTAAAAGGGAACGGAGGGAGTGTTTTTTTTTTTATAACCGTGGTGTCTGAGCCAGCTTGCGCACAACTCGACTAATTTCATGGAGCACCTGCTACCTTCTACCAACATCAACACAGGTACTGGGTAACTCTGTCCATCAAGGGTTGGACAAATGAGAAGAAATCACCTAGTATTTTTGCCTCCACTGAGAATTGAACTTGAGACCTCATGGTTCTCAACTCATTTCATTGACCACTAGGTCACACCTTGACTGCTCTAGTGAGTCAAATTATTCCTGAGCTGCAGTAGGTTAAGTAACTGAAATTTGTGTTTACCCACCATTAGATGATAAACAATAAAGTCAAAAGGAAAAATAAGAGGAAAAATTGTGTTTAAGTTGTAAAAGGACTAGTAGAAAGTACATATCTCGTCATATTTTTGCACTTCAACTATGGTGAAGAATTCTTTTTTTTTTTTTGATATTTGCACTTTGACATTGGTGGATCATTAAGCTCAAATTATCAGAAAATGATTAGATTGTCCATATCTGCCTTAACAGGTTAATGTGGTGCTTTTCGAGTGAAGAGTATATATCAAGCAATTTTTTGACCTGCCATAAAGACCATCAATTATTCTGTTTTTGCTGTGATCTATTTCTACCAAGTTACTGACTTCTTCTGTAAGAAGTCTTCAGGGGGCTAAGGATGTAATAGAAGAGGTTAATCTCGAGGTTACTGAGATGTTGTATGCATGTTCACAATTACGCTCTAATTGATGTCAAATTGATTTTTTGTCTTTGACAAATTTTATATCCGACTATGGCGAAGACATGCTCACTGACCTGCTTTTATGTGCTTACAATGTTAATAGCTTTTCTTGTTCTAGCACTTTTTCTTCAATTTCTACCCGCGTTAGTCTCATTTTTCCTTATGATACCAATTGTGGTGGTGATTTATAGAGGTTTCCTGAAAGGGGTTCTGAAATTCCACCTTGGGATTTATACAAGGTTGATACTGAAATGCATGAACGATCATCAACTAAGTATAAATGCACACGTGCACTTCCCTAAATTGGAATTGCAGAACTTCCAAGTCCTCTTTTAATAATTAAAAATAACTGTTTCAAGCAAGAAGCAGGTGCTAGAGGTGTATTGCATGTTATTCCAGATTTTCTCACTTTTTTGTGTACAATGTGGATTGAACTTCTAGTAAAATTTTCCATTGGAGAGTGGACCAATTATCTATTTCCTTATTTGGTTGGTGAGAAGTTGTGTTACTGAGGATTGTCCATAATTAGGATGATGCAGGCATACATGTCCTTAGTGATTACTGCACTGAGAGAACCATGGAGAGCCTTCCTCCCTCTAACTTAGAAAGAGTTCTTATGTGGTTAGAAATTACCAAGCTAGTGCCCCAGGGCTTTGGTGTAGTGGTAAAAGCGCAACTTGTAATGTATCGGTTAGGCACACATCCATGGGTTTTGAACCCCACTATAATTAGGTGGAGAAGGATAGAGGGGTGGACCCATTGTCACCGAGTTCCGAACCGTGCATCAGTGACCCTCAGGAATTTTTTGGTTATCGAAACAAAAAAGAACTAAGCTATTCCTCTGCAGTTTGGAACTACACATGTTAAATTATTCTATTAATCAAAATGAAAATGCACCAGTACCTGTTAAGGAAATATCATGCATAATTCTAAAAATATTTTCCTATTAATTTGATGTAACATGGTTTGTGTCTTCTCATTCCTTCTCCCTCCCCCTTTTTTGCATTCGTTGAACGATAAAATGTTTGAACTCATGCATTAACTTGTTGGCGATATACTTTCCTAATTTGGGTTGTTGGTTGAAGTCTCATACAAATCCTAAAGTTCTTTCAGGTTAATTTTTTTCTAGTGAAAAGGGTCAAATTACCCCTCTACTTTATTATATTGTTCAACTTTATCCTACTATCTGGCCAATATTACCTTCACTGCTATGAAACTTATCAGATTTACCCCCCAAATTAACAATTTCGCCCAATCTGGCCAAAATTACCCAGTTTGACTTTCAATTACCCAATTCGAACTGATTGACCATTTAAACCTGCGACCCGGAGACCCACGACCCACCAGACCGACACCAAATCACAGAGAGGATTTTGGATAGATAGCACACAATAGAGGGGAGATTTCTATTTTCCCTTCTTAT
This sequence comes from Jaltomata sinuosa, assembly GCA_003996215.1. Taxonomy (NCBI): domain Eukaryota; kingdom Viridiplantae; phylum Streptophyta; class Magnoliopsida; order Solanales; family Solanaceae; genus Jaltomata; species Jaltomata sinuosa. Next base: position 70,891 of record QJPP01000123.1, on the reverse strand, counting down.
CAAGGATTAGATCCAAGCACAAAGAGAGCATTCACTAGATAGAGGGAGACGATGCTCAGATACATGGAGGGTGAGGTCACTGGGAAGGCGGATTTTTGGTCATAAATGGAGCATCACCTTCAGTCGCCTTCACCTCACCGTACACCACTCACTCTGCCACCAAACTCCACAGTGAATCACCACCCTTACACCATCATGTGAATCCTCTTCCATATACCACATCCCTGTCCAGATCCGTGAACCACCCACAACTCAGTCGTGAAGCCCATCACCTCTGGAAAAATCATCGCCAGCTAACTCCATAGCCACCGGTTTCAACCCAGAACAGAGCACCCGTCCCCCATTACCAAGCTACTAAAATACCTGTTCTTGCAGTAGAATCAAAAGCTGATTGAGTGTCAAAGGTTGTCGAGGTTCATTTGGTCACCAAATCACAGAGAGGATTCCGGACAGAGGGCAGTAATTCCCCTCTATCGAGGAAGTAAGATTGCTGCAGAAACTTCACGGTAAAAGATGCAGCAGTAATTCAAAACCAAGAAGATTAACATAGGGAGAAGCTTTCCTCTCTAGATGTTGAGACTCGAAGCAAATTTAATTCAAAAGCACATGCATTTGTTAATTTGACTGATTTTGTTCATTTTTGGTCGTGATTTGGTTTAGTTTTGGTTGAGATTTTGTTCAGTTTTTTGCTAATGCCTTGGTCCAATCCTGGGACTGATTTGTTTCAGTTTTTGTTGTGATTTGATGTGGGTCTCGTGGGTCGTGGGTCTCTGGATTGCGGATTTAATTGGGCAATCAGTTCGAATTGGGTAATTTTGGCCAGATTGAAACGAAACCGTTAATTTGGGGGGTAAATCTGATAAATTTTAGAACGTCGAGGGTAATATTGGCCAGATAGTATAATGGAGGATAAAGTTAAACAATATAGGGGTAAATTTGATCCTTTTCCCTTTTTTCTATACCCTTGAAATAGGTTTGAAATTGTTACAGATCTTTTACTAGTTTGTTTGCCCCAATTCTGACTTCATTATTTTTACTTTCTGCTATTGTGTGCACGTGTGTTAATTTTGTTGTGTGATACTTGTAAATTAGCAACTTTGGAAGAATCATATCTAAGTGCTTCTTTGACCTTGTGTAGTGACCTTTGGGTGCGCTTGTTCGTGGCGGTTAGAATATGTTTCATGAAGTGTTTATGAATTATGAGAACTTCTGGATTTACTTCCTAGAAAATTGATTTAGTATGCTTTCTAATTTCAGTTTTTGAGACTGTAGAGTCATGGATCTTGTTCTTTGAAGAGGAATACTCAGAGTGGGGAGTTTATTTGCTAAGAAAGGATGGATTCAGGGAAGTGTACATCTAGAAATGGCGCTTCATCATCAAGTATGGCACCTACAAGCTTCCTGAATAGGGTATACACAAAATCTCTGTTCGAAGAAGAAGAGAGATTTGCTGAACATGCCACAATAAAGGATGTAAATATTGACCTCAGAGAAGTTTATTTTCTGATTATGCATTTTTTGTCATCTGGGCCGTGCCAAAAAACGTTTGGGATATTCTGTGATGAACTTTTGGAACATGAGCTTCTGCCTAGGAGATATCATGCTTTGTATTCAAGAAAAGGTGTACTCAGTGGAGATAAAGATGAAGATGACGATGGCATTTCTTTCCCTCTAAATTATGATGATCTGGTGCTAAGGTGTGCCTTGTAAACATATTTTGTGTTTGTCTTTTTGTTGAATTTAAATATGTCTGCTGCAGTTTCGTGTGCTGGTGTTTGCTTTGAGCTCCAGTCTATCAGTGATGAGGTCCAGTCATCACTGTCATATCTGACCCTTCTTTGACAACTTAAAATAGATCAGGTCCAAATATGTTGTTGTATTGAGCAAGCTTTATAACACCTTCTTTGGGGGCTCTTTGGATCCAGAATAATAGATATGGGAAAGCTGTGTCGTCTCTATCCCATAATCTGTGTGTAATAAGACTCTATGTGAAGTTGTGAACAATCCACTCTCTTTGCCCCTCGCCAAGTATCCTGGTCAGAATGTGTGAACTTGAATTTATAGAGCACTTCAATCGGTCTTTGGAATTTACCTATCTTCTAATCTTGTAGATTTCTAATCCTGTAGAATTCTCTTGGACCGCAAATTTCAAAGAGTTCCCCCTTCTTGTGCCCTGTGGGATGTAAGATTCACCTATCCAGGATAAAAGAAAATACTAGTTTGAATGATCCCTATTAAGAGTTATTTTGGCTAAGAAATGGGTCATAAATATTATGGAGAACCCTCATGGCCCATTGAGCTCTTACATTTTATTTTTCAAAGGTAATTCTAGGTTCTGTTGGATGTAATATGCTTAGCTATTCTTATAACCATCAATTGTTGGTGATCTATCGGATACATTTCCACCTGTCAGGGAATATTACCTAAATTATATCTCTTTGCTCTATGTCGAATACTTTGTATGGTGTCCAATAAATTACTTGGTATTAATAGTACCTTCTCTAGTGATTGTTAATAAATTTCAATATCCATTTCACTGACCAGCAGTGATAATTGTCTTTTTTATTAGTATGGCAGTCACCCTTTGGTTGGGTATTGGTGCAACATTACCTATTGATAGATCCATGACTTGAGGTCCTCTTTAAGTTTTAGATTGATTCAGTTGTGGAATAAGACAACATGTGATCTAGGAAATAGTTGCTTCAAAGAGAAATCTCCCTGGATAGATCTATTCAATTCTTTTATGAATTTATTCAAATGTATGATAATTTAATTCTGGTAAAGAATGTCAAGCTATTCTTTTATGAGTTTTGAACTTTTTTTTTTGAAACTGGTAAATTGTATTCCTCAGCATTAAGGGTATGCTGGCAACCTCCAAAAATTTACGAAGTTCCTAACTAATCCTAACTAATCTACAAGTTGAGCTATATCCTCTATACAATGTTGTTTGCACAAAAAACATAAAGATACAATGCATTTCCATTTTACTTTTTGGATGGAATTGGATCTGTTTTCAAAGCATCTACCATTTCTCTCCTTCCACACAGTCCACCAGATGCAAGATGGGATAATCCTCCACCATCTCTTTTGGATTTTACTTCCTCCCCTTCTGATCCAGCAGCTTAGCAAATCAGCTGTATATTCAGGCATGATCGACCTAGTGTTGGTGAGGTTGAGGAAAAGTGTCCACAGTTGAGTAGTGAAGTTGCAATGTAGGAACAAATGCTTGTTTGTTTCCTCTGTTTTGTTACAGAGAAAACACCTTGACACCAGTTGCATTCCTTTCTTCTATAGCACTTCCTATGTAACGCAAGCTCTCTTTACCACCAGCCATGTGAAACATCTCACCTTGGTAGGAGAAAGATTTTTCCAGATATAACTGCATGGGAACTGAAATCTCCCAACTTGGTCAGTCACCTCCTTTTTGTATGCACTGTTAACTGTATGACATCCATCCTTGCTATGCTCCCAGATAATTTTGTCCGATTCAGTTGTGGAGCCCCCAAAAGTCCCCGTGCACTTCCCAGTCATTCATAAGCCTCCTAAAAGACAGATCCCACCCCTGGGGTGACCAACACTCAATTCACCTTTGCTTCAGGATTGTTGCACAAAGTGAACAAATCTGGGAAAGAATCAATGAAGAGGGACTTGATCAATCCAAGCTTCTTTCCAGAATTGAATCTTGTTCCTGTCTCCAACCTTTAGTCTGAGATTTGCTTCCATCAGGGGCTAAAGATTCCTTATAGCTCTCCAGACTCCAACTCCATAAGGTTCTGTAACTAGTTTGTACACCAAGTATTTGTTTCACTAAATTTTGCCTTAATAACCTCCTTCCGTAGAGCATGTTCCTCACCATTGTATTTCCATAGCCATTTCATCATTAATTATTCTGTATACTTAGGTTTCTGATTCCCAAACCACCCCTCTTCTTTCAATAATACTGTTTCTCACTTCACCAAGTTGTAGCCATTTCCTTCTTTATATCCTTGCCATAGAAAAGTCCTCCTTGGTTTGTCCAATTTTTTGACAACCTTAGAGGGTATAGGAAATGGCGTGGGAAGAGAGTAGCCCAGATTTAATCAAAGTGAGTCTCCCCCCCTAAAAAAGAAAGAAATATCTGGCTTTCCATCTAGCTAACTTTTTCTCTGTTTTCTCCACTATGCCATCCCATATCTCCACTGCTTTGTACTTATTTCCCAAAGGCATGCCAAGATAAGTAGTTGGCAGATTCTCCACTTTGCATCCCAAAATATTTGCCAATTCTCGAATTTGTGGGACCTCCTTAATGGGAGTTAAACTGCTTTTTTCTCGAATTTGTGGGACCTCCTTAATGGGAGTTAAACTGCTTTTACCTCTCAATCCTGCTATTATTTCAAAGACAAGTAGGATCATCCTGATGTAGCATATTTGTTCAAACTTTGGTTCACAGAAAAGTACTGTATCATCTTCATCAAAAAATAAAAGTACTGTATCATCTGCATATAGCAAATGACGAATCTCCTTCACTTCCCACCGCCCCCTCCAATTTGAAATCCCCTAATCCATCTGCAATGCAATGCAATTCTCATCATGCTATCAAAAACCTCCATGGCTAGAATGAAAAGAAAGGTGGGCAACAAATCACCTTGTCTCAGTCTCCTCTCTGTATGAAAAAACCCCACTGGTTCTCCATTTATAAGAATCTGTTTAAAGACTCAATTATGAGTTCTTTATTATAACCAAAAAATCAGTTATGAGATACTTTTCTATTATCCATATTATATTAAAAGCATGAAGGTCCTTGGAAATGCTGATTGAACTTTTTACCATTCATTAAAAGTCTCTACAATAGACAAAATTGTCATTTACTAATTGCCTTATATTTAATAATTTGAAATCAACTAAAATTTAACTTATTAAAAAATTAAAATTAATAGTTTACCTTATACCAAATTTTCCTTGTGAAATTTAGTATTTAACCTACGGACTCGCGGGTTTATTAATATGGGGATGCTTTATGTCGTAGCTGGGTTCAGCATACTACGACATCAATTTTGTAATTATAACCAATTAAATTTTTCTATAGTTTTATTAATGTAATAAAAAAAAGAAAATTAATTGTGCAGCAAGACTTTATTAGATTTAGGAGTTCTTTAAGTATATAATCATAACCAATTAATTTTTTATAGTTTTATTAATTTAGTGAAAAAAAATAGCAAAACATTCTACTTGTGAATATTCAGGGTTCTCTGTGTTACCTTGATTGTACGAATGGATTATATAAACAGAATTATTAAATTAATGTTTGAACTCAACTAGAAAGAAGTACCGTTATTCACTACCACTTTTACCATAGTAATGAAGTAAACTGGCAGCCAAGTTGTATGCCTTCCTCGCTCACCGTGGACTCATGAGCAAACCCAATGGTTGGCTTAAAAGGTAATTTTTTCATTCACTTTTCGGTTCTTTGCAAGAGAAATTCTCTTATTATATAAAAGGGAGTTTGGGCAGCAAGCACACACGTCTCCGTCGACGTGCTTGCTTGCTTTTGCTTTTGTCTTATTTCTTGTGCTTTTGTGCATTATCCGGCTCCCACTTAGGCTACGGCCTTTAGTTTTAAATTCATACCCTTTAATTATAGCTTTATTACTTTGAATGCCGCTAATATTTGTATAAATTTTATAACTACTTTGAGTAAAAAAATCGATAATTGATGAAGAAAAATGTTTCAATTATGGACATCCCAGTGGGCCCCCTCACATTAGGTTTTCGAGAAAGAAGAATGAGATAGTTTACTACCACACAAATATATATATATAGATAAGAAATTAAAAATCATTTAATCAATACCACTTACAATTTACCAATGTTAATAATTTTTTATTTTTTTTGAAGTTGGTAACTATTTCTATTTCTGTAAAACAGTACATAGGTTGTACTGAAACCATATTTACAATAGTTCTAAATCTACTATTCTATCCCTATAATGAGTCTAAGACATCAATGATAGAAACAGTGTCATTAGAATATATTTGATTACACCAAAAGCATAAAGTCAAAATGCAGTTCAGCTTTACTTGCTGCATGTTGCTCTCTATATTCTCAAAAACTTAAGGTTCCTCTCCTTCCAAACTGCCCACCAAATAGTAGCAGGAACTATTCTCCCGTTGTTCCTATTCTTGGCATGTACTCCTGCTTCTTCCCAGCTGTGTAGAGTCTCTGTGATTCTCCCAGGCATGGTCCAAGCAATGTTTTTGAGGTTGAGGAATAGCCTCCACAGTTGACTAGTAACCTTACAATGTATGAATAGGTGAACTACTGTTTCCGTAGCTTCCCCACAGAAAAGACATCTGGAACACAGTGGAATTCCCCTCTTCATCAAGTTATCTTGTGTCAGCACAGCTTCCTTTGCTAATAGCCATACAAAGCATGCTACTTTGTGTGGGACTTTAGCTTTCCAGATGTTTCAGGGCCATTTGATTAACTGCTGATTTTGCTGGTTTAGTTTCCTGTAGACTGCACTAACTTGGAACTTCCCCTTGCTATTTCCTTGCCATTGTAAAGTGTCTCGTCCAGTTTTCAGTCCATTGAATTGGTCAATAGTGCTGAAAAACTCCCATCACTCTTGGGATTTCCCAATCATTAAGGTTTCTCCTGAACTCAAAATTCCACCCTTGCGGTGTCCACAATCCTGCTATTGTGCTCTGCTGGTATATGACAAGACTGTAAATATCAGGAAATAATGTCTCCATGTTGCCTGCTACCTGCTACATGCCAATCATTCTTCCAGAAAAGAGTTTTTGCTCCATCAACCACTTCAATTTTAGTATTGATTTGGAATTCATCCCAAAGCATTCTGATGGACTTCCACAAACTAACACCATAAGGTGTAGTAACTTCCTTCGTCATCCAGCTATCATATTCCTCATACTTGCTTTTAATGACTTTGCCCCGTAGGTTCTGATTATCATTTGCATACTTCCAAAGCCACTTCATTCTAAGGGCTTTACTTTGATTCTTCAAGTTCTTGATCCCCAAACCCCCACACCTCTTCTCAAAAGTCACTGCTTTCCATTTAACTAAGTGGTAGCCCTTCCTTACTTTGTTACCTTGCCATAGGAATTTCCTCCTGATGCTATCCAACCTATTGATGACCCCTGTTGGCACCGGGGATAAAGACATCATATATGTTGGAAGTGCATCAAGCACAGAATTGATCAGAGTCAGTCTTCCGCCCAGGGAGAGATATTGGGATTTCCATCTTGCTAACTTCTTCTCACATTTCTCAATTACACCATTCCAGATTTCCTTAGACTTGGACTTTGTCCCCAAAGGCAAACCAAGATAAATGGTTGGCAGAGCACCCACTTCACCCCCTAAAATTATCTTCAGAACTTCCATATTTGGTACCACATTGACTGGATAGAGGAAACTTTTCCTCCAATTCACATGTAAGCCTGACATACCTTCAAAAATGACCAATATCAACCTCAGTATTTTGAGATGTTTCTCTTCCGCATCACAGAATATAAGTGTCATCTGCATACTGAAGGTGAGTTATCTCCATACTTTCCCTTCCACCTCTAGCAACCTCAAAACCCCTTAACCAGCCTTCTCTATTTGCAATCTTTATCATATTGTTGAGCCCCTCCATTACCAGTATGAGCAAGAAAGGTGACAGGGGGTCACCTTGTCTTAGACCCCTCTGTGAACGGAAGAAACCTACTGGATTACCATTTATAAGGACTGAAAAACTGACTGTTGAGATGCAGTAATAGATCCACTGTTTCCATTTGTGCCCAAACCCCATCTTCTCTAGCAACCCCATAAGAAAACCCCAATTGACATGATCATATGCTTTCTCAATGTCAAGTTTGCACAAAATCCCTGGTTTCTTAAAGTTTGCCGGGAATCAACTGCCTCATTAGCTATGAGAGCAGCATCCATAATTTGCCTTCCTTGAATGAAGGCCAGCTATTGAGAATCTACAAGTTTTGCCATCACTTTTTTCATTCTTTCAGTAAGCACTTTAGAGAATAGCTTATAAACACTACCTAGCAGGCTGATAGGTCTGAAGTCTCTTAATTCTTTAGCACCCTTCTTTTTAGGAATCAAAGCTATGAAAGTGGCATTGAAGCTCCTTTCAAATCTTTCTTGTTCATAGAACCTCTGAAAGGTCTGCATAATATCATGTTTCACCACCTCCCAGCATTTGATGTAAAACCCCATAGTGTAGCCATTTGATCCAGGTGCTTTATCAATTGCACACTGTTTTAAACACCTCAGCACTTCATCTTCTTCAAATTTCTCTTCCAAGTCTTCCATTTCCTCCACTGTCAACCTTGGGCAATTTGTGAAATTGCTGGCAGGTCTCCACTTTATCTTCCTCTGAATATAGCTTCTGATAGAAATTCACAATTTCCCCTTGGATCCTGTTAGGATCCAAGATTGTGTTCCCCTGTACTAGAAGCTGCTCAATGTTGTTATACCTCTTATGTGCATTAGCCATCTTATGGAAGAACTTGGTGTTCTTGTTCCCTTCTTTCAGCCACAATGATCTGGATTTCTGTCTCCATGAGATTTCTTAATTCTTAATCAACTCCTCAAATTTCATGAGGACACTTGCCTTTTCTACTGATTCTTCTTCTGTTAATCCTCTGTCTGTGGCAATGGTTTCCAGATAAGCCAGTTTTTCCAACTATTCCCTCTTTTGTTGTCCCAAATTACCTTGTTGACTTCTGCTCCACTCCTTTAATTTCTGTTTTAAAGCTTTTAATTTGGAAACCAAGATAAAATCAGGCCTCCCAGTGAAATCAAAGGATGTCCACTACTCCTTCACTCTCTCTGTGAGGCCTTCAATGTTTAACCACCAATTCTCAAACTTGAAATAGCTTTTGTTCTTCTTCCAGGAGCCACCTTCAATAGCAATAGGTGAATGATCTGACACAACTCTTTGGAGAGCCATTTGCTTCAGATTACAGAAAGAGTTATCCCATTCTTGAGACACCAAAATCCTGTCAATTCTTGAGGCAATTCTCTGGTTATCCCCTTTGAACCATGTGAAGCTAGCATTTTCTAGTTGAAGATCAATTAAGTTCATATCCTCAATCAGATCAGAAAATTCCCTTATACCCTTTGTCCTTGTAGTGCAGTTTCTTTTCTCAGAAGCATATCTGGCTACATTGAAATCCCCACATACAGCCCATGGACCTTCAAATAATCCTCTTACAGAACCAATCTCCTCCTATACCATCTTCTTTCCATATAGCAGTTAGGAGCATACACTCTTGTTACATGACAGTTGAAATCCTGCAGTTGTGCTTCAAATTTGCAGGTGATGGTGTAAGCCCCTATTTCTAGTATTTCTCCCTTCCAGATTCTACTATCCCACAAAAACAGTATTCCCCCCTCTAGTCCCACTTGCCTCTAAGCATTCCATTTTAATCCATCTCCCACCCCATAGTTGCATCACCAGACTTGCAAAATCCCCCTCTAATTTTGTTTCTTGTAGACATGATATCAGCTTTCCATTCCCTCATTATGTTTTTTTACAATCCTCCTTTTATCTCTACTGTTCAAACCCCTTACATTCCATGATACAAGTTTGAATTGCATCATGAAACATTCGAAAGGTTCCTCCCCTTATCTCTACTTTCACCACTCTTGAATTTAACATCAAACGCCATTAAACTTTTTAGTTCTTTAGAGCCTTTGAATTTAATCTTCTTACATACCATAGCAGATTCTTGGTTCCTTGCTTGTCTGGAGCTATCCACTTGTAGCAAAAGTTCCATGGCTTCTTCCTCGTGACCTTTAAAGTCAGCCCCCAGTAGTTTCCCCAGTTTAAGCATATTTTTTTTCACCCATGTAGAAACCTCCTTCTCTTTCTCTTCCAATAATTTCCGCTCTTCTGTATGTAATGGTTCTGCGTCATCGATCTCCCCAGATTTTTCACCCATATAGAAACCTCCTTCTCTTTCTCTTCCAATAATTTCCGCTCTTCTGTATGTAATGGTTCTGCTTCATCGATCTCCCAATCTTCAATGGAAATCATTCCCCTGTGGTCTGTAGAGTTGTCAATCATTGTTGCTTCCTCCCTACTAAAACCCCCCCTTATGTCTTCTTGGTTAACTGCCACCTCACTGTTTTGTAGCAGATTTTCTAGCAAATACTCACTCGGATTCCCCACTGTGATCTCCTGCACCATTTCTTGTTCTAAAGATGGCATGAGTGGAGAAGAATCGTGAACTTTTAATTCTTCAAGGGATAAGTGGTTGTTGAGAATCAGATGAGTTGAGTCTGTTAATTTGTCGAAGATAAAGAGGCTTGCTGGATCAGGCCCAAAATCCTCTTCATTTAACTCCCTCCTGTTGGGCCTCTCCAAGCCCAGATTTGAATTCTTCATTAAAAGGGTCACCTGACACTCACGTGAGACCAGATTCACATTTGTTGACTGACCTACACCCACGTGTTCTTGCGTACGAGAATCCCTTGATGTTAGGGATTTTTGTACTAAATCATAGTGATTGGAGGGGCTTTGCAATACCCACTGGTCCAAAGCTTGGACTGGGAATTTCGTAGAGTCATCTTCTCCGGCAGGTCTGCAACACTTTTCCGTCAACATTTCGAATCTCGCTTTGTTTTCTGTCCATACCGGAAAGAAATATCTGATCCCTTCCTGGGAGATGCTCACCTCTTTTGGTATGCTCCTTCCGTCATTAGCTACCAAGATTCTAGCCCACTTCATATGGTTCTTTAGTTCAGTCTCTTCTTCAGTGGCTACCCATCCGCCACATTGTCGCCCAATCTCCACGAAAACTTGATGCGACCAGAGGTGTAGGGGGACACCCACCACTTTGATCCAAGTTTCCTTGTTTCTCGAAGATTCTGGATTGCATCCTATCACCGGGCACCACCAATCTAGGTTGAAAACTATATTCTTCCACTTCCATTGTCCTTGTATCGTCTGTTCCGCCATGAATCTGTTGGGAAATTCAAATAGGAACATGTCTCCATAGAGCTCATAGATGTTCACCCCGAAGGTCTTCTTCCACTCCGCTGATGACCATCTTCTAATCTCGGACAAAGAAAGCTTTTCTCTGCTAGCCTTCTCCAAATACCCAACTAGACATCTATTTAGCAACCCTTCCTTCTGTATATCTGAAGTGGAGGCCTCCTCTGTCTTCCGATGGTCCTTTGATAACCATTTTCTATCCCGTACAGCTCTAGAATACGGGTAGTTAGGTTTGGCTAGCCTTAACAGATTTGCTGGAGCCTGTTTTTTGGGTCATTTAATAAACTTCTCTATCTTAAATGCTATATCGCACCAACCAGCATTTACTACTGGTTCTGGAATCATATAACAGACCTCCCCCCTGCATTTAATGAGATAATACTCCTGTACCTTCCATGTTCATTATGTTTCCTAGTACTGAAATACTCTTCTTTTCTGTCAGCAAGCTTCCATTTTCTTGTAATCTTTTTTTGATCAGTTGATGCTTCTCTTAACACGAAACATATCCACGCCATCACCTTACTGTTAACTGAGGTCCTCCTCCTCATCCTTCGACTCCTCTCTACCCATTCATACCAGATTATCCATCGGAGTCCCATCTAGTAATGTCATAAGACTTGAAACCAGCATTAAAATAGATTTTGTTCTCCCCCATTTCTAAAGAAGCAAGGATACTAAGAAGGAAAGAAGGAGACGAGGTGGTGAGGAAACTGGGGTCGGAATACCCCTGTAGCCTGAATTGTCGAAGAAAATATTCGAAAATCTTACTGGGCGGTGTGCCATGCGCCGGCGCGTGGAGCCCGTGACGTCGGTGCGTGGGATGTTCCGATGGCGCGTGAGAGCGCGTGGGGTAATTTCTGGAGATGGGTTTTTCTGGGCTTGGGTCGCGGGTGGTTGGTGGTAATTAAAGTGGAAGAAAATTGAAAGAAGAAGAGAAAAGAAAGGTTCCGGTGATCATCAGGACCACCGGTGGGATTTTTGGGCTGTAGTGTGATTTAAATGTTACATCGGGAGTTGTGCCTGGGAGAGAAAAGTCACATTGCCAACATTGATCATCCTTAGTAAAATTTCTATTGGCCTATGTTACTTTCTCCAATGTTAATAATATTTATTATGTATTCAATTTACACTTAATAAGATCTCGCTTGGTGGTACCCCTCTCGATGATGGTTGACTCAACATTGATGATTTACTACCATACAAATATATATATATATATATATAACTTACTTTAGATCAAACATTTCAATGTACTTCTCACACATTCGTAAAAAAAATCCTTTAACTTTGTATTTTTTGTCTAATTAGTTAGTACATCTTATGCTTTCAGGTTGTCATCTTCCGCTTTACCATATTTCTTTCTATTATTGTTAATTTTTTACAAGTAATTGTGCGATATTATTATGCTCATATATAATGTAGCTCGTTTTTCTTTTACCTGATTATTTAGAGTGTGTTTTCGTCTATCAATACCAACATAATTTTGACTAATGATTTGTTTTTTTATATACATTTATTATTAATTAACCCGATATACACATGCAAAGCACGTACACTTAACTAGTACTTATAATGCCTTCTCACTAGAACCTTTTGCTTATATAGAATTGAATTATTCATATTTAATGACGCTTTCAAAATGGTTATGACTTATGAGATCAAGTGCTGGGTCCTGGGAAAGTTGACCTGGTTATCATGCCACAATATCCATCTATTTCTGCTTAAATAGTTAATTCTTGATTCCTTGTGTCATTTAAACCTATAGTTTGCTGATGATAGGTATCGTCATGTTGAAAAAGATCACTTAGTAAAGTTGCTTAAACAATTGCTGCTGAGTTCGGGTCCTCCTTTGCAATGTGGTGGGGGAGATGCCCCAGGTGCTGCTGATGTCCCCACGCTACTTGGATATGGGCATTTTTCTCTTTTGGCTTGTAAGTAATTTTATGAGGTCTAAGATCTACTAAATATTTCTTGGAAACTGACCTCGCACGTCTCAATTTTCTCTTTTTTCCTTTATCTTTTTTTTTTGGGTTTAAACAGACTCCTTCTATCCTTGATTAATTTTTCTACTCTCTGTTCTGGCATGTGCACTACTGTAGCTTTGGTACTCGTTTTGGCCAAAATCTATATAAACCTTTTCCCTGCATTACTCAACATTTCTCCAATATCATGTCACCAGATAGTGAACTAACAGGAATCCAAGCATATTACAAGATTAACTTCATCTCTCTACTCTTTGACTTACATGCACTATCTCTATAACTATAGCTTTTGGTAGTCGTTTGGCCAAAAGAGGATAAGCAAGAAAAGAAAGCCACAATTTACTGAGTAAGATTTTGAGGGCATTATATTGCATTTGAATTTGTGCCTTTTTTGGCTTTATAAGGCGTCTCACTGAAAGGCGAAAGCAGCTGATAGGTACTTTTTAAAAACTCTTTTGGCATGTATTCTGCATCTTTGATCGTGAATGATTTACTATCATCAGTTTGTTCAAGTGAGCAAAGTTATCCAGGAAAGCCTTCCAAACTACGAATTCTTCACAAACATCTCTCGTTTTGTCATTTGCACTGTGATCTCTTATGCGCATTGTTCCTCTCCCGTTTCTGTTCTCTCTTAAGTAGCATGATATGTACATTCTGTTGCCAGCCTAGTTTTCTGTTTATCTAAGTTTGAATATGTGATGAACAGGTGAGCGAAATAGAGTCAATAAGCAAGCACAATCCCTTCCTTCATACCTCCGTTGGCCACACATGCAGGCTAATCAGGTGCATGGTCTAACTTTAAGAGAGATTGGAGGTGGTTTCCCAAAACATCATCGTGCTCCATCTATCCGTCTTGCAAGTTATGCTGTTGCAAAGCCGTCAACTATGGTCCAAAAGATGCAAAACATAAAGAAACTTAGGGGACATAGGGATGCTGTTTATTGTGGTACAACTTTAAAACTTTTCTAGTTTGCTTCTGACTCTAGATACTTAGAAAGTTTTTCTCTCAAATGGGTTCTCATTCAGGGCTTTCATTTATGCTCAATAAAACACACTTTTTCTGCTATACGCAATATTCCAGAAATTGAGTGCTACTAATAGTTTTAAAGATAGCTGTTTCTTTTTTCTTAAATCGTAGAGACATTTAATAGCTTTTAAGGTTTATCATATTAGAGATATAAAAGGTTGTCTATCAAGATGACATGCGAACCTTCAGCTTAATTTCTCCGCCTTTTCTCTGTGTTGTGTAGCAATATTTGACCGCTCTGGAAGATATGTGATTACTGGTTCTGATGATCGCCTTGTCAAGGTTTGGTCAATGGAAACTGGATTATGCCTAGCTAGTTGCCGAGGACATGAAGTAAGTTCATTGAGATATGCTCCCAGAAGTGTCCTCAATTTTATCTCTTCCTCATGAATAGTTACTCTTCCTTTGTACACTTATTTGCTTGTCATGCTAATAGGGTGACATCACTGATTTAGCCGTTAGTTCAAACAATGCTTTGGTGGCATCTGCATCAAATGACTACAGCATTCGAGTTGTAAGATTCTCCTCCCACTTGACAGAGATATCTTCTTGCTTTCTTTGAAGAGTAATACTTTTGGGCTTGAAGATATTCTCCTCTGTTGAAGAGCGAGCGGCTTATCTACTTTCTCTGTACTTCAGTGGCGCTTGCCAGACGGATTACCTATTTCAGTTTTGCGTGGTCACACTGGAGTTGTTACTGCCATCGCATTTACTCCAAAGACTAGCTCTGTGTATCAGCTTCTATCGTAAGCTACCTTTAAGCTTTGATCCTTATTGTTGCTCCTTTCTCTTTGAAGGGACATGATGCATTATTATGTCCAAGAGATCTAGCCCTATTTGATTAAACCATACAGATTAATTGCGACTTATGAAATTTTAACAAACTGGCGAATTTCAGAATTTGGAAATTAGGAGTATCTTTGTTTTCCGAAACACGATTGTTGCATGGGTGATCGTGGTCTTTTATCTTTCTAGTTGTCTTTTATGTTTCTAGTTTTACAATTAATATTTAGTTGGCGTTTGGACATGAATTTGAAATCATGATCTGAAAGAAGTTGCAATTTGGATTTCAAAACTTATACTTTTTCTCATAAACATGAAAACCTGACAATTTGTGAAAACTATCAAAACTTTCTCAACTCTTATACGATCTTATGAAATGAGAAAACCATAGTTCATAAATAAGGTAGCATAATATCCTAAGACGCTGTATTAAGAAATCACATATCTCCATGTTTCGTTTATAAATAAATCTTTACGATTACAAACTTTCAAATACACTTAATTTTACAAAGATCCAGTCCAATAAATCAAGAGATAATGAAAAACACACTCGAATTATCACTTTTTCGCGAGTTTCGTATCCCAACTATCAGTTGTTCCCTTTTTCTCCATCTATGTATTAAAACACTCCTAGTTGAGTAGATGGTGATAGTTCAGATAGGAAAAAGGAAAAACTAATAGCTGACCTAGCCAGCTTTGAGATTGTTTTAATACATAAATGGTGATAGTTCAAGTAGGAAGAGGGATAGATGGTGATAGTTTCGGTGTGAAAAGAGTACAACTAGGGAACAACTGATAGTTGGGGTGTGGAACTCGCGAAATAGTGATAGTTCAGGTGTGTTTTTGATCACTAACTGATAAATTAATAGTAGTAACTAGCTATTCTTTATTATAATCTTACCACGTGGTAAGGACAATCTCTTCATGTCGATCATGGGTCTTTTTTGGCAAAATTTAAAATTATGGGTCTTTATTTGCAAAATATAAGCTTATGGGTCATGTTTTAAATTTAAAAACAATTGAAATCACAAACTTGGAATTAAAATTCTACCCTTTAGATGAATTTGGGATTTGAAATCAAAATTTCAAATTGAAGTTGAAGTTTTGTTCAAATGTCATAAACAAACACAATTTCAAATCCAAATTGCATCACCAAACGGCCCCTTAAACTTAAAAATGAACTTCATTTGATGCCTCAATCTCACCCTTTTGCTCGTTTTGTTTTGTCTAAGAATTCTTTTCCAATGAATGTTGTGTTTTTCCTTATGTGTAGTCAATTAATTAGTGACAATGCATCTGTAAAAGCTATTATAGCAATTTGTGTGATACCAAACACAATCTGAGTTGAAGTAGAAAAGTAAAAAAGAATAGCACTCTGTTTAAGCGAGAGCTTATATATCCTTCAATTGAAATAAACAGCTCAGTTTCTTTCTCTTCACTGGATCCAACTTTTCATGCCCAAAAATTCAACAAAAGCTTTAGCTCATTGGTATTCCAAATTTGCCATTTGACGTATCTGATATATCAATTCTATCGGGAGGCATTGCGTAGCCCTCCACCTTTATCTAGATGGTTTCAGCAGCCAAATTGATGTGTTAAAAGTTTTTGTAGCTTCATCATAATCATAATACATCTTCTTAACTGAAGCAAGAAACCTAGTAAAGATTTTATACTAGGCTGTACAATCAACAGAAATCATTTTAATCTGTATTCGTGTCTGTTAAAGTTTCTTGCTAAGATTACGGGGTTTATGGTAACTTGCTTCATAAATGTGTGACTTCCTTCCCTCGGGTTTTTGTTTCCTGTCGGTAGGTCATCAGATGATGGAACTTGTCGCATTTGGGATGCTAGGTATTCTCAGTGTGTTCCACGCGTTTACTCGCCAAGGCCAAAGGATAATGTTTCTGGTTAGCTGAGAACAAGTTATTTGTCTGATAGTGTTTTGTGCTGTTAGTTGGCGAGCTTGTGAAAGGATTTTAATTTTATACAGTGAGAAGCAGTGGTACCACAGCAACCAACGTTCAGTCCTCAAGTAATACATCGCATAGCCATCAAATTTTGTGTTGTGCATACAATGCCAATGGAACTGTCTTTGTCACTGGCAGCTCTGATACTTTAGCAAGGGTATGAACAAGCATAAAATGTTATGCTCTATTATAACATTGTCAAATCTTCGTTATTAAGATAAGAGGGATATGAGAAAATTTTGTTTCCAGTCAATAATCTCTTAGTGTAGTATACCTTTTTTTTTGATAAGGTAATATTGTATAAATCTTCTTAGAACCTGACAGATACAATAGATGTTCTGAGCTTCTTTATCAAAGTCCTCTAATTAATGTTTAACCTATTTATGGCAAAACACATGTTTGACAACCTGACAGTAAGAAATTTTCAGTAACGCTTAAACATAGAGTTTACTGTATGAAGTATGCAAGAAATGTTAAGAATGTGAACATGTGAAAGTTTTTGGTGCATTTTGACTTATTTTCAATGTATTTTCTGTTAATGGATGATGAGATTGTATGGATTCACAAACATTATCCGTCTTCAGGTCTGGAGTGCTTGTAAATTTTCCCCAGATCACCCCGAGGAGCTAAATCATGAAATAGATACATTATCTGGTCACGAAAATGATGTCAACTATGTACAGTTCAGGTTGGTGCAGCAATGTTGTCACCCTTAAACATGTTCATCATTATCTCACTTTCTATTCTTTTGTGCAGTGGCTGTGCAGTTGCTTCACGATCTTCAACTTCTGATTCCATTGTGGAGGACTGCATTCCAAAATTTAGGAATTCTTGGTTTGTGAACGTCATTTTTCCTAGTTCCAATTATTTCCAATGGTCCTAATACCAATAAAAAATATATATTTTAAATGGTCCTAATATCCTTCTTATCAGCTATAGTTAATCATGGATGAACATAAAATAGATTTTGGTTGGTCAACCTGTTTGATGGATAAAGTTGTGTTAACTTGCGTAAATGATCATGCTTGTTAAATCACAATTTTCAGGTTTAGCCATGATAACATTGTCACTTGTTCCCGGGATGGAAGTGCAATTATTTGGACACCAAAACCACGCAAGTCATCCCATGTGAGTTCGTGACTACATAAATTTGGTTTCTTTCATGGAATAAGTTCAGATAATTGTTGTTCAACTTCCAGATATTTTGTGGATTTATTTGTGAGAAATAAGAGAAAGAATACATGCATAAAATTATGCCTGTATGCTTTTATAGGCACACTACAGAATGTATGCTCTGCTTTACCTGAGGTGTTGGACATTAACTCATCACACCGTTACATCTGTAAAATTGGGACTAAGTCTAACAGACCTACAGTATTGAGACATATTACTCTGTGCTGGTTCTTTCTGACTATTAATGTTCTTATCCTTTCAGGGAAAACATGGACGTTCTTGGGGTAAGGCATATCATCTTAAAGTTCCTCCGCCACCAATGCCACCACAGCCTCCTCGAGGAGGGCCACGGCAGAGATTTCGCCCTACTCCTCGTGGTGTTAACATGATAGTATGGAGCCTGGATAATCGCTTTGTACTGGCTGCTATAATGGGTATTTAATCTTAATAGCATATTCAGTTCAAAAGTTTCGCATTAATTCGTACTTTTATTTCGTTGAAACTATTTTAATTATGATTATGGGAGAAAGTTTCATTTCTTGCCCATAATAGTTTGGTCTTTGTGAATCACATCTTGTTGTTGACCTACTATACAGTATTTAAAGATGATGCTCAACAGGCATGAACACACATTCACAAGCTTGGTTAGTAGGCGTTTCTCATGACACTAGTGAATAATTCATGCTGATATTGAGTAAATAAACCTTTAAAGCTTTACTGCTGTAGACCGCCAAATTTTCCCTTTTTTCACGCGCGCTATCAGACATTTATTTCTAGCAAGTATGTAGTAACTATAATGACCTTCAACTTCATGTTAAATCTTTTCTGGTTTGCATCCAAAGAAGTCTGTGTTGGAATAGGTAGGTAGTTGGAAGTTTTGGTTGATAAATTGTTATTGAAGTGCATTTGAGGTACTTTCAAGATTTTTAAACATCGGAAACGGATGTCAAGTTGATACTTTTTTAAGACATGTTGGTGCCTGGCATGGGCTTAAGTTTACAGCCATCAGGGTAATGCAGCCATAGTTGGAAAAAAAAGAAGTAATGCAGGCATGTAAAAGTTTTGAAAAAAAATGCATAGGAAACTTATTTCCTTCTGCAAGTAGATAATGGTGAGAATAATTGGGGTGCCTTATGGAGGGTTATTCCTCATGAGCTATCAAGTATAGCACGAATCTAATACGGCTTAGAAGTTGTAGATTGACTTCCCAGTATATTTTTGTCATTAATCGAAGGAGCTATGAAGCATGTCTCGTAAGAGTTTACTCTGAGAGTCATCCGGGCTGGGATAGTGGCGCCCATTCTTAACCAGTTCCGAAAAGGGTTTGCTCATGCTGGAGGGAGCATCCCCACTTAGTGATCGGTCTGTTAGTTCACTCAAATCCGAAGAAGATATCATGGATGAGCCCCATGCAGGGAAACTTGGTCAAATAGTTTCTGTCCCATTCATACCTTTAGCTTATGTGCTATGTGTAGTGGCGGTGAATCCTACCCAGTATCGGAATTGGATTGGATATTTCCTCGATTTCCGAGGGTCAGGTCATATCTAAAATGGATCTTGTGTTTTTCTTGTTTTCCCATGTGTGCAACTAGTCAATTCCTGGCTGGACACGTAAAAGTGCAAATATTTGCCTAAGCACCAGCAAGGGTGACAACACAAAGTTGGTTCATGTTCTTCCTACTCGTTGAGTGTCAAACTCCAACTTCGTGGGCTTTGAAATCAAGGACTTCTTGGTTCCTGTTAGAAAGGAAAATACCTCCGTTTGGGTTGTGAATTCAAATTATGTTCCTTTGTCGAAGCAGAGAAATTATGGTGCTTGAATTTGAAATTTTCAACTCATACGGTGAACTTATGCAGATTGCCGAATTTGTGTTTGGAATGCTAGTGATGGTAGCTTGGTGCACTCCTTGACTGGTCACGCAGAGTCTGTAAGTTATCTGACTTTGATTAGGCTGATATTTCTGAGTTTATCTTTCAAAATGCTTGCTTGGGATAGTTATACATTTAAACGTGTCATCTTGGTTAGATATTTTTGAGAAACCTCCGCCTTAGCTCCATCTAGTTGCATGTGTTCACTGGTTATTTCTTTCTCCTCTTGCCTCCACCATTGTCTAATTTCCTGGTTGGGCACTATAAAAGAGGCATGCAATTCTTTATGGCAGTTTATTTTCACCTTCTTGGTCATAATAAACTAAAAGAAAAATATGATATTCACTCAATTCCGGTACTAATTCCTGATATGACTCCTCCACCCCATGCCCCATCCACACCTATTAAAACACATATATCTGCTGTAATTGACGCTTTTGTGTTCGACTCTTGCAGACGTATGTTCTGGATGTTCATCCTTTCAACCCCAGAATCGCAATGAGTGCTGGTTATGATGGGAAAACCATCCTGTGGGATGTAGGTTTCTGGTTCTTTTGATTATTGTATCACATCCTTTTAAACAAGTATTTCTGTTTGTTGAACTCTTTCTATTTCTACCTCCAGATATGGGAGGGGATCCCCATCCGCACATATGATATAGGACGCTTTAAGTTGGTTGATGGAAAGTTTTCACAGTAAGTAATTTAAAGAGGACATCATAATATTTCCTGTATCTTTGATATTTGACTTATAAAGTTTGTTTGCGTATATAAATGGTGATTCCTTAATGTACTTTAAATTTTAGACATCGTCAGAGCTTTCTGATTTGGGGTCATAGAAGAATGCCAATCCTATCCTGGCTTCAGAGTTAATAACTCATTCAGTTCCATTTCCCATTAGATTTGCTAACTGGTGCAAATGCTCTTTGCTTTTATTTGAAATGTCAAAGTTACTTATTGTGTGGAGATGTGCTGTTTCTTTGTGAAAGGGATGGAACATCAATTGTTCTTTCTGATGATGTTGGACAAATATATTTATTAAATACAGGCCAAGGCGAGTCTCAAAAGGATGCTAAATATGATCAGGTATATGAGGTGGTTTCTTTCATTCTCATCGTAGTTTTTAAGTATTTTACAGTTACTGTATGTGATCTTGAGGCTGTAACTTTCAACAGTTCTTCCTTGGGGATTACCGGCCCCTTATCCAGGATGCGCAGGGGAACGTTCTTGATCAGGTACCTTTAGTTTTGACATACTAGTTCACTCCTTCAATTCAGGACTATGACACATTTTTCTTTTTTGTCCTTTCCAAAATTTCTTTCCTTGATGTCATTCTTTTCTTCACCCATCCTATTCAAAATAATATCACTTGACATTAATTAGGACTTCGTATAAAATCTTTTCAAATGATTAATCCAAGTCTGAACTGTGGAAACTCTTAATTTTTTACACTATCTAAATCCATTTAATTATCTTCCCAAACAATTTACTGTTAATCTCTATAGTCAAATTAGGTCATGTTTATTGGGACGAAGTGAGTTAAAGATTTATTCTTACCATTTTTAAGTTCCACCATTTGTTCTTACTACTTGAGAATTTTCATATCAAACTTATCTGGGTAATACATGGATGGTCTAATCTGTCAGCAGATACCTACAGCTGTTCCATCTTGTACAAGTTTGCCAAGTTTTTTTTTTTTGAAATTATGAACAACAGGCAATTGTTTTACCTGTTGCAGGAGACACAGCTAGCTCCATATCGGAGGAACATGCAAGATCTTCTTTGTGACTCAAGTAGATATTAGTTGCTTTCATCATGCGTTCCTTTTTTTTTCTTTTTTTGGTCAGTTTCAAGATGGTAATGAATGTTTTTGTCCCCGAAACATGAAATAATGGGAATACTAGGTATGCTTCCGTATCCTGAACCATACCAGAGTATGTACCAGCGCCGCCGTCTAGGAGCTCTGGGTACCGAGTGGCGTCCTCCTTCAATTAAATTTTCTGTAGGCACAGACGCTGGTTTGGGCCTAGGATACCAGGTTTTACCAGTGGCTGACTTGGACATAATAGCTGAACCTCTGCCGGAGTTTGTGGATACCCTTTTCTGGGAGCCAGATAATGGTATTCCGAATGATGAGACTGATTCAGAATATAATATGAACGAAGAGCTTTCTACTGAAGGCGAGCACGAATGCTTAAGAGATGGCTCTTCTAGTGGTTCAGTATGTAGTGAAGAACAGAAGATGAGAAGGAGTCGGAAAGATAGCCTACGCAGATCAAAAAGGAAAATATCTGTATCAGAAGTAAGCGCCAACTTTCACAAACAGATTACCTATTTGTTTACCCTGGCTGAGCAACATTTGCATCTTTTTTCAGGTGGAAGTCGCATCATCTGGAAGACGTCTTAGGAAGAAAGTTAAGGATGAAGATGTTGGGACTTCATGTAGAAGTCTTAGAACTAGGAAATCAAGAAATGAGCGGAAAGCTACCACTAAAAGGAAGTCAACTAAATCAAAGTCATTCAGACCTCACCGAGGAGCTGCACATCCTGAAATTGTACATCAGCATTCTGACATTTCTTCTTCTGATGAAGATGAAGCTAGCTCTGAGGATGATTCATCGGAAACTGAATCACCAGAATGTTGGTCAAGCGATCAGAGGATTGCATCTGATGACAACATGCCAAGCATACAGCAGAGCTATCCAACAGGTGGAGCTATCGATGTGCCTCCTAAATTCACTGAACCTCAAACAAATGGCGAGAACAAAAGGAGATTAGTTCTGAAATTGAAAATCCGTGATGCTAATAAGCTTGAGCCATCAAAAGACACTGCAGCTCAGTGTGGTGACCAAGCTGATAAGCCATGTTCTTCGCAAGCTATTGAAGAGATAATTGAAGATAATGTGGTTAACCTAAGGTTAAAGGAACCAGGATCATCCTCTGCAGATGAGATTGGCGTGGAACTGTTTGGGAAATACAATAAAACTGAACATATGGTTGATGACAAGGAGCCCAAAGATGTTTTGAATGAGCATGTCAATAGAAAACCTTCTGCTTGTCCAGTTATCCAAAATCTGGCTCTGGCTGATAATTTAATGGCCGAGGCTCGAACGAATCTGGGACAGTTTGAAGCTAGCGGATTGCTGGCTGGAAATGGTCCAGGAGATGCAGTATGTTACTCTGGAGCTGCTAAAAGTTCTTCATTATTTCACTTGTCATCGTCACCCAGTCATCAGCTGCAGCAAATAGGCGTCGGTCCAGAAGCAAACAAGCTGACTATCACCGACGACAATCCTGAAGTAAACCTCAAACCTAGAGTGAAGCCAAACATAATAAAGATAAAATCAAAGAAAATGCCCAGGGAGTCTCAAGCTCGTTCTGAGTTTAATCTTCCTACAGATGTTTATTGTGGAGATGAATCAACATCTAAAATCTTTTCCCATTTGGAACAAAACCAAGTTCCAGAAACAGGTAAGGGCCCTGATAGATTCGGTCAGAATTTGCATTGGGGTGTACTGATGGATGATACTGTTGGCAGAAGCAAGTCTCATGGATCTAGAAGTGGTTTACGTAGCAGTCATGATATTTGTGAAAGTGCTTCTAATGCTTGTAATGATCACAACGAAACAGGTTCTGAATTCCCTCATGCCGCTACTGATGCAGCACGTAGAAAGAGATCCTTAAGATTTACTGCAATGTCAAGAGACACAGCGTTCGGGAAAGATGACGTAAAAATAAGAGAGAGCCATGTAGCTGTAGGTTCATCAAGAAATGCAGAAAAGCTAACCAAGAAGGCTACTGGTTCTCCGCCATTAGGATGGACTTCAAGTAATGTGTTCAAGTTTCGGTCATCTAGAAACAGTAAAGAGGGTTCTTCCAGGGATGAAAATGTTTTTTCATCTGGAATGAGCTCGAATGAGGCAGTAAAAAAACTGAATTGGTTGCTATTGTCAGAGCATGAAGAGGGTTACCGCTACATTCCTCAGCTAGGTGATGAAGTAGTATACTTCCGACAGGTGCATTATTTAGTTTCTATTGGTTAATCATTGCCTCTTCTTTCCTTTTATCCCCCTTTTTTTTTTGTAATATGTTCTTTGTTGCATTAGTGATTTTCATATCAAATTATTAAGCTTTATTTGATTTACACTTGGTATTTCTTGACATTAGGGGCATCAAGAATATATAGAATATAGTGATTCATCAGAGCCTGGTCCTTGGACAAAGAATGCAGCCGCAGTCCAAGCTGTGGAAATTTGCTTGGTAAAACATCTTTCATATGCAACTCTTCCTGGCTCTGGTGAGAGCTGCTGTAAAGTTACACTTCAATTCATAGATACCTCTTCCTCTGTCTCTGGACAAAAGTTTAAGCTTACACTGCCTGAACTAGTTAACTTCCCCGACTTTCTAATTGAGAGATCAAGGTATGAGACTGCAATGGAGAGAAATTGGTCATACAGAGATAAGTGTCTGGTTTGGTGGAGGGATGAGAGTGAGCAAGGTGGTAGGTGGTGGGAAGGTCGGGTAGTTTCTGTGAAAGCCAAGTCTGACCAGTTTCCTGACAGTCCATGGGAAAGATGTGGTATCCTATACAAAGATGAATTAGAACCCCATCCTCATAGTCCCTGGGAACTACATGATGTAGATAGTTCATGGGAGCAACCTCAAGTTGATTTGGAAAGCAGAAACAGAGTTTTGTCGTCTGTCACTGAACTACTGCAATCAGCAAGCAGAAATCAGGTTTCAATCTTTTAAATTATCTAGCCTTGAATTAACAACTGAACTTTGTAGTTCAAAGCATCGGAGCTGATCCTGTTATGCATGTTGCAGGATAACTTTGGAATTCTAAAATTGAAACATGTTGCTGTGAAATTGGACTTCATGAATAGGTACTCTTTTTACATTACTTGCGTTGCTTTGAAGAAGTTGAAGAACTTCCATATCGTACTCAGAACCTTGCCCCTCCCCCTCCCTCCTCCCTAAAAGGAGTATAAGTTAGCCTCTTTTGTTCCTCTTTCGATATATTCTCTTTATACTTTGCAGGGTTTCGATTTTCTTTTTTCTTATGGGGTGGGTGGGTTTTCTTATAGTAGCTTTTCAAGCTTCGTACCTATGTCTGTTACACGGTTGGTTGGCATGCACAATTATTAATTGACCCAACACGATAAATGATTTTCCCTTGCAGGTTCCCTGTTCCTCTATCACCTGATATAATCCGGTTAAGGTTAGAGAACAACTATTATAGAAGCTTGGAAGCAATGAAGCATGATTTCTCTGTGATGATAGCAAATGGCGAGGCTTACTTTGCCAAAAATAGAGAGCTTTCAGTGAAAATGAAGCGTCTTTCAGATTGGTTTACCAAGAAAATATCAAATTTATGAGGGGATGCTTCTCCTTAGCTTATTATTTTCTTCCCTTCTTCCGACTGCCTGGCAGATCCAATTTTGTGGAACGGATCTTCCGCGCCTGTGCTTTGGAAATTGTTGGTCTAGACTCTAGACTCTAGAGTTTTCTGTGGTATGTTACTCAGAAATCAGAATTACCTAAGGTTTACAATACATTGGGATTCAGTCCTTTGTTTTGATTCAAAGAGCCAAACTGCCCAACTGAAATTGAATGTAAGCAAAAGCTGAATGCATTACGTGACAAGCCCAGCAACAAGTTCTTCTAAGCGTTCACCAACGTTCCAATAGTAGTGGGGATATTTTTGTGGTCAACTTTCTTTAATTTAAATCAATCCTTTAGTGTATTTTTCAT
This sequence comes from Jaltomata sinuosa, assembly GCA_003996215.1. Taxonomy (NCBI): domain Eukaryota; kingdom Viridiplantae; phylum Streptophyta; class Magnoliopsida; order Solanales; family Solanaceae; genus Jaltomata; species Jaltomata sinuosa. The sequence continues at coordinate 45,344 of QJPP01000123.1, read as the reverse complement.
ATTTTACAATAAAATATCTGAATATTGAATATAAGCTTCAGAACCAACTCATTTCAGAAAATATATGACATACAATAGAATTAGGAATGCTAATTGTTTCGATTTCTAATGCGGTTTTCACTTGCTAAATTCCTCCATCTTATAACTAAAGTTGTAAAATCACTTGCTTAGATCCATATATTATGAAATTTTAGTTAGTTCTGGAAACTTTTGATGTTTTTTTAAGCTTAAATGAAGTGTAATTACGTGTTGGTTGTTGTTCATCTTCATTCAATCCGTTAACATTAGTAAATCAAACTAGGAGTGTATAAGCAGAGCCAAACTAAAGAAGTTCAATCCAGCCAATCATATTATATTATCTTTAGTGGGATGTTTTGTTGGAATTAATTATTTCAAGTCATCAGCCAAACAACTCATTGGATATGTACAATTTCGATATTAGTATTTTTATACAATATTTAATATAGGATAGAAATCTTGGGATTAACTATCCTGAGAAAAAATGATCAAATGACTTAAAATGTCTTCTCCCAAAGTCCTTTAAGAAGACCAAAGTTAAAAGTTTTTTTCTTTTTTTTTTTCAAAAAAAAAAAAGCTATCCTAATTTATTGTTTAACATCAAGCACACGTTTTATGTTATATTTGGTATATTTCATTTTTTATTTAATGATTAAAATATATATAAAAAAAAATAATTCACTAGATTTCTTTATTGTTAATTAATCATATTATAATCCCACATTGTAATTGCAATTTAACTTATTTGCTAACCAAACACCCCAAGTAATTCTTCGAAAAAATGGAGCTAATGAAATGTGATGTGACCTCTTCATTGGCTGTTTTTTTTTTCTAATTTTATTTTCCATTTGGTATCGCATTGGAGTCCAATTATTCTGATTTGTACTGCGTTCCATATCAAAAATATTTTCATAATCAGAGCTCGAAATCAAAACAACTCCTTCAGATCTACCAACCCCAATTCAGATTTGAACCAGTAACACGAGAATTTTCAGTCCTCTGCGTGTTATCCTCATTTTATCATAGAATTGGGGTCTATGTCAAGTAAAAGGATAAAAGTCGATTAAATTTTTTTATCAAAATTGAAAAATTTCTTCGATCTTCAAAAAGATGACTTTGTAAGTTTCAATATGAGTAATTATATTGTATTGATCGGGAATCATTCAACTAGGGATTCATTGCTCAAAGATGTTCATTTCTATGTGTATCATATATATCACAAGGCTTGTGATAAGAGAAAGCCATTTACGCTTAGAAATAAAATCCATTTCTAAAAGAATAGAGGGAATGAGAAAGATAAGGAATTTGGAACCGCTAAAAAAAAGGAGGTCGGATAAATAGTTGGGAGTGAAATAGTCTTTTTGGGGATAGAGGGACTTAAACCCTCACGATTTTTAAAGTCGACAGATTTTTCTTTTACTATCGATTTCATTGTTGTCGGTATTGACATGTAGAACGGAACTCTATCTTTATTCTCGTCCGATTAATCAGTTCTTCAAAAGAAGCTCCATACCAAGAATATTTTCATAATCAGAGCTCGAAATCAAAACATTTGCTCGAGGAAGGAGCAGTCTCATCCAAAGTTCAGAACCTAAATGATTTGTGGGGGGGAGGGGGGGAGGGGGGGAGGGGGAGATCATGAGACAGGTTAGTTTTACCCTACTGATGACAGTGTCGCAATAGTAATTCAACCTAGTACGAGAGAAACCGTTGATTCACACAATTGGTCATCACGCTTGGTTGAAAAGGCGAAGCTACTGTGTGTTGAATTATGATTGAACGCTTCTAAGTCAGAATCTGGGTTAGAAGCGATGCATGCGCTCGTTGTTCGCTTGCCGACCCGCAGTAAAAGCCTCTGGCCCTCAAGGGCACGTATCGTTGACTAAGTCATTGCGGTAGAAGAATCGAAATGACCGCCTTGAAGTACAATTTTCATCGAGCGGCGAATAAAATCCAAAGGACCAAAGTAATGATTAAAAATACAATTTACAAATTCTACCTTTAACGTATTGATTTAGTGCGCTCATAAGAAATGTCTTACGCCCAAAGTTAAAATCCGTCAGTCGTTCGTCAGTGAATTATTTTTCCTTTTTAAACAAAAGTAGATAATGAAGGAAATTTGTACGCCGTAGTCATCCCATTCTTTTACTCAATTGTAAGTTGATACCTTGCCATGCTTAAAACTTTAAAGATATCTTAGTAAGTTATTTCAATTTAAAAATGAAATAAGCTCTTTGTTTTATACTAAAAAAATTTGCATGACAATGACAAGAATTTATGTATAATTATTTTCTAAGATAATAAAAAAGGTAAGAATTAGCTTATACTTAAGAAAAATAGTATTATCCGTTTCAATTTAATTGTCTTACTTTTTTATTTTAAAAAATGTTTCTTTAATTTTTATATTTGGTAGTTCTTTAATTTCAATATTCTACGTGACTTTTTTAAAACAACAAAATTTAAAGAGTATTGCGGTATATCACACACAATCTTCTCTTGTCTCCTCACTAAGTGGTTGTACACATCTATCTTCTCTACATTCTTGTCTCCTCACTAAATGGTTGCACACACTCATCTATCTTACGAGATCAGTATTTACTTGTCTCCAAACTCAATGATGGCAACTAAATACGAGGGTTGCGCTCATTGCGGGACTTAACCCAACACCTTACGACACGAGTTGATGACAATTATTGTTTTAGCATGTGTAAGTTAAAGGGTATTTGTGGTTGAATTCGTTGTTTTGGTAATCAACTAAAGAAAAAGCAAATGGCATTTGAAGGAAAGACATGATTTTTGTTTTGATAAAAGTGTAAAATGGGGTTATTTTTCTATTAAGTCGGTGAGACAATCAAAATCATAATCAGTGTCCAGTGTCTATTATTTGATTGAATACGATGTGATCTGTTAGTCGCGTTAAACCATTCAAAAAAGTACCATGAACCTCAAAAAGAAAGGCGAAAGGAAAAAAATGTCTAGCTTTTGAGAAAATGCATAAAGTACCTCTCTAAAGTTGAATGTGATTTGAAAGTAAACACCTAAAGTTTGCGGGGCTCCTAGTACTCCTCTATTTTTGTTTAATATGTATTTATTATCTCCCCATGAGCCTAGGTGGCATGTAGAGTGTATTTCACTCTCCAAAAGCACGTGAGATAAGCAAAAAAAATAATCAGTATTTATTAAATTAAAAAGAGAAAAGATATAAAAACACCCTTAAATTTATCCGCAAAACTTACTTTAGCCTTTAATTACACGGGCATTTATTTACCCCCCTTAACAACTTTCAAGTGATTTAATATCACCCTAAAAATATTATACCAATCTTACAATGGAGAGTGTATTACACACGCGCCACATCGTTGACACATCAGCGCCACGTCGAAACCACGTTAGAAATTAGTTTCTTAAAATAGTAACCCACTAAAAATATGCAGTAATAAAAATAAAAAGAAAAATTCCCTCACCCCACCCTCCCTGTCTTCTTCTCCAACACCCCCCTTCACCGGCACTCCCACCACGCACCCCCCCCCCTCCTCCGGGCCTTCTTCAGTCTTCCTCTCTCGAACACCTTCCCCCCCCCCCCCCCCCCCCCGCAATTCAACTCTATTTGAATTGTTTTGGGCTTTTTTAATAAACACAAATTCGAAGAAAGCTTATCCCCAAAAAGTATCATTAGCCTATGATTTGATAATCATCAAAATCCAAATTTCTTTAGTTTTTCTATTCTAATTTCAATAATATTGTACAACAGATTAAGTAAGTATACAGTGAAGAAAATCAAGATTAGTTTTAGATTATCAATTTTGTTTTAATTTTAAGCTTTTTTAAGATTGTAGTGAGATGAATAAGATTTTTTGCTTTTTAGCAGAAATTATTATAATGAACTCAAAAAGATTAACAAAAAAAAAAGAGAAAAGAAAATAAAGTTGAGTTGCAGAAGGGGTGAAAGGAAGAAGAAGAATAGAGGGGTGGGAAGTGCAAGGAAGAAGAAAGGGGTGGGCCAAAAAAAATTTGTTTATTATTTTTTATTTTTATTATATAATTCACATATTTGTGGGGCCTTTTTTTAAAAAAAAAAAACTAGTATGGGCTTTTGATTTTTTTTTTATATTTTTTGTCATGTTAGCATTTAAGGTGTATTTAATTACTTGAAAGTTGTTAAGGGAGATAAATAAATCCCTTTGTAGTTAAAGGGCTAAAGTAAATTTTACGGACAAATTTAGGGATGTTTCGATGTCTTTTCTCAATTAAAAATATCATATTTTTTTTACTTTATTCATTTTATTTTATTTTTCAATTCTTTTTTTTCCTTGTCTTCTTTGTCAGAAGACCCAAGTACTAAAAATTCGTTCACCCCTTCTCTGTTAATCTTTTTCCTAATCTTCTTGCTTCTCTTTTCATATTTTCTTCCTATTTCTCAGTTCCTTTAAGATTTTTTTCTTGCAAATCTCTTTTCTAATTCGTTATTGCTTTGTCTGTTTTTTTTATGGAGTTAGGTAGCAAGTTAATAAAGAAATTTTGATTCATCAATTTTTTTGATTAAAGAGTACTATGACTCTCTATTGTAATGGAGTTCCAATGCATCATTTTGTAACAGTGGCGGAGTCAGAATTTTCTTCAAGGGTGTTCATATTTTTAGGATAGGAGTTAGGTGGAAAAAAAAAAGAAGAAATAAATTAGTAATTATTTTTTAACTTAAAAGCACGGAGTCAAACACGAGTTTTTTTTTTTGATTAGTAAAAAGATTAGAACTTTTTTTTAAAACAACAAAAGAGATTTTTTTTTGTTTTTTAACAACAAATGAGCAGAATTTTTCGTTTTCTTTAAACAACAAAAGAAAAAATTTTCTTTTTTTTTTTGTAAACAACAAAAGAGAACTTCCATTAGTGTAAAAAACAAGTGTAAGAGACCAGGCTCGAAATTGGGTCTTAAAGGAAAGTTTGCACGCCCTTAGCCACTGGGCTATATCTCTCTGCTGTGTCAAGGGTGTTCAACAGTCTCTATATATTCTAAAATATCTATATTTAACCTATATACTCGGAAAAAATTTCCGACGAAGGGTGTTCATCTGACCACCCTTGGGTGGGTGTAGCTCCGCCCCTGTTTTGTAATGGGTTAAGGTGTTGGAGATGGTGCTTTTGATATTTCGATTGTTAAGTTTATTCGACAGTAATTTGTGGTAGATATGGTGAAAGTGGTCTTATAGTAGTTGTAGGGATGATAGCATGATGAGGAGCAAATGGTTGGGGTTATCAGCCATCAACGAAGGTTGAAGAGGAAGGAAGGAGAAAAGACAAAGAAATAAAGAAAATAAAATAAGAAAAAATATAAATAAAAATAGAGATTAGAAAATTAAATAAATTTAACACGTGACAAGTAATAATTGGTGCATGATTGCACTTTTTTTTTAATAACTGGGAATGACTAAAAAAGAAGATATATATACTATTTTAAAATAATTTCGTAGGTAATAAATCTCTTGCAAACTTTATCTCCAAATCACGTCCAACTTTAGGAGTAATTTATGCTTAGCTTTTTTATGTCTCCTTTACCTATGAAAGATTGATGGCATATGCACCCATTTGCACTCTCTAGCGAAGCAGTTATAGCTTAGGCCTAAGAGGAGGCTTCCCGCCAACTGTGGCACTCAACGTTCACTCTTCCCGCCATTTGTGACAAGCAATATATATATAATATAGTACACTTCATTTTTCTTCTCACTCATTCCACTTACACCATTTTCTTCTGGGCTTCCGCCATTGTCTCTCTCCATTTACAAATGGCCGCTTCTTCTCGCCGCTCCAGCAATGGCAGATCACCGCTAGTCAATCAACAAAGCCAAATCACTTCTTTCTTCTCCAAAAAACTCTCTTCTCCTTCTCCTTCCCCTTCACCTCTTCTCCCCAAACAAATTTCAGAGAAATCTAACCCTAACCCTAATACTAAACCTAATCCTAATCCTAAATCTAAACCTAATCCGAGTACCAGTCCTTGTGCTAGTCCTACCACTCCTCCTCTACAAGGAAAGCGGAAAATTACCGTGCCGATTTCAGCCGTTGTTGACCTTAAGCCATCATATGGACAAGAGGTAGTTGACAAAAGAGTGAAGGTTTACTGGCCGTTGGATAAAGTTTGGTACGAAGGTTGTGTGAAGTCTTTCGACAGTAGTTCTGGTGAGCATTTGGTTAAGTATGACGATGGTGATGAGGAAATGATTGATTTAGCTGAAGAAAAAATTGAATGGGTCAAGGCACCTGCGAGGAAGTTGAGGCGGTTGAGGAGATCTTCCGATGTGCAGGAAGAAGAGAAATTGGAGGATTTAGAGAGTGTTGAGGATGATTCTGATGATGAAGATTGGGGAAAGAATGCTGCTAAACAAGTGTCTGACGGTGAGGATGTTTCTGAGGATATGGATTTGGAGATTGAGGAAGAAGAAGACGATGAGGTTGTTGGACCTAGAAGTCAGAAAGCAAGTGCCAACAAGGTGGTGGCGAGGAAGCGGAAGACTGGTGAAGGGGTGAAGTTAACTCCGAGTTCGAGCAAGAAGAGTAAGACTGCTGTTGCAGATAAGAGGAGTGCTAATAGTAAAATAGCCTCTGCTGTGATTGGAGTAAATGGGAAAGAGCCTGTTGCAACCAATGAGGATTGTAAGTGATCAAACCTGCAACCTTTATGTTACTATTAAGTTCAGTTTACTCGTTGAATACACTAGAACATTTGGTGGTTATGGTGTTGTACTATGATAATGACTGTCATATAAGAATTCCCTTCCTATATTACAGTTGTCCTGCTATGAGTGTATATTTTTCTATTACATGAGCATATTAAACCACGAGTGTCATTATCCCAAGTATGTATGACTTATTATGACTCTTTGACTTTGTATTGAGAAAAAAAGAATTGTTTGCTGGTCTTACCAAAGATGGTCGTTTCTGCAAGGCAAGTGTAAAATGGTTCGAACAAGACAAAAAGGAAACAGACTAGAAGGGGAAGATTGGAAATGAGAGAAAACTTCCACTTGTGGAAAAAACATAAATGAAGGGGGAAATTATCTGGACTATCTTTTGATGGTTGGATCCAAATGAAAATGTGGACTTGTATTAAGGCGGGACGAGGTTGTCTAACTTGGCAATAGCTTTCAATTTTGCAGTTTGTTACTATATTAATTTAAATTTCTTCCCTAGGTGTTAGGGTTGGCAAGAAAAATTAAGGCTTAAATGTTATAAGGAAATAAAATTGAGGTGGATCTGTTGCCTTGCAGGTGCCAAGGCATCCAACAATGACAACGTATTGCTGTGTGGTGCAGCAGATAGATTTGGACCACGTGAAGCACAGAAATTCCCCTTCCTTGGGAAGTAAGTACTTTGCAATATCTGTTCACTTTAGTTTTGTTTTGTTTAATCTACGTGGAGATGGGTGATGTTTTACCATTTTGCTTGTTATGGCCTTTTTCTGATTTTTTTGGTGTGCTCTGAAACAGAGATAGAAAGGATGCAAATAGGAGGTCCCCAGGGGACGCCAATTATGATCCAAGGACTCTCTACCTACCTCCTAACTTTTTAAAAGGTTTAACTGGTGGTCAGGTAATGAGATTCTCCTGCTTAGCTATTTTTGGAATTCTTTTCCCGATCAGAATGAGTACTTAAATGGTGTAAATGATGCTCAGAGACAATGGTGGGAGTTCAAGTCGAAGCACATGGATAAAGTTCTGTTTTTTAAGGTAATGATGGTGGCAGCATATTGAAGGCTCAATCTTTTTGCCAATGAAGTTGTTTTGCAGCCTTTTCATCTCTTCTTCTTCAATTTGCCCTTTATATGATGATTTTAATTATCCCATGATTTATGAATCAGATGGGAAAATTCTATGAGCTTTATGAGATGGATGCACATATTGGAGCCCAGGAACTTCATTTGCAGTATATGAAGGTAACTTGAGTCTGTGAACCCAAAAATAGAAAAATGAAAGATAACAAAGGATAAAAACAATTTTGGTCATCAACATGTGTAGATATGCCTAAAAAAGAGAAAGAAATGAGCCCAGCATGCATCTTTTATGCTTCACTTTTACTTTTCCCTGTTCAGGAAGAGAGCGGTTTAAGCTCTGTATCACGTTGTGACTAAATTGCATGTTTCTGTTTTAAGGTAGAACCTTCTCGGTTTTTCCTTGCGATAGGATGTTCCAGTTTCACCCTTAAGTTTCTGTGCATCTTGAACTAAAGTTTACAGCTGACTGTTGCATGTATCTCCAGGGAGAGCAACCACATTGTGGATTTCCAGAAAAGAACTTCTCAATGAATGTGGAGAAGTTGGCTCGAAAGGTTGTAATTGCTAATTGTTCAATGTTCAGTATCCACATTATGTTTCTGATGCTAGTTAGACTTGCCTTGTCTTTTCATGGCAGGGTTCTTACTGTGAGTTGCTTTGATGGAACAGGGTTATAGGGTTCTTGTGGTTGAGCAAACAGAGACACCTGAACAGCTTGAGAATCGTCGAAGAGAGATGGGATCTAAAGATAAGGTTATCATTGTGCTACATAAGATTGAAGCTGTCATAGTGATGACAATTTTACTTCCTTCTCAGTTCTTTCTGTAGCTGACACATCATACCCCGTTTTAGGTTGTCAGACGTGAAATATGTGCAGTGGTCACTAAAGGAACATTAACTGAGGGAGAAATGCTTGCGGCAAACCCCGATGCTTCATATTTGATGGCAGTGACTGAAACCTCTCAAACTGCTGCATGGAAGCGTACTTATGGAGTCTGTTTGGTGGATATTACCACAGGCAAGATTATTATTGGACAGGTACAGGGCAAGAGCAATAGCTTATGAATTTTATTTAGTTTTATTGGTAAAAAGTTGTGCCGTTTTGTTACTAGTCATGTGTAGCATGTTTGCTGTCAATCAGTCTGATTCTATAAGGTTGCTTTTTGTGGGTGATAGTTTTCTGCGAATTCTCTATCTGAATGCAATTTGATTAGCTTCATGAGAATGTTCACTAGAACCTGAATTAGTTTTGATCAACCTTCCCAGATAGTGATGTGTGCAGTTCACAGGCTAAGGGCATATAACTGGCTTATCATCGATAGGTTGCAAAATCCAATTGTCAACAGTAGTTTTTTTTATTTTTGTTTGTTTGTAGGAAAAGATGATATATATTAAACAACCTAACTATTTCAAAGTTGAGGTAGACCCTCAGTAGCCATTATACAATAGTTTATAATACGTCTTCACTTTACATGAAATGCTAGTAAACAGAAGTTTCCTTTATACCTATAATTCCAAGTTCCACCAGTGATAATGTTGATATTCTCCAACCAACATGTAACCTTTTCCATCTCTGGTTTCTGCATCAGTTGACCTCACTCTTTCATCTTGTATGTACACAGACATATCAATCTGTTTCGCTACCTGGCTTTGCCATCTTCATAATCTCATTAATTAGTTTCTCTTTCCATTCCTCAAACCTCTCCACTACCTCTTAACCCCACCATACACTATTTAGGTTTCTAGCATAAGAATCACCTTTTTTCTTATTTGCTTTATCAATGATCTTGTCTAAAATTCTTCTTTTGTGTTGACAACTCGTTAATTTAATGTCATTATCTGCTTGTTTGGAAGCAACTTTTCGTTTAGCCATGAAGTAAGTGCAAGAACATTCGAGAGTAGTATGTGTGAGGTGATTAGATCTGCCATAACTGTTCTTGTCTACTGTCTGGATAAAATCTTGTCTGGGGTTCTCTATTGCCAGTAGACTGAAGGACACTTGGTACAACAGAGCTTCTCAATTTGTATTTATGTAAAATTTCTTAATTTCGTAAGGAACCTTGTCATCATCCTGTATTCTATTCTATCTCTATATTGGCTAATATTCATTTACTGAAATGAAATGTTAGTAATTTGATTTATTTCTTTAACAGTTTGAGGATGATTCAGATTGTAGTGCCTTGTGTTGTCTACTTTCTGAGTTAAGACCGGTGGAAATAATAAAGCCAGCTAAATTGCTTAGTCATGAGACTGAGAGAGTGCTGCTGCGGCACACACGAAATCCGCTGGTGAATGAGTTGGTTCCTCTTTCTGAATTTTGGGATGCTGAGAGAACAATTTGTGAGGTGAAGGGAGTATATAGGAACATGAGCTCTTCACCTCTGCCATCATCTCCAAATGAAATGGGATCACATGAAAGCACTGCCTCTGAGGAAGATGGTGAAAGGAACTTTCTACCAGATGTTTTATGTGAGCTTGTAAATCTTGGTGAGAATGGGAGTTATGCACTCTCAGCACTTGGAGGAGCTCTATACTACTTGAAGCAAGCTTTTTTGGACGAATCCCTGCTCAAATTTGCGAAATTTGAGCTACTTCCCCTTTCTGGTTTTTGCGATGGTACTCGAAAACGGAATATGGTTCTTGATGCAGCTGCGCTGGAGAATCTTGAGATATTTGAGAACAGTCGAAATGGAGATTCTTCAGGGTATATTTAGCTTAATTGCATTTAGTTGATTTTATTGTCTTCAAACTTAAGGTGATTCATTCGTTAATATAGGACATTATACGCTCAAATCAACCATTGTATCACAGCATTTGGGAAAAGGATGCTCAGATCTTGGCTGGCAAGACCCTTGTATCATCCAGAATCCATTAGAGAACGTCAGGATGCTGTAGCCGGATTAAAGGTACATTCAGGTTCCTAAGGTTCAGTGTTTGTACTATTGATGGTGAACTTTTGCACTTTTTGATTTGTGGTCCTTTGCTTGTGTCATTATTTAATTCCTTTTGGCTTGGGAGGGTAATAAACGTTAATCCATCTATCAAGTAGGTACTTTTTAAAGGTCGGATATATCTAATAAAGAAGGCATCACAAGAATTGGACTGACCTGAATTTGCTTGTCCTTTTGCCTACCAACTTTCTTTTTCCTCTTTATAATTTTCTGTTGCATATATTGTGGTAGCTTCTAAATGGAGCTGCTATGACAAAATGAGATGGTATAATGTGCTCAATGCTTTTCTAGGGGCTCAATCTACCTTTTGTTCTTGAGTTTAGAAAAGAGTTATCAAGGCTTCCTGATATGGAACGGTTGCTTGCACGCCTCTTCGGTAGCAGGTGAAGATCGACAATTCTCAGAGTCGATAATCTTTTTTCTTTACAAGTTCTTCTGTGATCATCACTCAAGTATTTTGCTCTTTAATTTGCGTCGATGCAGTGAAGCAAATGGAAGAAATGCAAATAAAGTGACTTTATATGAGGATGCAGCAAAGAAACAACTGCAAGAGTTCATATCAGCTTTACGTGGATGTGAATCAATGGTGCATGCATGCTCTTCACTTGGGGTGATCTTGGGAAGCACAGAATCAAAGCTACTACACCATCTATTAACATCCGGTACTATTCAAATTGAATTATTCAATCATGCTGCAAATTCTGGTGGCATCTGATGGTTTAATTGAATTTATAGGCAAAGGTCTTCCAGATGTCGATTCGGTTCTCAAGCATTTCAAGGATGCTTTTGATTGGGTGGAAGCAAATAACTCAGGTCGTATTATACCTCATGAGGGGGTTGATGAGGAGTATGATACTGCATGTAAACAAGTTCAGGAGATTGAACTTAAATTATCCAAGCACTTGAAGGAACAAAGGAGACTGCTTGGAGACTCATCAGTAAGAACATAGCTTAAATATCCTATTGAGCACTAGGAGGTTATTCAGATCCCCACTTCATATGTTTGTGAATGTTGCAGATAGATTATGTGACAATAGGAAAAGATGCATACCTTTTGGAAGTACCAGAAAGTTTGTGCAGGAGCATTCCAAAGGAGTATGAATTACAGTCATCAAAAAAGGTAAGTAGGCGTATTTCTACCTGCCAATGCTGAACATACCAACGGTTGGAAATTGTGTTCATGAGATTTCTTGCTATGCGACATAAAAGTTTACCTATTGCTGATGAGATTTAGAAAGTCCAAAGCTGGTTCCTTGTTGCGTGCGGTGCTTGTTACTATTAAAATGATGCTCGAGTTGACATAGATGATGGTTTCAAAACCATTTTGTAGAAGATTGCTAATTTTAATTAAAATTGTTTAGCCCATGTTCTTTATTCTATTGAGCTGTGTATCCATGCAGTTGATGCTGCTGCTTAATAACAGTTAATTGCAGTGTTTCTAGTTTGTTTGTGAGTTATATTATCCCTCCTTACAAACAGAGAAAATATGTGACAAATTCTTTTTTTTTTAAGAAGTACTGAAACTGGTTTAATGGGTGGTAGAAGCAATATTTCCAGCCATGTGTCTTTACTGATCTTCTATTTTCCCTGCAGGGTTATTTCAGGTACTGGAATCCAGTCTTAAAGAAGTTAATTGGAGAGCTCTCACAAGCTGATTCAGAGAAGGAATCTAAGCTAAAAAGCATTTTGCGGAGGTTGATAGGACGGTTTTGTGAACATCATAATAAGTGGAGAGGATTAGTTAGTATCACTGCAGGTATTGTTGACCCTTAATTTGGACATGGAATCAGATATTTTGCCCTTAAGTCTCTCGTTTCCTCCTCTATTTCTTTACCTATTTTGGAGCAGTAACATCATTAGTGCTTGATGGTTAATCAAGTCAAAGTCTTTAAGGAAAAAAAAATCTTAACTTGCTTATGGTGGAAAAAGAATAGATTACTTTCAGGTTCTCAGTTTTCTCTGCATACTTTTGGGCAGCTACATGATGTTCCATGGAAATTACCTGTGTTCCTTTTCATGCATATTTGATTGTATTCTTTCCTTAAGAAAATTGGAGCTGGAAAACTTATGTATCATTCTTTGATCCTGCTTTGTCCTCCCTTTTGTGATGCAATAGGATGACATTCGTCTATAGTAGCTTGGTCAGTCTGTCCACTCAATAAAAGCACTCCGCCGCAGCTGAACAGTGTACTAGGAACATAAAAAAACTCTAAAAGGGTGCAAAATGAAGCCTCTCTTTGCTTTTCTTCTCTTCTCTATATGCAAAAAAACAAGGGAAGTGAAGGTCGAGTAAAGATGAGTAAAACCATAATAGTGTATTCTGAAATAAAAAGGAAAAGATAAAAAGGTAACCTCTTTTATGAGGGTAAAAAGGTGATTCTTTTCTATTAGTTACTCTTTCTTAATTTGATAACATTATGTGTTGAATATAACTATGATCTCTTGCTTTAGAAAGAACTTTTTGCTCATGAAGTTTAAATTTAAATTTGGTATAACTTCGATTCAAGAGCATCTGCTATATTGTCAGGTGTAAAACAAAAGAAGCTTAATGAAACACATTTAGGATCTTTTACGTAAAAATTTGTGGCTGTTATTTCTTGCAGAATTGGATGTTTTAATCAGTTTATCAATTGCAAGCGATTATTATGAGGGACCAACATGTCGTCCAAACATCAAGTCAGTGCCAAGTCAAGATGACGTGCCAGTTCTTCTCGCTGAAAATTTAGGACATCCTGTCCTTAGAAGCGATTCTCTAGATAAGGGAACCTTTGTTTCCAACAATGTTTCCCTTGGCGGTCCTCCAAATGCCAGCTTTATCCTTCTCACTGGTCCTAACATGGGAGGGAAATCAACTCTTTTGCGCCAAGTCTGCATGGCTGTAATATTGGCCCAGGTGAGTTATGTCCAGAAGAAAATTAGAGTTTTTCTCATCTACTGATGGCTAAATGCTCTTGATACTTCTTAGGTAGGAGCTGATGTACCAGCATCATCGTTTGACCTATCACCTGTGGATCGTATATTTGTAAGAATGGGGGCCAAAGATCATATTATGGCAGGCCAGAGTACATTCTTGACAGAACTCTTGGAAACTGCTTCAATGCTGGTGAGATTTTATTGTTTTAAAGGGTTATCAATTTATTGCTGGATTACCATCTGATTTTGCTAGGTATAATACCATTTGACTGAAAGTGAAGGGCGAGTGAATTATGTAAACACATAAATAAACCATTTGACTGAGAGTGAAGGGAGAGTGAATTATGTAAACACATAAATAAATAATCAAGTTATATTATGGTATTTGCTTTGATGGCCTTTAGACGTGGTCATTATTAAGAGCAAAATGAGGTTGATATTAATTTCAACTAAAAGGTTGTAATCAGTCAATTGCTTGACTACCATTCAGTTTTGTTAGATATAATACTATTTAATTGAGTAATCGGCTTATATTATGGTGTTTGCTAAGATGGCCTTAGACATGGGTGCTATTAAGAGCAAAATGTGGAGTTCATAATTGGGTTGTTGATATTGATTTCACACTCGTCTCCATGAAGTGATCTGAACATTTGTTTTGCTTCGACCAATTATCGATAATTGCAGTCTTTGGCAAGCCGTAATTCACTCGTCGCGCTCGATGAACTTGGTCGCGGTACATCTACTTCTGATGGACAAGCAATAGCGTATGTGCCAATTACACAACATTATTGTTATTTGTTATATTATGGATTTTATCCTCTCAGCTTTATTTGCCCAATCATTTTCACCTGAGATCTTATGTTTGTTATGTTTTCTGTCCCTGTTGGCAGTGAATCGGTTCTCGAACACTTTGTCCACAAGGTGCAATGTCGAGGAATGTTTTCTACCCACTATCATCGGTTATCTATTGACTATCAGAAAGACTCCAGGGTACTGTCTTTTATCTTTCACTTCCCTTTGAATTGCCATATTTAATATGCATTGCTTCAACGATCAAGCATTTAGACTGAACATTTTCATCCAATAGCTAGCAAAATAGTATTAGATTCAGACAGCTAATAATCTGATGCCTTCTGGGTGATACTCATTAGCGTTTTGCTGTTTTGATTTCGACTATTAAGCTGCTAAATTGATGCTCAGTACTCAGTAGATCACTTATTTGGAATGCTATTTTCTTCGGTTGTGCAGGTGTCGCTGTGCCATATGGCATGCCAAATTGGGAAAGGGTCCGGAGGTCTTGATGAAGTTACTTTCCTTTACAGGTTGACACCAGGTGCATGCCCTAAAAGTTATGGTGTCAATGTTGCACGGCTTGCTGGTATGTCTGTTGATTTTTTTCTACTGCATCTTGAAGCCTTGCTTGGTGTATCATTTTCATTCCATCTCATAAAGGCTCAGGGGACTTGATCTCTCTTTTGTGATCCAATGAGGGTTGTTTTGGGTCAAGTGGCAACTTTAGTCTATGAACTTAGGTCTCCAATTATTTCAGTTTTAGCTTTGTTAAAGCCACATTCTTTGATCTCCACTCTTTTCAGGACTTCCTGATGATGTGCTTCAGAGAGCTGCTGCAAAATCCGAAGAGCTTGAGATTTATGGCCATCATAGGCAATCTGAAGAAAACCCATATGAGAATTTGACAGGAAAGACAGCAACGCTGCTCCAAAATTTGATCAATTTGGTTGTACATAATAAATGTGACGACAATACGGGGGTGGTTCTTAGTCAGTTGAATGGATTGCAGGACAGAGCAAGAATACTCCTTGAACAAAATTGAAAAAGCAATCTTAATGTACAGTGCCTAGTTGTGCATTCTTACTCCCTAGAGTATTTCTGGAGGACTCTGCAACTATTTTCAGTTGCCAATTTTGTATAGAAACATGCTCTGGCAAGGTCAGTTCGTTGATTAAGGTGCTATTAGAGTTTTACAAAAGAAATGATGTTCTTGTGCCAATTTCTTTTTCCCTTTACTATGCTAAGTTTTGCCCCATATATATATATATATATATATATATATATAGCGGACCTCACAATATGGTCAAAGGGAATCTTAGTAGTCCAATAGAATTTCCTTCTCCGTTTTTTGAAAAAAGACACATGGTGAAAGACAGTAATTGGCATAGGGCCATGGAGGGTAGGTTGTCTCTATCCAGTATGTAGTATCCCTATAATAAATTAATCAAAACAAAGTAGTTTGTTGGCAATATCTAACCGTTTTAGAAAGTTGGCTTCTTATCCAAATTACTTGGATTTTGACAGTAGTTTGGCCAGGGTCGTTGGCCTAACTGAAATATACAAGTATTTCCCTTTCGTACTTGTCTTTGTTAATGAGCTAATATAAGTAATAGCAGGCAAGTTGGGAGTAGTTGTTTGTTAAAAGAAGCAATAAAATTGTATTACTATAATTATGTAACTGCCAAGGAATCTGTTTAGTGAAACTTTTAATTACTCTCCACGTGTATGTATGAAAAAAGAAACAATTAGATAAGCATCAGTACGATGCTTAGAAATACAAATTACACTGTTAATGAAAAAGAATATGCAAATTGGACACTTGTATTAGTTGTCTTGGTCAGAGTTGGATAGCCTGTCTTCTGAATCCTGAATAAAGAAACAAACAAAATATTTTTAGATTGTATTGATGGAGCTAAGCTAACAAACAGATTGAAAATTATTGAGTTGACAAAAATAAAGAAATAAGATTACCAGATAATGATGTCTAATGATAATCTGAATTCTTGTGATTAACAGAAGTATAATGTACATAGGCAAGAGTATTCCAGTGGATTTAATAATAATCAGCTGCAAATAATAGGACAAATAAGGTTGTTAAGCACTACTAGTTTGTTAGGAAAGTTAAGTTGGTAAGTAACAAATTATTAATAATCTAGTTCATAAGCATCACAATCAAAAAAGTTAGTTCACTTACTGTAGGAAGTGTAAAGGGGTAATTTCTTGCTCCTCCATTTAGCACCTCTAACAAATGTCTCATCATAAGCAGAATTGTGACCTGCCAAATTAAATCAACGAAAAAGATTCACATTTATTAATAATTAATTAAATACCATATTAATGATCAATTAATTAGATAATGAAGTTAATTTATACTATCCAGGCAGGATCACGAACTAATGCATAATGCATATGGCCATGTGAAGATAACCAAAATTAGCTGTTTTAGGTTCATGTTTTGGGTGCAAATCGCAAGAATAAAGTGAATATAACTTAAATGTTGGTTTAATTTCCATTAAATATGAAGCACATGTGTTTTTGGAGTTGTCAATAAATGGTGGATTACGTTTCTAAAAACACAACTTAATGGTCAATATTTCGCATCTTAACCATTAATGTTGTTCAATTGAACTAATCAAATTCGAAATATCGATGAAATAATAATAACTACGTTTCAATTTCAAATAAGTTCGATATAAAAAAAATTTAGTAAGTGCTTACAATGAGAGCAATAGTTCGACAAAAAGAGGCGCTTCTATCAGCAGCTTGTGAGCATTCAGAATACTGACTCCTCCTCACCAACATTTCTCTTCCTTCTTCTGAATCTGATTCAACTCTTTCCCTTCCATTTTCTATATCTGTTCCTACACTTTCTCTGCGTAGCGTAAAAAATATTTACACAATCAGATAACTTATAAGATAGTCATAAGTAAATTTCTATGGTAACATATATAATGTCGCAACAACAGTTTTACGCTATCAATGTATATAACTTAAATTCATTAACTATAAAGTGCGGTTAGTAATGGTCAATTAAATATTGCACCTCATGTTATTAAACTTATACGACTACTTTATAGTAATTTAATATATCCAATGTCGGAGAAAACAATATACTGTCAATCAATGGAGGAGACAAATACAATACCTTAAAAGGGTTACAACAAAATTTGGTCTAAAATTGTAATGTGCCAAATTATTAAAAAGGGTCTTTTGTTCTTTTTTTCTTAATTTTAATTGAGAAAACAAAAAAGAGGATTGGTGGAATACCTAATAATTGCAGGTGTATTATTATGAACCAAGTGGGCCTTCTTCTTAGGAGGTGGAGCAGTGTATCCAGGTTCAAATTTCTGCAACGTTAAAAATTGTCATCATTTTTATACCATTAACTCTCACATACATAGTACATAACACAAACTTTTAATTTCGTCAGCAACTTTAAAAGAGGAACACATTTAATTTAAAAGTAGACAGTGTTAAAATTAGTTAATCTCTTTAAGAATAATGCATGAACAGTCTAAATAGAAAGACAAATTAGATTTTAAAAAAAGTAATTAATAGAGAATTGGGTGGCTTAAATTGAACGTCAAGGAATATATAAGCAAGTAGTCAAGAAGTAGATAATATCTATACATTTCATTTTCTGTAATATTGAAAAGAAGCGTGTTCTAATTAATTATCTATTGTCTCTGGGCTTCAATTTCCTCCAAAATTCGGATGCGTTCTATTTTATGCGACACTATTATATTAACTATGCAAATGCTAGTAGTAATATTTTTAGTTAATTTTTAGATATATAAATTTTATTTGAAAAAATATTTGCTTGAATATATGTTGAATACTATTAACTAATTTGATCCTCGTACTCCAAGACCTTGGCATAAAATGACACGGAGGGAATAACAAAATAATTGCAACTTGGGTAAAATAGCCTGTTTTGTTCTGTAAACAGAGCATGTTACGCCTGCCCATTTCTGTAGGGGGAAAAACAGAAGAAGCAACCTTAAACCTGGAAAATAATTGACAAGAACGTTTGCTCGAATAGTAAACACCCTCCACCTTCATTTCTCAAATGGTGGGTTCGAGTATCAAAGAAGCAAAAAAAGATGAAAAAAAATAATAAAAAGAGTTGTTCAGATAGTAAGCACCATCCACCTCCAACCCTTAGATTATGGGTTCGAGTCACCAGGAAAGCGGAAAAGGGTGGAAGCTCCCATAGGGGTAAAGAATAAATAAATAAAACAAAACATATGAAAAAAGAATCAAAGACAAATGGTTTCAGATTATGACTAATTACAAGAAGAAGAAGAGAATATGTGTTCTGTACGGAAATAGTACAAATTTACTAATTTCATTTCATTGGAATTTGAATGATAAAAAAAACAGAAATTCGAACCTGTAAGCAAATTTCGCATATTGTGTTTCCCTTTTCATTACACCATCTTTGAATACAATCCCTGTGCGCAAACTGAAAAACACACAAAAAAAAATCCAAATATCTGATCACTAAACAAAATAAAAAATCAAATTAACAAGCTCAATTAGAAACTTAATTACTAGAAGATAATTCAAATAATAATCAATTAACTAATAATTACCTTTACAGTTCCAGAACATGCACATGGAGCTTCTAAATTCTTACAGCTTTCAAATTCTTCATCATGGCAAATTCTACATAAATATGTTGAACCCGAAAAAAATTCATAATCATCTACATATATTATCACTTCTCCCATCTGGGTTTTGCTTTTCATAATTATTCTCCCTTTGAATATTTTTTTTTTCCTTCAACTTTCTTCTTTGATGTTTTTTTTTTTTTTTGTTCTTTCCTTCTTTCTCTGTTTTCTTCATTTCTTGGAGTCTTCATCAGAGTTTATTTATATACCAAGAAGATGGTGTGTGAAATTCCGAGATTGCCCTCGTTTGGAATTTTCAAATGAATCTAATTCATAGGTACAAGTTGTACTCTACATGTCCCAAAGTTGGACATAATCAATACGCGCTTAAAGTAATTAAATTAAATCTTTTTAGGATCTTCCAAAAATATAAAAGAATTTTTTAAAATAAAGTAGACCATTTTTTCCCCATTTTCTACCTCTATGATTAAGCAATTATCCAAAATGCATGCGGACTCTTATAATTCTTTTTGTGCCTATGGATTTCATATTGTCAAATCATATTAACGGACATAGCAATAATTCTTTTTTAGTGTTTATGAATTAATTTAATTTCTTGTTAGGGCACAATTCGAGTTGCCTGAATTCAGTTAACGTTAGTATTAGGTGTGATGCCTTTAATTCAAATTTTATACTCTCTCCATCCACTTTAACTTGTCACATTTTGCTTCTCAAGAGTCGAACTACGTGAGCTTTGACTAATATTTTAAAGGTATATTTTTTCATCATATTAATGTAAGAAGAATTGCAACTTATAGTATTTTTTATATAATTTTTTAATATCTAAATTTTTAATTTAAAATATTGACTTAATTTAATTCAATTTTAGCTCTAAAAATTAACTAAATTGACTTTCAAAAAGAAAAATGTGACAAGTAAAAGTGAACGGAGGGAGTATATATATATATAAAGATACTTTGTATTTATCGATTTAAATATTACATGGGGCAGAGTGTTGACCAGTCAAGAACTCACACGTTCAACAGATGAAAGTAGCAAATTAAAAATGAGGATGCTTGGATGGATGTGTGGGCATACTATGAGAGACAATAGATAGGAACGAGGATATAAATGCAAGGTACGCGTGACTTTCATAACAGACAAGATACGGAAAACGAGACTGAGACGATTAGGACATGTGAGGAGAAGGATCTAAATGCTCCAATAAGGAGATGCAAGAGGCAGGGCCGGCTGAATGGTAAAGCTGCTAAAGCTTGGGCTTTAGGCTCCCAATTTTGGGGGGGCCCATTTTGTACAAATATAATTGCATAGCTTTTATATATATAAAAAAATAATATAATTATATTATTATTTTATTAGAATGGAAAGACAATTTTTAGACCTTGATTTGACAAAAAAAGTAAGCCTAAAATCAACGTTCTAGCTTACACATATAAAATTTGTGGAAGAGATGTGGCAAGGTAATTATTTAAAAAAAAAAAATCAATAAAAAATTTGGAAGAATTTTCACTCTTTATTTTTTATTTTTACAATACACATAGCTTCTTCTTTTTTTATTATCAATGTACACACTATATATTAAACTTTTAATTCACTTCCTTTGTTCTTCCAACATATTTTTCTTACTAATACAATTCTAGAAACAAACAAGACCAGGAGTAATGTGTTAGATAAAATTAATTGATCTACTTCTTTTTGAGGATATCAAGCATTGCGAAAGTATATGAAACAAATAAGTATTTATTTTCTGATCAAATTTCTGAATCAAGTTTTATTACTTAATTTCTTTAATATTATTTTTTCATCTAAAGTTCATTTTTCTTGATACTTTTATTAAGTAGCATAGCTTTTTTTAAACTGTTCATTGAAATTTAAATGCATCAACTCGAAAATATGAATTCGATTTTGTCAATCAAAAAATCTTACTCAAAATAAACAATGTCTCAAGAAAGATCAAGTGGATTAGACATATTATTAGTTGAAAAAGAATTATTAGAAAAAAATATTCTTAAGACGATTATTCATAATTTTACATTTCAAAAAGTAATTTTTTTCTTGAAAAAAAAATTAAGGCCTCTCTTTAAAGTTCAGCTTTAGGCCACCAAAAGTATTGAACTGCCCCTGGTAAGAGGTTGATAGTATTAGGCCTAAGGAAAAGTAGAGGTAGACCGAGGAAGAATCGAGGAGAGGTAATTAAATAAAATATGATGTCTATTAATTAGCTCACCAAAACCTAACCCTAAATAAAAAGGCATGAAAATCAAGAATTAAGTGTAAAAGATTAATTAGGACGTAATCGAGCATTTTCTTTCTTTTAGGTGGGGGACATGTATTATTGTTCTAGTTTAGAACACTTCATCTGCTCTATCTCCTCCCTACCCCTACTATTAGTATTATTTTACCATTACCTTATTTCTTTTTGCTATTTCTTTTACATTGATTATTCTTATTATTGCTCTGTCAATATTTTTTGTTTTTTTGATATTGTCATCTCAACTTCTTTACTCTTTTTTTTTCAAACATATTTTGTAGATTTTTTTTCTTGAGCCAAGGGTCTATGAAAAACAGTTTTCTTTATTTCATAAAGATAGGGATAAAATCTGCGTACATCTCATCTATCTCAGATTTCACTCATAAAATCATACTAAGTATGTTATTGTTGTCGTAAAGTCTTGAATTTGTATCTACTTTAATAGAAAACAACTTAGATGAGTAACTAAGCATTGATAAGCGATCATTAATCTTGTTTAGCTTAAGAAGGAGAAAATTAAAGTTAGTTTACCCACTTTAAAGCATTATATCTTTGCCACAAACTAACTAACTTACCAACCCTCCTTCTCCCTCACTCCTTCCTATAACAGAGATAAATTAAACATTTCTTTTAATGAAATTAAGGATCAGAAGAAAATATACACAAAAAGAACTGTTAATTTTACCTATTTGTTCAATACTAGTAATATTCAATGAATTAAGTGGTGTTCATTAATGATATAAATAAATTTCTAAAACGCTCAACCTAATTTGACTGATCTTTACATGGTACTTGCTTTTTGGTCAATCTATCAATTCTTATTTAATGTAAATGCTTACATATAATTAGTTTTTCAACGAAATATTAATGGATAAAACTTAAATTCTTACTTGCTATAGAAAACCTCGACACGTGAAACACAAAGTAGGCTGCATATAGATCGATTCAGTTTAGTTTCTTTTCTTTTTTTTAAGGTTATCGATTTGACTTATTAATTATCGATTTATAGATATGTTAAATCGTTAAAGAATTATTAAGATATTAATTAAGTGGTTATTTATTATTATTGATTTGGTTATTGAGTTAACCGTTAAGATTACATATGAATTTTTTTTTTATTAAAAATCACTTACAAACAATGTGATAAACATAATCTAATAGGGTGTTCCAAAAATTATCAAGTAATTTACACCTGAAAACGAAGTTTCATTAAATTAAATATGATCTATCCATTTAGAATAAGTATTAAAAAAATAGTGCATATGATATTAGAAAAATCACTTGCAAGTAGAGCTGTCAAAACGGGCTGGCCTAACCCAATCTAACCCAGCCCTAGCGGGCCAGAGAGTTAAATGGGATGGGACGAGCTGACCCTTTCAACTAAAGGGCCTTTAAAATAGCAATCCAACCCTAAGCGGGCCGCGGGCTAGGACGGGTTGGCCCTTTAATAAAAAATAAAAGTGATCTGTAACATGATAAACGAGAAAAAATGTAATTACTAGAAAATCACCAACCATAATAAGTCTTCATTATAACAACAGGTGTATACGATAATAATTAATATAAATCAAATGAAGAAAAAAAAATAACTACCTAGTTAAAAAGATTGTCAATATACTTTTGCGCATATGAATTATAATAATTTAAAAATTTACAAATCTTTTATACACAAAAGTTTTGCCCAGTTACAAAATTACAAAATTAAAATTCTAAAACGTTAACATCGATTAGAGCTTAATAACTTCACTTTAACTTGACGGAGATTTATTGAAGGAAAACTTGAACTAAGACAGAGATCTGGACCAAAAAATAAGAAAAATTACGCATAAAAGGAAAAAAATGACTTTTAAAAACCCTAATTTTTCTTGTTGCTTATGAGTAAAGAGAAGTCGGAAGACCAAAGGGTAAAAAATATGTATATATGAATATGATATATCATATATAATATAATATATTAATGTAATGTATTATATTACTAATGACTATTGATTAAATGAGTAATTACTATTATCTATTTGTAATGTACTTTGTACTTCTTTCAGTTTTTGTTTTACCTTGTTAAATTATTTTAAATTTTTATTTAATATTTATTATTAATCATTTTTTAACTTAGCGGGCTGGCCTCAGAGGCCATGGGTTAGGATGATGGGCCAAGTGAGGCTGTACTTATAAGCCTCACTTCTAAATGAGCTGAAAAAACTTAGTCCAACCCCACTTAATTAAAGGGCTGGATTGGGTCGGCCTCACGGTCAAACTCATTTTGACAGCTCTACTTGCAAGTAGAAAATAGCAAGCATAATATTTGATACAAAAGGAACTAACTGATTTTGCATCTATTATCGAGAATTGATAATCTGATAAAAATAAAATCAAAATCGTTATTGAACTGTTAAATCAATAGTATATTTTTCGGGAATTCTAATTCAATTCGATTTTAAACATTCTCATACAAAGGAGCTTGTTACCTGAATTGAAATTACATAATTAAAAAAGTATCAAGAGGCTCCTATGATTGTTTATATTTTTACTCAGTAATTGAGTCAGAATTTTTAATAATATTTTAAAATTTAAAATATATAAAAGAATTCAATATCTAATTGACAAAAAGAGTTCGGATGAATCTTCACCCATTGGGCTCCTCCCGGTTTGTACGAGTCCACCTAGTGTATAACACACAACGTACGAAAAATAAAATGAGTGAAGTGTGTAATTAACTAAAAGTTGGAGGGTAATCAAGGGTTTTTAAATATTTAATTTAAAAGGCCACAAATTATGCATTATCTAGTCTAGAAATTAGAGTCCCAAAAAGAGTTTGTTATTTTTGTGATATAATTGTCTACCTGTAATCCATTTTGAGTTTGAATATGAGAGTGTTTGATTGTTTGATGAACGGCTATAAGTAGTTGGGCTGCCAACAATTTTAAAAACTTGTGGGACCTATTCGCAAATTATCCAAAAATTAGCAACGCGCTCTCACCGAAGGAAAAAAGAGAAATGATTCTGTAGGGACCATTTCGTCGCCTCATCTCTCTTTATCTTAATTAATTTCCTCATTTTTTTTTAAATAGAGAAGGTATTCTTCCGTCCTAATTTGTATGACATCATTTAACTTGGTATGAAGTTTAAGAAAAAAAGTTTTTTTTTAAAAAATTTATAGTCTAAATCACTTATAGACCACTTATTTGACTATAAATTATTTTATTAAAAGTGATAGAGAATTTTTTTAATTATTTTCATTTATAAAATAATAACATTCTT
Source organism: Jaltomata sinuosa (assembly GCA_003996215.1). Classification (NCBI taxonomy): domain Eukaryota; kingdom Viridiplantae; phylum Streptophyta; class Magnoliopsida; order Solanales; family Solanaceae; genus Jaltomata; species Jaltomata sinuosa. Next base: position 20,763 of record QJPP01000123.1, on the reverse strand, counting down.
TTGAGACGAACTACAAAGAAAAATGTGCCACATAAATTGAAATAAAAAGAATATTTGTTAATGTTTTTTCACGTATACTAGTTAATATGGAGTTAGAAAAGATTAGTAATAGTCAGTAATCACTTAATTTTCTTATTCTTTAATGTGAAATACTATTTGTTATTTCATTTACTTTATATCTTGCTATTAATTTATAGTATAATATTTTTTCTACCAATAAAAATAAAAACAAAATCTATGTACACTCTACGCTTTTCAATTTCATTTGTGGAAAGTATATTAAATATTAAAATTTAAATTATAATTTCACACATAAGATGACATTGGAGTTGTGATTTGTAGATTTTTTCTAAAAGAAGACATTTGTAATATTTGATAGGAGAGAATGTTGACTGCTGACATGAATGCTTATCTTCTTCTTCTTCTTATCACGTCTTCTCTAAAGCCCACTGGGCTTACTTACAATGAAGGATGGGTCCCCCTCAAATCCAAATGGAAACATCAGAAAAGTGGAAACAGAATTGAAATTGAGGAAAACAAAAATGATGAGTTAATAAACATACCTTTAAATTAAATGCCATTTTGGCATATTATATTTGGACATTATAATTGGTATACTAGGAGCTAAGCAAAAATAAATTGACTGACTCACTCTATTGGCTATTTTTAGGAACACGTTGTGACTTGTGAGAACTCATGAAATTATAAGAATGAAAAATATTATTTCAATTTTTTTTTATTTTTGATTGATCAAAATATTTTTAAAAATATTCTTTCTAAAAAAATAAAGAAAATGATTTCTAATAAAAGCAAGAAAAACAAGTTTTATAAGTGACATTCTGAATTCATTGTCTCCTCGACATCCAACCAATATCCCCAATCCCCACCTTTGACTATCCCACCTCCACCACTCCCGAATCACCACTTTCCATCTCATCACGCCCATATATAGTGTTTTATTAGATCACATATATTTTTTACGAAAATAGTTTTCTTTGTATCAAACACACCCTAAAAGTCAAAAACATTGTTCATGATAGAAAACTTAGAATTTTTTGTTCATAGATAAACACAAGTATAAATTCAAGATCACTCATTTTTAAGATTATTCCTCGTAAATCACCCGTGAGAAATCTTTCAAATTTGGGGAAAATAAAGCTAATGTCCTAAAGCTAAGTTGAAAATGGCGTTCACGTACTTCGTAGTGAATTTTTCACTTCTGAGCTACCAAGGGTGGTCTACCTACAGTAGCTCATAAATAACGACTCATGAAATTGACAAAAAAAATTAATTCCTGCTTGGTCATGGATAATTTTTATTTTCTCAAAAATTTATTATTCAAAAATCTGTTTTCATAATTTTCACTTCAAATCACTCACAAAAAATTCAAAATCAATTTCTTTATATTCATGTTTAAACACAACTCTACTTTTAAATACCATTTTCAACTTGAAAACACATATACTACTTTTTTAAAATTTCTCAATTTTTTGTCCAAACTAAATTATATAAATTAATGTTTATACTTAAAATGGTACAATTGCATTTATACACGTAATCTAAAGACAAGTGAATTTAATTGCCCAAATAACAAAACAATAATGAACTAACTTGTAAAAAAATGAATCGTAAACAAATAATTGAATAATATGAATTAAAATAGGAACAATTACGGGGGTTAGAACATTAGAGTGCTTAATTACTGTATGTGGGTTAACTTTCACATAATTACATTTTATAGATATAGTTTAATAAAAATAGCTATTATTTTGGGTAACGTATACAATTGGGGAAAACAAACGTATATTGGCTCTTATCAAACTCTACCCTCACCCATTTTTCGCCTAAAATCACGCCAACCTCCAAATCACACACGATCTCATCCACGTTTCTCTCTCCCGAATCAGAATTTCACAAAACAAGGTAACTACAATGGTTTAATGTAGTTTTTTCAGAGATTTTCTCTAAAATACAATTTCGATGATTTTTCATTTTTTTTATATTTGTATTTCTTCGATTTTGGACTGATTCTTTAGTCGATTTGTTCTTAATTTTCTACAGTTTCAAGCAATTATCAATGACGGAAAGTACTCCATCCAAAAGGATTATACGAGTTAGGACCATGATTCTGGGTGCTTAGATGCGTGATTTTGATTTGTTTGTGATGTTTTGTATATGTATATAATTGACATGTAAGTTTTGAGTGTTTGCTGGAAAATTGAATACAACTTGAGTTTTATATACAATTGAAACGTATATAGACAAAAAAGGATAATCGAAAAATTGTGGTTTGAATATCATATGGGGATTTTCCTGGTAAATTGAATTTAAGTTGAGAGTTATATACGATTGAAAAGTATATAGAATAAAAGTATAATTGAACAAGTTTAGTTTGAGTTTCAGTTGTTTGTATGTACAAGTATATAATTGTTTGTATATGTATATAATTGACATGTGCAACAAGTTTGTTTGCATATGTATATAATTGACATGTTGGTTCGTGTTTTAGATGGGAAGTTTTCCATACCATTGAAACGTATATAGACAGAAAGTATAATTGAATCTCAATTGAGTTTTGTTTATAAAATTGAATCTCAGTTCAGTTTTATATATGACATTATACATATCACTATATAATTGAAATGTATATTCTTAGTTAACAGAAACCTCAACTTGATATATACAATTTGAATTGGTTATACATTTGCATAGCATACTGAAGTGTATACATTTGCATAAATGTTCAAATGTATATGAGTTTCATAACCATGAGAGTTAAATATTTTTTGAGATTCATACCCTTGAGTTTGAAACGTATATGATATTTGTATACAATATGACATACGTCAAGGCTTGACATATACGTTTTACTTTGAGTAAAACACGCGTGAATGACGGTAATTTCTGTTTTTTAAAAAGATTTTGTAACAGATTTTTAGGGATCTGTTTTTACTCCATATACGTTTCAAGTACTTCTCAATTGTATATATATACAAAACGCGCGCCTCTAACAGACTTAAAATCAGCTACGTTTTGTAATAATGAAAGTTAAGCTATGGGCCTTGATTATTTTAGCAATCTGTAGCTATTTATGAAATTTAAGCTATGGGCCTTGATTATTTTAACAATCTATAGCTATTTATGAATTTTTGCCATTAAAATATATAATTGAGTTGCCTTAAGCTCTGATGTGATTAACTGATAATGTCAGCGAAAAAAGTAACTTTAGAATAATGAAATCAACAAAACTCGAAAACTTAGGGAGCTTAGTGTAATGCTTGTGTATCAGCAAATTTTAGATGCCCTTCAATAAGGAAATCAATCACTATTTATAGCTAAGTTACAAGAGATAATTAAAATTCGCGAATTATGTCCTAATAAAGTTCATTAAAATAACATTATTATAGCTAAGTAACAGCTGATCAAGACCTTGAGATCTTGATTTGTATCGATTGAGTTTCTGACCTTGCTCTGTTTGATCGACACCGCTCGCTCGTACCTTGCTTCTGGAGCTAGATGAGCCTTCATCATGATATCGATTCCTAACTCATGTCTGATCTATCTTTAGCGTCACGTGTTTTTCTCTAATTCATTCATCTATCAAGTTTGAATTTATATAATTATTGAAATTAGCATTTCATTGAATAATTAACACTTATAATAAACGTACTTTGTGAAATTTGCTCTTATTCTAATTCAATATGGGTCCAGACCAATCCATATATCCCACTACACCTAGTATATATGTCAAGTGAGAAGTAAGTATATACCTCATGACTTCTTCTCGGCAATTATTGGCTTAATTTAATGATAGTTAGCTGCGGAATTAATAAATCATAATGCATCAAAATAAAAAATATTTTAAAGGAGGTTCAATCAATTTTCCTATTAGACTTATTTAATCATTTTATGTTTTGTTGTATACTAATTAATTTTTTTAAATAAGCTGATGCATGCAACTGCGCACTACTTTTTTGTGCTATTGAGTGCAAATTTAATTAAAAAGTACACCAAAAGAGTTTTTCCTTTTTAAAATTAAAAAGGTGGATTATTTTTAGATAATTGAAGTAACGATCACAGCTTTTAGGGAAAAGATAAATTCATTCAGTAACAGCAGAAGCCAACAAATTTAGGTTTGGCCATGAAAAATTCATTTAATTCAAAAATTAGTGTTTGATCATGATAATTTCAAATACAATTTAATTTAAAAAATAATAAAACCCTGCTTTTACTTTTTCTAATATTTTTTCCAAAAAATATTAATTTTTTGTTTTCATAAGTAACTTCATTTAAATTATATTTCATATTTTATAGTCCTATATTTTCTTAAAAAACATATTTAAATTTTAGATAGCTATTATAAAAATTATAATCAAGTACAACTTCAACTTCAACTTTAAATTTTAAATAATTTTAAAAAAAAAATTCATGATCAAACGTCTACTAAATAAGATTTATAATTTTGAAATAAGCTGATGCATGCAACTGCACACTACTTTTTTGTACTATCGGTGCAAATTTAATTAAAAAGTACACAAAAGAGTTTTTTTTTAAAAAAAGTACACAAAAGAGTTTTTTTTTAAAAAAAGTACACAAAAGAGTTTTTTTTTTAAAAAAATACACTAAATAAGAATATTCTGACATCGTAAAAAATAATAATCTAAATTACTAGTTACTAGTTTGTGGGCATGAAATTTAGGAAAATAAAAATCCACCGTCTTCAGATGAGTTCTCACTTTATGCAACAAATTAAAGTGACTTAAAAATATTACTCATCTAATATATCCAGCAGAATTATGTCGATTTAGCTGTCATTATCTCACACAGCTGAATATAAAAATGACACCAATTTAGGAAAATGAAGCAAATGGTCCAGAAAAGCTTGCATTGCCTTCATCACACAAAAATAAAGCTTTCTCATCCGAAACTAATAAACTGTCTTATTCATTAATTAAAAAAATAACAAAAATTTGTAGTGGATTGTGTATTGGGTGGCGTTGGACCACCAGTCTTTTTCTTTCTATCTTTTCCTCTTTTGGAGTCTTCTCCAGGAATAAAAAAGATACTTTCTTCCGTCCATTTTTACTTGTTCACTTTTTTATTTTGAGATATTCAATAATACTTGTCCAGTTTATAAAATTAATAGTTAAAATTATACGAAATTTCTTAGTTCTTATTTACTTGAAAGGGTAATCTAGAAATAAACGAGTCACTTTTATTTTCATATAATTTTTGTACCAAAAAAATATATATTATAGGAGTACTGAGTACATAATATTTTTGGAGCCTAAGCCAATAATTTCAGTCGCCTCGCCCTTTAGCGGCCCTTGATCCAACTTTGAATGATGTAAAATGGGGTATACGTTACACTACTAAAAAATTACTATTTTTTTACTGAAAATTATTCAGTAATTATTTTTATAGATATTTTAATTAAATTGGTAGAAAAATAATAATAATAATATTTTCATATGAAAAAATTAGAAACTTTTTCACTATTTCAGTGAAAATTTGTATCCTATCATGCATTTTTTCAGTGAACTAGTTTGGTAAAAAATGAATGGAAAAAATCATATTTTATAGCACAAATTTTTCACTGATTCGCGGTGGAATTTTTTTTTGTTCAAAGTAGTGTTATAGTAAGAGGAATTGAGTTCTATTGCCCACCCATAAATTGAAGAAAAGAAAATAACATTTTCAAATCTCATGTAAAAATAAAATTTTTTATATAAAAACATAAAATTTAAAACAATTTTGTAAAGGAATACAAATCATTTCTCTCTGTTACTAGACCACTTCTCCCGTTTTGCCTTAGTATATTACTAGTATGAAAAGAAATTTTATACTCGTCGTGCTTGTGAAAGAAAAAAGAATTACCAAAAATAAATTGGAAAGTGACTTTTTAGCAATTTTGTAATGAAGAAAATGCTCAAACTTGACTTTTGGAATGTTGAAAAAAGAACACCATAGAGTTCGTGCCAGAGAGTGAGCAAGCTGGAATATAATATACATGATTGGATGACTTTGATTAGCAATAAACTTATCACAGCCACTTAGCCAGCACTTACCTTGGGGGTGGGGGGTTGGTTCCAAAGAATGTTCTTTACTATTTTATCCCAACATTTCACATGTCACCATTTGACCCATACAAAATGATTTGCGTATTATACTATACTTCCTCTTCTCAATTTATTTGATCAAATTTTGTTTTAGTTTGTCATAACTATAAAATAATAATATTTTTTATATTTAAAAATAAATTAAATTTAAATTCCTCATTTTACCTTGAATGATATAATTTATAGTCACATAAATATATATGCTTTGTTTCGATGCGAGAAGGCTTGAGAAATGTAGACAACTTTACCTTCTCATTGCCATAAACCAAGTGAATGAAATCGAAGAGTACATGTACAACTTGTCCTATACTTTTAAATAAGTGTTTCTTCTTAGGTGAATAAATTCAATAAGTGTTCATATAGACAACTAAAATTTTAAGGAGTTTTTACAAAAATGTATCACTGTCAAAAGTTTTTTTTTAAAAATATAGCTGCATGTATACAATATGTATATATCATATATACATGTATACTGTCAAAAAAAATAACCGTTTGTATATCGCATGTATACTGAATGGCTAATTCGGGTAAAAACTTTGGCCGAAGTGCCATTTTAGGTAGTAAATTATAAGTGACTATTTTTTGTATAAGAAATTTAACACAATGACCATTTTGTCTTATTTTCAAAAATTTAAATAGGATAAACCAAGTAAAATGAACCAATTGTAGCAGATGCTAATTGTTTCAAAATTTGACCTGAATCAGCCCATTAGATATAATAAGAAGGAAAAATTACGGGACATAGAATATTGAAGGGCTTAATTACGAGACATGGGTTAACTTTCACATAATTACATTTTATAGGTATAATTTAGAACAAGTAGCTATTATTTTGGGCAACATATACATTTTGGGGGGAAGAAAACGTATATTACCTAAAAATGAAAAACAACATAAATCATGGGCATATTTATTTACCACATATTCTCTCTTCAAACTTGTCAATAATATCTCAAATCACCATTCACATATAACTGTATATGACACGCATATATACAAATACAAAAGAAAATAAGAAAATTTTAAAACGTATATACAAAAAAAAAATATAATTGAATCTGGGTTTGAGTTTTGTATAATTGAATCTCAGTTGAGTTTTGTATATGAAATTATACCTATCACTATATACATTTGAAACGTATATGCTTAGTTAACATGAATCTCAATTTGATATATACAATTAAAATTTGTGCAATTGGAATGCTTTGTTTTTTGTTATAGATTTGTATATGAGATTCATACTTTTGAGGTTCAAATGTATATGAGATTCATACTTTGAGATTCAAACTTTTGAGATTAAAATGTATATGAGATTTATACATATCAGTATATACATTTGAAATGTATATGCTTAATTAACTTGAATCTCAAATACATATATACATTAGATGGTGAACACATGAATATATGAAATTGCAAAGTATATGAATGGTTATTTGTATCTGAGATTTTACAGTTGTATCAATCAATTATGAAGAGAGAATATTAATGAGAGTAAAAGATGCATGATTTATGTAGATTTTCATTTTAAAAAGATTTTTCTAACTGATTTTTAGGAATCTATTTTTATGATATATACGTATATAAGTGTTTATATACAAATCGAGGGCTGATTTTGGAACTTAAAATTAGCTACGCTTTGTAATTAAGAAACTTAAGCTATGGACCTTGAATAATTTAGCAAACTATAGCTATTTATGAAATTTTGCCTAATAACAAAGAACAAGTTCACCGGAGCAAATTAAAAGGAAAAGTTAGATCATAACCATTTTATTTCTCTAGAATTAGGAAACTCTATCCCATATAAGAGTTGCTTAGTGCTTACATTTAGACAGTGGATCCATGGAAGTTAATAGGGATAATTTCAAATATGTAAAATAAAGTAATTAGTTTACAAAAAATATAGCTAAGTTTTCTTTACAAAAAAAATAGCTCAAAAATGAACTAGCCATAAAAAAAAATTACAAAAAAAATAGCCGCATATATATATGTAATGTATCGATAGTGTATAAAAATTATGTAATGTATCAAAATTGTATAAGAAGTGTATAAACGTGTATCGATATTATATAAAAGTTATGTAATGTATCAAAATTGTATAAATGATGTATAAATGTGTATTAATATTTTATATATAGTGCACA
>QJPP01000123.1:0-7500 GCA_003996215.1 Jaltomata sinuosa | reverse complement strand
GTTAGGACATAAAGTGTGTGTTGTGAGGCTTGTAACAAGAAGTGGGTTTGGCTTCTTGGAGAGAGGGTTTGTGAAGCGTGTAACAAGAAGTGGGTTTGGCTTCTTGTGTGTGTGTGTGAGAGAGAGTTTGAGTGAGTTGAAACAATAAGAGTTTATTGTTTGAGTTAGGTACTAGAGTTAGTTTCTTTGATTATTGAGTTGTAATCATAAAACTTGAAGAGTTCGTGAAAGTGAGTTCGTGGTTTTTTCTCCTTGAGTTAGGGAGGTTTCCACGTAAAATTTGTATGTTAATTTACTTACTGCTTTAAGTAGAACTACGCTGAGGACCTGGTCCCTGAGATAAGTAATGGGCACCAACTTTCTTCAATTGGTATCAGAGCGGGTCTTTTCATCAAGGGCTAATACCTGAAAAAGATTCAATGGCTGCCCCTCCAACTGCTCAGGAAGGTTCTTCTCAAATAAGACCACCACTGTTCAATGGCAAGTACTATGGCTGGTGAAAGAATAGAATGATGGATCATCTCATGGGTGAAAGTGCTTACTTATGGAATGTTGTTCTGAATGGCCCCACTATCCCCATGAAGGCAGCTGAGGAAGGAAAGGAACTTGTTCCCAAGTATAGGAGGGAGTGGAATGTTGCTGATAAGATAGCCATTCAAAACAATGCTAAAGCAAGAAAGATCTAGATCTGTGGTATTGGACCTGATGAGTATAACAGGATCACCTCCTGTCAAGATGCAAAGCAAATTTGGGACATACTGCAGACTGCACATAAAGGTACTACTGTTGTCAAAAAGGCAAAAATAGACAACCTGAACAGGCAATATGAACTCTTCAGGATTAAGGAAGGAGAAATTATTCAAGACATGCACAAAAGATTCGCTGCCATTCTCAATGAAATTTTTTCCGTAGGAGAGGATATTCCTATTGGAAAGACTGTTAGAATGCTCCTAAGTGTATTGCCTGAATATTGGGAAAGCAAAGTTGAAGCAATTACTGAAGCTAGAGACTTAAATACCCTGTCCATGGATGAACTTATAGGAAATCTAACCACATATGAACTAAAGAAGAGTCAAGGAAAGAAAATTGGAACTAACAAAAAGGACAAGACTATTTCTCTCAAGACCACTGAAGTAGCTGATTATGAGGAAGAAAATCTTGCACTAGTGACTAGAAGGTTCCAAAGAATGTTCAAAAAAGGACAAAGCCTTCAAAGGAACCCCCCAAGGCTCAGGAAAGGACAAAGCCTTCAAAGGAACCCCCCAAGGCTCAGGAAAGAGATGCTCAACTATGTCACAAGTGTGGTAGTCTGGATCATTTCATCAAATTTTGTCTCTTGTGGGCTATAGAACACAAGAAGAGTGTCTCAAAAAAAACCCCAGATATCAAAATTAGGAGTTCACCCTTCTATCTCAAAGGAAGATGACATCTCGAGAAGCTGACTCAGCACTTCAAAGGGTCCTAGCTGCTATAGGCGAACATGGTGATGAGTATGATGAGTAAGACTCCCATAATCAGTCACTACTTGCTATGGTTGAAGCTAAGAAAGAGGACACATTAGCCCTTTTAGCTATAAGTGACTCTTAAAGTGATTCAGAAGAAGGAGAGTCAGCTGGAACACCTCTTGCACTCATGGCATGCTCTGAGCCTAACATTGACACTGATCAGGATGAAACTAAGGCACGCTTCTCTGATTTCAGGCCCAACCTATATACCTACTCTAAAAAGAAGCTAGAAGCTCTCTCAGCAGTTGTCATAGATGCATATTATTCATTATGTGCTGAGAAGGAAAACCTATTAAATGAGTATGCATCTCTAAGGTTGGAAAGTGAAAGTCTTGAGGAAGATAATGTCTCCTTAAAGGATTCCCTCAAAGAGTTCTCCGACAAAGGAAAAAATCAAGCCATTGCTCTTCAACAAACCTTGGAAGAAGACATCAAAAAACTCAAGACAAGGCTCTCAGAGTTGTCTGAAACAAACAATTCTCTAACAAGAGATTTGAATAAAGCCAAACTTGAGTTGGAACACAATCAGACGTGGACAAAATCTTTAACTCTTCTCTCTCAAATTGAAAACAGCCAGACCACCTCTAAGCATGGGATGGGATTTAGACCTGAGGGCAATAAGACAAACTACTCTATGAATATGGTGTGCACTGCATGTGGGAAGGAAGGGAATCTCAAGATTCAATACCCAATTCATCTGAAAGCTGATCAAAGGAACCTGAACTTTGTCAACAAAGTCAAGAGGAAACGTCCAACTCAAGCTGAGCAAAGAAATTTTAAAAGTATCAACAAACTCAGGTCCAAGGAACTGAGAAGAAAGCTTTCCATTAAAAGGGAACTTCCCTACTGGTCCAAGAGAGACTTAATTCATTCTTTTACTAATAAAAGGGGACTCAAGCTGATCTGGGTACCCAAGATGAGTCACTAACTTGTGTGTAGGAAAGGAAGAGAGGAATGATCAAGGCTGGATACCTTGACAGTGCTTGCCCTAGATAAATGACTGATAACAAAGTTGATTTCCTCTCTCCTGCAAAGTCTCAAGGTTGTTGTATGGCCCTGTCACCAAAAATCCGAAGAAATTATGGTATAAGGAGGAGCATGTATGAAATCAAAAGGTACAGAACTCAGGGGAAACATTCATGCATCAGAACCATAAGTCAAGGAACAATGGTTGATGACAATAAACTCAACTTCTCAGAAGAGAAGGAGGCTGAAAAGCACCCAGGGAGCTGATCCTCAAGGTATACACATCCTTTGCGAAATTGTCAAAATTAGAACTCTTAAGTTAAATTTTGTCCTTGAAATGAGAACCTGATCCTCAGAATGCCCCCACCTACTTAAACAAGACTATATCTTAAGCGGGAAAATCAAACACTAAGCCTTAATGATTAAATTCACTCGTTCAAAATTGACAACCGTAACCTCAAACCCTTCCCACACTTCAAACACTCAAAACTGTCCATCTTCCCCAATATTCTCACAGATTCTCAAAAAAAAAACCTCCATCCTCAAATCACCAAAAATTACCTGCAATGGCTTTCTTATCGGCTAAACCCTCTACCTCATTTCCTCAAAACCTCGTGGACTACTTAGACAACGAGGATATTCCATCCCCTCTGGGGTCACCTGCTCAGGGAAAACAACCCTCAAGATCCCCCTCACCTACCCTTCCCTTCACACCACCCAGATCACCTACCACATATACCAAACCTTCATCCTCCGATGAAAAAGAGATATACAGTGATGGGGACACCATCATTGCCCCTAAAACCACAAGGGCTGAGTTCATACCTATACCAAGGTATAAGAAGAGGGGTGCTGTAAAACCCTCAAAGAAACCTTTCACTAAACCCTATAATACTCATGTACCCAACACCCTCTAATCCTCCAAAAACACCCTTTTCAAGTAAAAGGGATAATGATAAACAACAGGAAGCTGAGAGGAAGAGAGCAAGGATGGCTAAGGGAAAGAAAAAGATTAGTGAGGATGATGAACTAATTAGTGCTGAGGATATGAAGGTTGAAGGAGAAGAATACAATGCCCCCTCACAAGCTATCAAAAATAGGAATTATGAGAAGTGTCTAAGGCTGGGACCCCTGGGCTACTATGCCACACAACAGTTCTTAAAAAGCAGAAGTCTCGATGAAGAGGTAATATCTAACCCCCACATTCAAAGGTTGCTTGACAGACTTAACTTTCAAGGGTGGGATCACCTGTTCAGGACCGGTAAACCCTTGCTGCATAAGGAGGAGATAGTTGAATTCTATGCTAACCTGGTCATGTTAGAAGGATGGGTGGTAAGCACCAGTGTGAGGGGAGTAGAGATTGTGTTTGATCTAGCTAAGCTGGGAGAGATTTTGGTTGTCCCTTCTAAAGGACTGGAGGAGTATGTCTGGAAATATGATGAGAAATGTCTCATTACCAAGAAGTTATCTCAAGGCAAGGAAAAGAGGATACCCATGAAGGTGTTTAAGCATGAAATGTCTCCTGATCACAAGCTCCTATTTGAGATTGTGAACAAAGAGATACTGCCAAGGGGAGGAAGAAAGAATGAGGCCAGCTTTAGAGATATGGGAATTATGAATGTCCTGGATTTGAATGACAAGATCAACCTTCCTGCTCTCATGATCAAACATATGAGAAGGGTTATATCACCAAAGACTGGCCCCCATGTATTGGCATATGGGTTTCTATTGACTGAAGTCTTTAGGAGCTTTGAGGTACCTCTAGGGGAAGGAGTTACAGCTTCCAAGAATGATAGAATCACTCTTCACACTTTGGAAGAATGTGATTGCTTGACTACACCAGCCCCCAGGAAGAAGAACTCAAATCCCATGACCCAATCTTGACAAGAACTAGAGGTTGCTCATGAGAAGATTGCCAAGTTAGAAAATGAGAATGCTAGACTGAAGGAGTGTCTGGCAGCCTCCTAAGCTCAAGTGAATACCCTGAGGACTGAGATGATGCTGCAATAGACAAAGAATTTTGACAACATTCAGTCCCTCATGAACCTTATTCCAAAGCCCGACTCCTAATCGTTCTCAGTTCCTTCCTCACTCTAACCTCCCCCCTTTTGATAAATACTCGTACTTTTGGGTTCTCATTCAAGACAATTTTAATTTTTATAATTATTTTGATATGTTTTATTTTGGAGCCAATGGATGGCTTAATATGTGCTTATCTTGCTACGTTCTGCTATACTTCTATGACTCAGTTGATTGATATATGACTTGCTCAATATGTGCTTGGCGTTGATTTTTAATGATGTCAAAAGGGGGAAGAAAGAAAGAAATAAGTAATGAGTAATGTGTGTGATGCTATGTGTTGAGCATCTAGCATGACACAGTAGAAGAATAGAGCTGCAAAATTGAGGAAGACTCCTTAACTCTTTGACACTATACACTGTGATGCTGAGACTAAACTGATGAGAGTGTACCTTTTGTTCAAAATTGTCCAAATGTGTTTTCACTGCTGCTACATGTTTTTTTTCAAAAATAGGATAGAGTTTGCCATCATCAAAAAGGGGAAATTGAAGAACCTTATCAAATAAGTTTTGATAATGAGGCAAAACCTATTTTTGGTAAAAAGACTTATGGAAACTAATTATAAAAGACAGCATCCTAGTCAAAGAATGAGAGCAAAACGTGTGAAGAAGGAAGGAAAGAAGGCACGTGCAAAACAGTGTCCAAGTCCTACAAGGAGAGGACTTTCCAGGCGGCGACCAACTCCTACAAGGAAAGGATTGTCTTTTCCTTTCAAGAAGATGAGAGAGATTGAGACCTCTATAAAAGAACTGGAGCTATGAAGAATTCAATCACCTATTGCACAAAGCTGAGAAGGAGTATTCTCAAGCAATAGAGACCTCAAGCAAGCTTTTCAAATGAAGACACAAAGAGAGAATTATTTCTAGTTCAATATTATGTGATTGTTAGGACATAAAGTATGTGTTGTGAGGCTTGTAACAAGAAGTGTGTTTGGCTTCTTGGAGAGAGAGTTTGTGAGGCGTGTAACAAAAAGTGGGTTTGGCTTCTTGTGAGAGAGAGAGAGAGAGAGAGTTTGAGTGAGTTGAAACAATAAGAGTTTATTGTTTTAGTTAGGTACTAGAGTTAGTTCCTTTGATTATTGAGTTGTAATCATAAAACTCGAAGAGTTAGTGAAAGTGAGTTCGTGGTTTTTTCTCCTGGAGTTAGAGAGTTTTCCACGTAAAAATTGTGTGTTAATTTACTTACTGCTTTAAGTGGAACTACGCTGAGGACCTGGTCCCTGAGATAAGTAGTGGGCACCAACTTTCTTCAGTTCTATATTAGCTTCTCCTCCTCCTCCTCATCCGCTTTCTTTTTCGCGCTTCTAATTCTTCTTCACTCTTCTAAAATCTTCTACGGATATATACAAGGATACATGGTTATATGTACATGTATATCAGTGTATACTAAATAAATATATATGGATATACATGCACAAGATATATATATATGGATATACAAGGGATATGCACAATGTAAATCCGTGTATTGAATTTTTCTTTACTTTTACTCTAGGTGTTCTGATTTTTTTTAAAAAAGAATTATGTTTTTCTTCCACTGCAAATCATAGATTTATGTTTGCGTATTTGGAATTCAAAGGAAAAAAAGGATGAAGTTTGAATTCAGGTGATAGATCTTTGCATTTCAGAGTAGTTTTTCAAATGAAGAAATAAGGAATAAGATTATGGGGAAAACTTGTGCAAATTAAAAATATATGGCTAACTCGCAATAAAAGCACGTGGGGAAGGGGGATATTGTAAAGTTCCCATAAAAAATAGACCGCCTAACTTAATCTCAGAAGTTAACTCAATGGTGATTGTAAAAGACCACATTATGAGACAAATTGTCATCCCACATATGTGGAACTACTAATATATATGCTCATATATTTTACATGAATATACAAAACATCTTAACATATATACCAAGTTACTGTCATGATCCAAAATTTAAGTCGTGATGATATTTATCCAAACTCCATAAACTAACCATTTATCTTACTAAGTTCATTTTAACAATTTAGAAACACAAGTAAAAGAGAAAACCAACAACAAGTCATAACTGACAATTCATAATATTATTAATAAGAATAATATGGCGACAATCCTTTTAAAATTTGGTATCATAAGTACAAGAGCTTCTAAAGTAAGATTTTAATCTGCAATAAGTCCCAATACATCCGTCTAAAGATAAAAGATAAGAAGAAAATGATATGAAACAGAGTCCAGTGCTACAGGTTGGATTAGTAACTCCGGCTGAAAATCTCAATACATAGTGCCTCCATCCCTGATTGGTGCTAGGAGCAAAATCTGCATACAGAGAGGTGCAACAAAAAGAGCTAATATAAAAAATATGTGTAAACTGAAGTGATTGTGAGAGTTAGACTTGCAAATTCTACTTTCACACATTCAAGCTTATCAACTTAAAAATCACATACAAAATTATATCCGATATTAAGAGGTATAATAATTACATAGTATTGGAGATCTTACAAAAAATACCTAATCATGAATATTTATAGCGAATTCACATAGCTTGAGGCATGTCAAATGACACTGTTCTTAAGGATATTTCACCCGGTATGGGTATATCCCTTAGGATTTAATAAACTATTCTAGTATAAACTAGGAGTCAGAATCTAATAAAGATTACATAGTATAAAACCCAGCAAAAGATTATAGGAAGAAGTAATTTGTCTTTTTCTCTTTTTGCTACTCTCCAGAAGAGAAAAACTTTGGATTATATAGAAGATCTTCTGTCACGCCCCAAACCTAGACAGGGAGGACAAGAACCATACGAACACATGTTATACCACTGGCCTGTACTAAGTGGAAAGTTTACTATTCGTAAGACGATATTAAATGAATATACATAACAATATTGTACAGGCCTCACAATTGCTATGGACAACTGGAATTATAACTATACATGATAATTTTATACTGTCTATGAAGCCTCTAATAGAATCTGT